>JAZHEH010000113.1:10185000-10501730 GCA_036589455.1 Ateles fusciceps
GGGCCTTCTGGGGTTGCAGCCCCCACACCACTCGGGTTTCTCTCCTGTATATTCCTTGCTCTAGATGGGCCATGAGTGTGCATCACTTGAATGTCATCATCCCAGACCTCCCCTGACTCTGTCTCCCTCTCTAGTTACCCCTCCATTTTCCTGGTTCCTTTCACCGAATAGCATTGAATGAATAATTAAGTCGACTTTAAAATTTAGCCATCTTATTTGAACTTCATTTTTTTTTTTTTGAGACTATGTTTTGCTCTTGTCGCCCAGTCTGAAGTGCAATGGCTCAATCTCAGCTCACTGCAGCCTCTGCCTCCTGGGTTCAAGTGATTCTCCTCCCTCAGCCTCCCGAGTAGCTGGGATTACAGGGGTGTGCCACCACGCCCGGCTGATTTTGTATTTTTACTGGAGATGAGGTTTCTCCATGTTGGCCAGGCTGGTCTCAAACTCCTGACCTCAGGTGATCTGCCCGCCTCAGCCTCCCAAAGTGCTGGGATTATAGACGTGCGCCTAGACGTGAGCCACCGCACCCAGCCTGAACTCTTCATTTTGAGGGAGCATGATGGCTCTAGAAAAGCATGAACCAACACATATGCTTCGGGATCTGACAGTTCTGGAGCCAGGTGCTTCTTTCTGTGGCCTTTGGCAGGGCTCCGTTTCTTCATCTTTTAAGGTACATGTCCAACTCCCTGGGTCATCATGCTATTAAATAAGGGAATGCTAAGATACAGGGCACAGAGCAAAGGATTGGAAATTAATTCCTTCTGTAGCCATTTTTATGGATGCCAGAGGAAAATCCCCCTCTTAGTTCAGAGTCAGACACTTCTGAATTCAATAAGTAAGGCCTGGGAGAGGATGGTATCGGCAAAGTCAGTTGCTGTTGGCTCCTTGCCGGCAGCTAATGCTGACTGTTGGTTCCTCTGCAGAGGATCTAAGGCCACCGTGCAAAGTCCCGATGGGGCCAAGAAGTCCTTGTGCCAAAAGTAAAGTGATCACCTTTCAAGGACACCCTCTCCAATGGTGATGGGTGCTCAGGTACTTCCGATTGTCAAGGAAGACTTTAGGACTCTTGGTCAGCTGCGGCTCTAAGTGGACAGCTGGGTGCATTTCCTTAACGGGCGCATGAGGCCTCAGTGATCATAGACAAGTGGACACAGAGGCCATCAGGCAAATAAAGCTTCATTTGTCACAGCTGTCAGAATGATCACGTTATGTTCTCTGCCCTTTGGAAAATGTTTTGGAGGTAAGCTCCCGTAGTTATTGACCTCTGTTACATTTTCCTAGTATTTAGAGTCTCAAAGACATTTAGAAAGAGAGAAAGGCCGCCAAACTTTGGCAGGGTGCAGTGGCTCCCACCTGTAATCCCAGCACTTTTGAAGACCTGGGCAGGCGGATCACTTGAGGTCAGGGGTTGGAGACCAGCCTGACCAACATAGTGAAACCTCATCTTGACTAAAAATATAAAAAATTAGCTGAGCATGGTGGTACACACCTGTAGTCTGAGCTACTCAGGAGGCTAAGGCAGGAGAATCGCTTGAACCCGGGAGGCAGAGGTTGCAGTGAGCCAAGATTGTGCTACTGCACTCCAGCCTGGGTGACAGAGGGAGACTCTGTCTCAAAGAAGAGAGAGAAAGATAGTAGCTGAGGTTACAGCACAGGAACACATATCTGAGGCAGGGCTGCGCCCTTTGGACTCTGTGTTCCTGGCCTACGGAGCCTGTTGAATGTACCCTCCGCTCTCCAGTGTGATGGCTTGTCTTTCTTGCCTTTTTTTTTGGATGGAGTTTGGCTCTTGTTGCACAGGCTGGAGTTCAGTGGCGCCATCTCGGCTCACTGTGACCCCCCACCTCCTGGGTTCAAGCGATTCTCCTGCCCCAGCCTCCAGAGTAGCTGAGATTACAGGCACATGCCACCATGCCCTTCTAATTTTGTATTTTTAGTAGAGATGGGGTTTTTCCATGCTGATCAAGCTGGTCTCAAACTCCTGACCTCAGGTGATCCACCTGCCTCAGCCTCCCAAAGTGCTGCGATTACAGGCGTGAGCCACTGTGCCCTGCCACTTTTGTGTCTTTTAATGGTAGAGAGCTGAGTGTCCAAGGCCTTCCTTAAAGATACGTTCAGGTGCCTGGTGTATGTAACAGGGTAGTTTATTTGGCCTAGATGAGAATATTGAGGCAGGTAGCCTTTCTGGTTGTTTTGTTTAGCAATTAGATGGAAGGCATGATAGCAGTCCAATAAAATTGGAAACCAGGGAGCCATAAAATATAGTTGATTTCATCTAGAAATAGGGCAGTTGCATTGGAGAGGATAACAGCTCAGGACACTCACACAACAGCAGTGATTGAGCTCCTGATGTCTACTAGATCTTGCAATGCTATGGAGAGTATAAAAATGATTAAGCCATTCTCCTTAGCCTGAAGCAACTTTGCATGGCAGATGGGAGATAACCTGAAAGCTGCTAATTAGAATAGACCTGCAGTGATAAGGACCTTCTGTGCTCTGGATGGGGAGGCATGGGAGATCTTATAGGAATAGAGGTGTTCCTGTAGGCATTTGCCTGGGATATGGCAAGCATTACAGATTTCTCTGTTGACATGTAAATGAACAGCTGAGCTTTGCAGTGAAGAAGTCCCTGAGTCTGCTCAGAATTGGATAAGCACATCTTGTTTCTACAACTGTTGCACCTGCTACCTGAAGGTTGACCAAATCAGAGCGTCTCTGTGTACAGACTACTGACCTTAAGAGTTTATTCTCTAAGGTGATCTAGAGTTTCCTCTGTCATTTGACTCTGTTTCCTGTATTTGTTGCTTTCCTCCTTTTCTCTCAAATGCTGTTCCTTCACCTTCTCTTACCTTTTAAAACCCTAAAAGCAAGAAAGAACTTATAGGAAGAAAGAACTAGAGGAAGGAAGTGATGTTTGGAGGATAAATAAATGGAAGTTTGAGCAGCTTTAATGTCCCAGACTTTGAGCTAGGCATTCAGCATTAACTCTTAGAAAAACTTAGGAAGAATAGGCAGTGATGTATTTTTGTGGATAAGAACACAGAGTCAGAGGATAGTTTGTTATTTTGTAAAAAACAAAACGTTCATTAAGACTAGTAATATCTTTAAAAAAATCATTTGCGTCTTTTAAACTCGCAGCATAGACTTGGCACTTCTCAGAGTCTGATGCACATGGGAATTGCTCGGGATCCTGTGGAAGGCAGGTTCTGATTCAGCAATCCAGAACAGATGGGTCCCCCAGGACGCTGCGTTTCCGTCATGCTCCCAGGTGATGCTACTGCTGCTGCTGATTCAGGGAGCACACTTTGAATACCAAGGGCATGGACTGTGCATTTGCTAGCATTTTGTTTTTTGAAGCTACAAGAGGAAAAAAAATTTAGAAAAAGGAAATCAGAAGGTTTCGGGGCTCTAATCAGCTCATCACAAAAATGAGATGAGTATTTCCCAGTTGTCATCACCTTTTAGGTGAGGAGTGTATCCTTGGTGACAGATCAAGATCGAATCAGTTTTACAAATATTTATGCAGTGTGGTTTGAGAGGATGAAGAAGAAAAGCATGTGGTAACATAGGGGAAATTGGGACTTTTAAAATCTCTCATTTAAATGAAGACGTGTCGGCTGGGTAGCTCATGCCTGTCATCCCAGCACTGTGGGAGGCCGAGGCGGGAGGATTGCTTGAGCCCAGGAGTTTGAGACCAGCCTGGGCAATGTGGTGAAATGCCGTTTCTACAAAAAAACTGCCAAAAAAAAAGAAAAAGAGCTAGCCAGGCGTGGTGGCATGCGCCTGTAGTCCCAGCTACTTGCGAGGTTGAGGTGGGAGGATTGCTTGAGCCCAGGAGATTGTGGCTGCGGTGAGGGCCATGATGCGTCACTGCCCTCCAGCCAGGGCAACAGTGAGACCCTGTCTCAAAAAAAATTAAAAATAAATAAATAAGGATTGGTCTATATTTTATCCTTCTTACTAGTTCAAAGGAAGCTACCTAGAGTGGGTCATTGTTGTCATTTTGATGAATTTATACTTTGATACATAAATTTTGCACCAGACCGTATCTTGAAGTGTGAGGAAGTAATTTTATGAATGACCTTTGGAGGCTAATCCTAACCGTTCTCTCAGCGTGGCCATTCCTCATACCTTTTGGGGGAGCACTTCTGGAACCACCGTCAGAAATTTAGGCAATTATTAGGATCAACAAACATTATTTAAAAAGGCATTGTATATGATAGGTTTTTTTCTTTTTGAGACAGAGTCTTGTTCTGTCACCCAGGCTGGAGTGTGCAGTGGTGTGATCTCGGCTCACTGCAGCCTCTGCCTCCCGAGTTCAAGTGATTCTTCTGCCTCAGCGTCTCGAGTACCTGGGACTACAGGCCCGCACCACCAGCCCAGCTAATTTTGTTTTTTAGTAGTGATGGGGTTTCACCATGTTGGCCAGGGTGGTCTCGAACTCCTGACCTCAGGTGGTTCATCCGCCTTGGCCTCCCAAAGTGCTGGGATTACAAGTGTGAGCCGCCCGCGCCCAGCCTGTGATAGATTTTCACCTACTGAGAGTGAACTTAACTTTTTCTTTTAGAAATAAGAGTCAGAGCCAAGTCCCAAGAACAAGGCGAGTGACAAAGCTGTTCAATATTGTATGTGAACAGGAGAGTTTGTGAAGGACAAGGACTCCTTTTATTGAGTCACTTAGAAACCTAATTTTGTGTTTCTCTACTGGAAATATCAAAATTAGCTGGGTGTGTTGGCGCACGCCTGTAGTCCCAGCTACTTGGGAGACTGAGGCAGGAGAATCACTTGAACCTGGGAGGCAGAGGTTGCAGTGAGCCAGGATCGCGCCACTGCACTCCACCCTGAGCAAGACTCCATCTCAAAAAGAAAAAAAAAAACAAAAACTAATTCTGAATGCTGTTCTTAAAGATGAGTTCCCAAGAGGTTTTGACCAACCATAAAATTATTGAGGCCTTTGATACCTAAAATGACAACAACCCTTTGGCTGGAGAAATTTCTAGGTTGTGGCAAAATCCATCTTTAAAAAAACTTTTTAAATTTTGTAATTTTAATTTCTTATAGACATGGGGGTCTCACTATGTTGCCCAGGCTAGTCTCGAACTCCTTGCCTCAAGTATTCCTGTGCTTTGGCCTCCAACGCACTGGAACTGTAGGTGTGAGCTACCACACCCAGCGCCATCTTATTTTTTGCTGACCTTGTATATGATACGTATGTGTTAATAAAAGGCAGGACTGAGAAGCTCGTTTTTTTTTTTTTTTTTTTTGAGACAGAGTCTCACTCTGCTTCCTAGTCTAGAGTGCAGTGGGTATGGTCATAGTTCACTGCAGCCTTGAACTCCTAAGCTCAAGGGATCCAACTGCCTCAGCCTTCCAAGTCGCTGGGACTACAGGCATGTCCCACCACACCTGGCTAATTTTTTTAAAAAAAATTTTGCAGAGATAGGGTCTTGCTGTGTTGCCCAGGCTGGTCTCAGACTGCTAGGCTCAAGTGATCGTCCTGCCTCGGGCCTCCCAAAGTGTTGGGCTTTTAGGAAGGAGCCACTGCGCCTGGGATGCTCCTTAACCTTTCTCCTCTTTCTCTGCTTTCTGTTAAAAACCAAACAACACAACCACCATCAGCAGCAGCAGGCCCAGAGCTCGGATCTGTTATTCCAGTAGCTGCAGTGGAAGAGCAGAGTGGGTGGACAGGCAATGGGGAAAGCCTGAGCCTTGCTGCCCTTGCTTTCGGAGGGCCATGAGTGTGATTCTGTAAGCAGTGGGGGAGCCACCCGAGGCATGATGGCATCGGACCTGCTGTAGGAGGTTGGCGAAGCAGTGGTGCTGAAAGCAGTTTGAATTGGAGAGACAGAGCTGGCAGCCCCGAGGGCTTTCATAGTCAGAACCTGAATGGGATGGCTTTGGGAGTGAAGTGAGTGGACTGTGGGAGGGGGGTCGGAGAAATTTCAGTGCTAGAGATACTCGGGATGAGATGAGGGGCAAGGAGGCACTGACCAGGACTTAAGGCCGGGAGCATGGAGGGAAAGCAGCATCCTATGGAGGCAGTGGCCTGCAGGCCAGGACAGGGTCTGAGCTGTGCAGCAGCATCGGGACTGTCCTGCCTTTACCTAGCACATGGATGTGCTCTTTAGGGTCCGGGAAGGGCTCACATCTTGTGAAATCAGGTTGCTGTGTTTGCTGGCTCTGGAAGTAAAGGGCATTTTGTGTTATTAGGGAGATTGTTGGGTCAAGGTAGTGACCTTTGTGTTTGCTATCCTCGGGAGTACCCAGCTGTGGCAGCGTGCCTGGAATCCGAGTCCAGGAGAACTGGCCTGTCCCCATGCCCCGCCTTCCCAAAGCTGCTCATTCCTTACTCTTTGTCTTTGACCTCTATGCCGTGTGTGTGTGTGTGTGTGTGTGTGTGTGTGTGTGTGTGTGTGTGTTTCAGGCTCAAGGGCGAAGCCTCCAAGTGCAGGCCAATGAAACGTTCAAGTGCTCCCAGTCATTATTTTCCCTTTCTTATACATGTATATCTTTGGCTTCAGGTGTAGTTGGTAACTTTTTATCTCAGTGATGATGCTGCCTTAAAATGTGTATTTAAGAACATGCTGGTAGGTGGCACAGCATTGCAACATACCACGCAGGTTCTGGAACACCATGGCCAAAGTCTTCAAAGGTTTCCATAATGATGAGAAGTAATGGGACGCAGGATCTGATGACTTGGCTTCTAAGCTTTACGTGTTGATAGCAGAGCCAGCTGCTAATTTTTTTGGTATCAGATTTTTGTGCTAAGTACTTTATTTGCATTCTTTTAATATCCCCTTACTCCCATCTTATAGATAGGTATTGCTCTACAAATGAGACAGTGGAGGCAGGTTGGGGCTACGTAGCTCACTGTAGGTCACATAGAAAGTGAGTGGTGTGGCTGGGGCTGGTTCCCAGATGTTTCTGACTCCACAGCCTGTGCTGTAGACCGGTGCTTGTCAAACTCTTCAGTGCCTGTGAACGGCCTGAGTCTTGTTCAAAATGTGGGTGGGGCTTATAATCCCAGCACTTTGGGAGACCGAGGCGGGTGGATCACTAAATCAAGAGATCAGGACCATTCTGGCCAACATGGTGAAACGCTGTCTCTACTAAAAATACAAAAATTACCTGGGTGTGATGGCATTTGCCTGTAGTCCCAGCTACTTGAGGGCTGAGGCAGTAAATTGCTTGAACCCGGGAGGCGGGGGTTGCAGTGAGCCAAGATTGCGCCACTGTACTCCAGCTTGGGTGACAGAGAGAGACTCCATCTCAAAAAAAAAAAAAAAAATAGTGAGTGGTGATGCAGTAGGTCAGGCAGTGTTGGGCTCCACGATCTTGCTGCTGGCCCATGAGCCCCTGGGTCACAGTGGCCTTTCTCATCTTCCTCCTCTCAGCCTTTCTCCTCCTCCTCCTTCAGGTCCTGCCCTCTGCTCCTGCTCCCACCCCACCCCACCTTTCCTCCCATGTGGCTGACAGTCACTTACGTAGCCCAGGCTGCTGGCCTGCGGTGACTCTGTTGATGGATGTCTTGCCAAAAGACTTTGCAGCCCCCATTCAGCCCAGTGGCATGGGGTGGGCTTAGACTGGGGCTCTTTAGGGTCCACAGCCTCTTTGGGCTCAGGGAGGAAATAGGTCACTTCTGAAGATGACCTCTTCCAGGGGAGGTGGAGGGGGAAGTTTACTTGCCCTGGTCTTGCTATTAAATGTAAATGCCTTTGGTCTAAAAGCTTTAAGCAATTTTAAAAGATGAATTATATTCCATGGAGTAGGTGAAGTATTTCAGGGAAGCCTCAGGAATGAAGCAAGCAGGGGCTGAAGCAGTTGGCTTGGCCTTGCGCCGTCTGTCCGCAGCAACTCTGTCTTTGAAGAGTGATGAGTCAGCAGCCACTGGGCCGTAGGCTCCATTTAAGAATGCACTATGTGTAATGTTTTTGAAAGATGACAGTTAAAATGATAAAGATTAGTTATTTGGATGATTCACTTTGGAAAGACCCCTTGTTCTTCCCGGAGGCAGGGGGCGGCCTTGTGGTGTGGTGTCTGGGAGAGAGAACCCTCCCCTCAGGCAGACTGGCCTCTGGGTGTTAAAATGGAAACAATACCTGCCCGGCTTCCAGACCCAGCCTCCAGCAGGACAGGAGGCCACTTATGGAGCCACTTGGCTGTGTCAGCAACCGGGGATGTGGGAACTCGTGTTTGGGGGTCTGTTTTAGGGAGGGGGTCAGATCTTGGGCTTTAGAGTCAGGTACCCCTAGAGCTAAGTATCCAGCTCTAGAATTTCTTAGCCATGTAACTTGAAGTAACTTAACCTCCTTCATTAGAGCTTTAGTTTTCTCATCTATAAAATGGGGGTGATGACAGCGTTTATGCACGGGGCTGTTGAAAGACGAAAATGAATGAATGAATGAGTAGACAGAGCTCAGGCCTAGGCCTGGCTCGTGAGTGCCCAGCACTTGTGAGCTCTCATGATTAGCTCATTTCCCTCCTGCCCCAAGGACCCTCTTGAGAGATCAAACCTCCCTGAAGATAGTTTGGAAGGACGTAAAATGCGGGGTGTGTTACTTTCAGGGTCTGCTGTGGTATAACGGAAGAAGGGAGACTTTGGCGCTAGACACCGCCTGGGTTTGAGTCCTAGGTCTACCCACCTATGGCAGGTTTCTTTTAGCCTCAGTTTCCCCATCTTTAAAATGGGGAGATGGGCAATGAAAGAATTGTCTCAGAGGTGTTGTTGCCAGGATTAGATGAAATTATACTAAGTGCTTCTTGCAGTTTCTGGCTCATTGTAGGCACTTAATCCATGAAAGTTATTATTTAGCTGACAAAATGCCTATAATGAGATGTTAGTGAAATTGCTGTCATCGATGGGCCAAGTTCCCCAGTGGAGTTGATACTGTTGGCTCTGGTGTCCCGGCTTCTCAAGTCCTGCCATCGTTTTCTTCCTGCCCTTCTTTCCCAGAGCACCTGCCGCGGGAGCTGGTGGGAGCTCCAGGTTCCATAGCTGAGCCGTGGGGAGCAGGAGACAGAGACTTCATGCTAATAAGGATCATAAATGCCAGCCCCGGGCTGGGCAAGCATCCTGCTGCCGGTTTGTATCACTGGATTTAGCATCCTGTGGTGGTGGTTTAATTGGAAGAGATAATTGGTGCTGTGTCCTGGGGAGTATGATCTGGGAGTCGGATGATAAGACTGATGTAGCTGATGTCTGGGGAGCTCAGACTCACCCCCTGGACGGGAAGTACCGCTCACTGCAAACTTTTGGTTTCTATTCGTATTAGTGACCTGCTGTGTACTTTTCATCACTGCTTCCCCCCCCCCGCCACCGCCCGAGACAGGGTCTCCCTCTGTCGCCCAGGATAGAGTGCAGCGGCACCGATCTCAGCTCACTGCAACCTTCGCCTTGCCTCCCAAGTTCAAGTGATTCTCTTGCCTCAGCCTCCCAAGTAGCTGGGATTACAGGTGTGAACCACTGCACCCAGCCACTGCTAGTTTTCTATCTGGAAGAGTTTTTATGGGAAATAGCAATGCCACAGCTTTCTTTCCAAAGTGCAGTTCATGCTGTCTCCCTGTGCTTCTTTCCTGGGCTCTCTATGGCCTGTGGAAATTTAGGATGGCCTCTGAGGCCCTTCACCCTCCTACATGAGCTTCCTCTTCTTATATCCCCCCCACTTAATGATCCCTGGGGGAGCCCCCCCCATTTCCCAGGCCACTTAGTCTCTGATCCCATCCTGTCCGCTCCATGGATTCTTCCTGACACCCTCCTCCACTTTCCTGGCCTTATATCGCTCTCTGCCTCTTTGGCCGTGGCCCTGTGCTCTGGAGGAAGAGTTGAGAACAAGGATTTGAAATCTGATAGTCTTAGTTTGAATCCTGGCCTCAACACATTTTCCTGTGGTGACCATGGATCAGCAACTTAACCTACATGAGCCTTGGTCTCCTCCTTTATAGGACAGAGCTGCCTGCCTTGAGGGTTGCGGAGAAGGTGACATGTTGAGTGCCTAATGCGTGCAGTGGCTCAGTGAGTGTTAGCTAATGTAACGACTATGCCCAGTTTCTCACTGATGGCCAGCATTCATTTTTTGAGTACCAACTTGATAACTTCATTGAACTGGGTTTTTTAAACATTGTAAGATGATTCCAGCTTTTTAGATAGCTCAGAGGGCCATGGAGACACCAGGGTCAGAGGCCAGTGGTACCAGGTTGCAGGGGAGGATAATCACAGCCTCACTTTCTCTTTTGAGACCCTGGTGGCAGCCCTGGAAGGTTTTCTTGGTGCAAACTTTGATGTGAGCCCCCTCAGCTGCTGCCTCGTAATGGGAGTATGCAAAGGTCTCATGGAATGAAGCAATGTTGCGTGACAGGTTCATGTCCAACCGCTGTGTGCAGGCTGGGCAGGGGCTGGGTGCAGACCTGCGGACTCATCATCTGCAGTGACCAGGATCTGCCTTGGGAGACCTTTCCTAGTGCTGGGCAGCGTATATCGGACTCTGTGACCCTCACCATGGAGACATGATTCTTGTTGCCTTTTCCTTCTGTCTGTTGCGGCAGAGGCTGGGGTGATGCCCATAGGAAGAAACCTGGAACCAAGAGCCCCAGACAGAACATGTAGGGCCCCTGATGTGTCCTCACTGCAGCATAGTCCTTTCCAACCACCCCATTCCCATGAGCGGGTGCATCGCATTGTCTCCTCCCAAGGGGCAGGTCGAAGGCCTCCTCACAGTCCACCTTGTTGAAGGGGAACCTCACTAGATCCTCATCCCACACCCTGCAGCCCAGTGGCTAAGATTGCTAATTTCTGGATTTCATGTTTCTCAGAGTCCTTTTGACTGGAGCTACTTTGACTGTAGGATCATGGTTGGTTTGCTTGCTTGCTTCATTATTTATTTGATGGAGTCTCGCTCTGTCGCCCAGGCTGGAGGGCAGCGGCGTGATCTTGGCTCACTGCAACCTCAGCCTCCTGGGTCAAGCGATTCTCCTGCCTCAGCCTCCTGAGTAGCTGAGTGCACACTACCACGCTTGGCTAATTTTTGTATTTTTAGTAGAAACAGGGTCTCACCACGTTGTTTACACTGGTCTCAAACTCCTGACCTCGTGATCCACCCACCTCGGCCTCCCGAAGTGCTGGGATTACAGGCGTGAGCCATCACACCCACCGTTTTTTAATTTTTACTTTGAAGCATGGGTCTCTCTAAGTTACCTAGGCTGGTCTTGAACTCCTGGACTCAAGCTATCCTCCCGCCTCCGCCTCCTGAGTAGCTGAAATTACAGGAGTGTGCCACCATGCATGGCTTATAGGATCATTTTTTAGCTCAAGCATCCTGGCAGAAAAGCTGGTGGTGGGGCTGGCCCAGGCTAGTGCTTTGTGTGTAGAATGTTCCCAAGAAAAGAACTGGTGCAACACTAGAATGGCTCAGTGTGGTCAGAAATCAGTCCGCTCCTGGAAGACCTGCACACCTGCAACTTCCTGCCCCATAGCCCTGTGTATTTGCTGTGGTGTTGACTTTTGTCTTGTCCTTTCATTTATCCTCATTATTACCATCCTTTTCAACATAGTGCCATGGCTAAAGTGCTGGCCCTAGAGTTCTGTTTGGGTTGGATTTGCAGCCTCTCCCTTTTAGTCCTCATCAGACTCTGCACAGTTTCCTGCCGCAAAGAGTAGGTGTTCACTATGCTTAAGCTAAAGTCACAGCCTACAGAAAATTTGACCCTGGAGCCAACTGAGAGGTGAGGGAGAGAGACAGTGGGGGACATTGCAAGGATATCATCCTGATGTCTGGATTTCTTGGAGGAAAGCAGTGTTGTGGATGAGGGTTTGCTCCTGGAAATGGATGTGTCTGTCGCCTTCCTTCTTGCAGCAATGCCTGGGAATCTGTTCATCATGAAACAAAAGGAACTAGATGCATTTAAAGAAGGCAGCGTAGCTACAGTTGCAGCTGGAACATTTAAGCCTCTTTCACAATTCTCAAAGCTGCAGTTTCTGTGTGTGGGGGAGCGCCTTAACTGGCCTTCTCGCTCAGAACCCGGACTTGGCTGCTTCTGGGGGTAGAGTTGCCTCGCCAGCAGATGGCCTATACCAGCTGAACTTCGCCATGAAAGCCGCCTGTGTTGGAGAACTGAACGTCTGTGTCCGAAAATGCTGGTCTGTCTAAAGTTTCAGCATTTGTGATCCTTCAGTTCTCAACCATGCAATCATTTCTCTGGACTATCCTGCCTTCGCGAATGAGCCAGAATTATTTTGATAGGGACAATGGTTACATTAGAAGGATTCAGCTACTTGCCAAGAAACCCTTGCTCATGTGGAGGGCTTTACATTTTATAGTATGTTCTCCTGGCATGTATTTTCAATGATCCTTAGAAGAATCTTACAAAGCAAGTACAGAGCTCCATGTTACAGATGAGCCCACAAGGCTCAGAGAGATCAGGTGTCCTTTCCAGGATCATGTAACTAAAGAGAGGCAGAGGCAGGACATGAATCTGATGCTGACAGACGAGGATGACAATCATTTGGGCAATGCCTTCTCTTTCATTCTCCTTTCTGGCTCCCAAGCCCAGAACCCTGCCCAGAAAACCATTTCTCTGAAAAGAGAAGATTTGCATTTTTGGATTTGAAATCCACACACCCAGGCCCTGACAGATTTGGGGCACGTGCTATTACAGCCGCTGAGGTCTGTGGCTGGGGAAATATGGGCATGTCATCTAGAGCGTTTGTCTATGAAACAAGGACAATGAGTGTCAGGAAATTTCCAGGCATTTGCCAGACATCTGCCATTTTAATGTGGAGGGTAGCAAACAGCTTTGTATGCAGACCTCATTCATTCCTGTGCCCACACCTCCCCGCTCTGGGCAAATCCATGTCTTTGAGTCAGCTTCAGTTTCCCATTTCCAGCAGTCTGGTGGTTAGTCTCCATTCATCTGACCAGACATTTATTTCAGCGCCATCACTATGGCTGGCCTGGTACAGGGTTATTTGGCCTTCCCCCTGGCACCTGAGACGCAGCCAAACCAAACTGCCTTCTCCTGATTTCCCTGTTTGTTGGTGGGACTCCCAGGTGGAGGTACCTGGGCTTCAAGTGTCAGCTGCCCGCGGGTCCCTAGTCCTGCCTCTGTCATAGCTCTCGAGCTACCAGGCTGAATAGATGCTGCCCCCTGCAGTTCTCCTGTACCCATCCCTTTCTTTTCCTTTTCTCTGTCGTGTCGTCACCTGAGTCTAGGCCGCTTTTGGTCACGAGTTCTCTGAATGTCTTGTCCAGACCTCCCAGTTTCTCTTTTTACAAGCGGGGCTGAGGAGCTTCTGAAAACGTCCCTTCCCTGCTCAGAAAGAGGGTGTGCTCTTGCTGTCTGAACACCAAGCCACTTGGCTTAGAGCTCTCTGATAGTGCAAAAATAAATTGTGGGCTTGCTGCTTTTTCCCCACACTGTGGCCCACTGACTGAGTACAGGGACGCTCCTCTTCTTCTTCTGTCCTATACGAGTCTTTGCACAGTGACAAGCCTTTTCAAATACAAGCATGAGTAAAATGAGGGTTGCAAGTAAGCTTTTCTCCTTTGTTTTAAACTGGTGTAACCAGCACATATCAGTTCACCCGCAGGAGGCAACGGTTGATAGCTTTGATGAGCTGATAAGAGAGGAGGCAGTTTCCTTACCTTCCCAGGGAAAGGCAAGATGGCAGTGAGTTTAGAAGGTGTTTAGTGTGGGCCCTGCAAGGTGGCTCACGCCTGTAATCCCAGCACTTCGAGAGGCCAAGGCAGGTGGATCACCTGAGGTCAGGAGTTCGAGACCAGCCTGGCCAACATGGTGAAACCCCATCTCTACTAAATATACAAAAATTAACCAGGCGTGGTGGTGCAGGCCTGGAGTCCCAGGTACTCGGGAGGCTGAGGCAGGAGAATCGCTTGAACATGAAGTCAGCAAGTTGTTACTGGACAGATGAGTTGTTTGGGGGAAGGGTCAGGGCACCAGACTCTTTTGGGTGTCAGATTTGGTTATGTTTGGTAAAAGAAAATATGGCATTCACAAAATTGAGCGTAACCACATTTTCCAATAATTTTTGCCTTTCCACGTTGCGGCTCACAAAGGTGGTTGATCAATATCTTACTGGAAAAAATGTCTGGGGACATATGACAGGTTTACTATAGACATATGAGCACAGGTACATGCAGTTTAGTTGCGTGTAGTCTTTGTAAGAAGAATAAACGTGTGTGAGTTCAGAGGACAAGAAATGGGGTTGAAGTTAAGCAGATTTCAGTGGAGTCTCTGTACTCTGAAACAGCCAGTCAAGGACTGTGGGAGGCTTTTCTTATTGGAATCCTTCAGTTGAGACAGTTCTTTGGATTAGGTACCACTTGAATGCTTCATTTCATCGCATGACTTGCCTTCCTGGCAGGCGTGAGAAAGGCAGGCAGGCTGGATTGTTCTTACTGTTAGACAGGATGGGCTCGTCTGTGCTCTGACCCTGCCTTGGGCCCCCCCCCTCTCTGTACTTTCCAGGTCAGGGAAGGCTGTCTTATGTGTGTTTGTGTGTATATTTAAGGTGTCCAACATGAAGTTTTGATACATCTAGTGAAATGGTTACTGTAGTCAAGCAAGTTAACATATCCATCATTTCACATAATTACCTGTTTTTTTGACATGGAGTTCCCACTTTGTCACCAGACTGGAGTGCAGTGGCGTGACCTCGGCTCAGTGCAGCCAGGAAGGTTCTTAACTGAAAGAGTGAAGCCACCTCATGCTAATGCATCACTGAGAGAAACAAAACCACACCCAAACCTGAAATGTACCAGTCAAGTGCCTAGAACCCAGTTTCCGGTTGAATCTTTCTGACTCTCCAAGGGTTAATAAGGATTTCTCTGGGGAAAGTGACAGGGGCCAGGCATGGAATGACAGTGCCGTGATGCTTGCCTAGCAGACACCCGTCCTCCCCGTGGGCCTGGCTTTCCAGTCCCTGTTTAAGGAAGACTCCCCACCAATTGACTCTCCCTCCTGGAGAGCTGGCTCCTTCCACTTCACTCCTGAGACCACGGCTGGGGCTAACCAGGCTGCCATTAACAGTGCTTCAAACAAAACCTCTAAGACCATTAAATATTTAATTGAATTATTTCACTGCAGGGATATTGTGACTCATGTTGAAAGCTAATCATCTGCCTTTTCATCTGGCCCTTAAAAAATAGATCTCTGGTTAAACATTTAAAGGTCAGAGTCGTGGCAATTGCAGGATTGTCATTGTTTTCTCTCCTTTGTGGGTTCAGGTGGAGGAAAGGGGAAGAGTAGGATGCCTGGGAAGGAAGAGGAGTCGTTGGAAGTTGCCTTTATCAGTGGAGGGGTTCCAGGGGATCACAGGAGCTACCCTGCTTCTTTTCTGGCCTTCCCTGGTCTTGATTCCCCCAGAGGGATACCAGCAAGGGGCTGGAATGTGGGAGCGGATGGCCTCTGAACTAGATGATCCTGTTTAATACAAGAAACTGTATTCCCTATCCAGCCATTCAGGATACCGTTTCATTGGCTCCATCAGAGCTCAGTGAGGTGTCGAAATTCCATTGTTCTTCTTTTTAATTTAATTTTTTGTGCAAGAAGATGAAAAGATGTTTTAAAATTCTGATGGTTTTTTCTTCCTCTTCTCGGTGTTATTAGGTGTTAACAAGATAGCCATTCCTTCCACTAACATCTGTCCTCAGCCTGTGGTCGTGTCCTGCCTTGAGTATTCTAGCAATAAAATCAAAGGACTTAATTAGCTTTTTAGGTGACTCCAGCCTGTGCGGCTTCTTGCACCATTTTGATGGGAATTTCAGGAGGAAGGAATTAGGGCCCTTGAAAGCGAAGACATGTGGCCAACACAGGGGGTTTAGGTGGGTAAAAGATGGACTATGAAATATTTTGAATGTCCAGTGCTTGCCATGACCTTGCTGGACACCCTTGGGAGTTACAGAGCCAGTCTGATGCCCTCCACGAATACCTTGGATTTTCTAGAGAGGAGCAAAAGCTATTCCTCTTAGAAGACTTAAGTATAGCCTTTTCCCAAGGACAAAAATGCCCACATTTGGGTATGAAGCCCCAACTGCCAAGTTTCTTTGCAACTGTTGAAGATGATGAACAGGAGAAGGTTGAAGCAGCGGACAGAAAAACAGTCATGCTATCATTTTTGTGGTTATTCTCTGGCTGAAAACCAGACCTGCAGCCGATGGCCCTAAAGGGAGACGCATCTGCCAGGACCAACAGAGCGTCAGCGATGTGTTGGACTCAGCACAGAGCAGACACATGCTTCCTGCATTATGGAGCTGTTGGGCCACATGACCTAGGAGCCCTTCTGGTGCCAGGAGTCTCAATTCCATGATGCTTTCATCCAGCCTGCTAGTGATTTCAGAAAAACTTTAAATAAAAAGTAAAATTTAAAAAAGGCCAGGTGCAGTGGCTCACGCCTCTAATCCCAAGCAATTTGGGAGGACGAGGCAGGCAGATCCTTTGAGGTCGGGAGTTCGAGACCAGCCTGACCAATATAGAGAAACCCCGTCTTTACTGAAAATACAAAATTAGTTGGGCATGGTGGCACATGCCTGTAATCCCCGCTACTCGGGAGGCTGAGGCAGGAGAATCACTTGAACCTGTGAGGCAGAGATTGCAGTGAGCCGGTATCGCGCCATTGCAATCCAGCCTGGGCAACAAGAGCAAAACTCTGTCTCAAAAAAAAAAGAAAAATCTGAAAAGATAAACCAAATCTATTTTGCGCAGGTTTGTTTGTGTTCCCATTGGCTTTAGAGACACCTTCTCCCTCGCATATTTCCCAGTGATTTGTTCCTTTCCTCTTGAATATCATTCAGCAGGTGTTTTTTGAGTGCTGCTCCGTGCCATGCACTGCATAAGAGAGGAGAGCCCCACCTGCATGAAGCTGAGTCTTAGCAGAGAAGACAAAAAGCAGAGACAGTGGCAGGACAGGTGTGACGGGGCACAGAGGTCTGGTTCAGGTGGAGAGGAGGGTCTCTTGGAGGCAGAGCATGGGAAATGCTGCTCAGTCTAGGTGATACCCAGGCAAGGCCGTGAAGGTGCATAGAAGCCAGTGAGAAGGGCAACATCCCAGCAGTGGAGGGAACGGCGTGCACAGAAGCCGGGGAGGTAAGCAGGAGCAGGAACAGAGCGTTTGGGAGCCGCCATGATGCCTGTCACCTGAAACGCGTGTGTCGACAGCTCGTAATGATCTTGTTCCTTGCAAAGACTCTCAGATGCCAGTTTAAAAGAACATTCACAGCTCTGCCTTTTTGTCTGTAACTTTAATAGATGTCAACGCCACAAAATTCAGGTGAAATCCTCCTTGCATGAATATTAATCACCTGCCGTTAACCACGTACAAGAAAATTGTAGAAAGGCAAACTTAGTAAACATCTGTCCAAATCATTTGGAGCAAAGCACTGACTCCTTAGATCTTCCAGCCATCATACCGTTCTGTTAGTGTAAAATGCTGTTGAGGATGTGTAAAAGTTACTGGGTCTGAGATTGTTTTGCCTCTGTCTGTTTTCCTTCGTTCCTTACAACCTGCTTTTTGTATTTGTTTTCTTCTTCTTTCTTTTCTGTCTGTATCTGGGAAAAGCCCCTCTTCTGGCCCAGTGTTTGTTGTACTGTGGATGAGTGGGCAGCTATGTTATGGAGAGCTGCGAGCCCCCAGGGTCATTGCAGAGCCAGTATGAAGGCAAATGCAGGAAACCTCATACTTGGTGTGCCCTTTGGATTGGAAAGAATGACCTCGGACTCCTGTTCCTAGTTGCTGTCCTTCAACCTGGTCCCGGGTCATAAAGAGCAGATGTGGTGTCAGCAGCATGTTCACCAAGTGCACTCTGCCAGCTGCCCAAGCATTAGTTTTGTCAACTGCAGATTAAAAATGAAAAAACTGGTACACAGACCCTGCCCTGTTATTGCTGTCTTGGGGAATCTGTATTGTGATCGTGCAGAATGATGCGACAGTTGCTCACTCTTGGCATGAATAAAGGCCAGAAATGTTGTGAAACAGGAAAGTGTGTTTTGGTTTTGGGAGGCTGAGGCAGGTGGATCACCTGAAGTCGGGAGTTCGAGACCAGCCTGACCAACATGGAGAAACCCTATCTCTACTAAAAATACAAAATCAGCTGGGCATGGTGATGCATGCCTGTAATCCCAGCTACTTGGGAGACTGAGGCAGGAGAATCACTTGAACTCGGGAGGCAGAGGTTGCAGTGAGCCACAATCGCACCACATTACTCCAGCCTGGGCAACAAGAGTGAAACTCCATCTCAAAAAAATAAAGTGTGTTTGGGTACTTGTCCATTTGCTCGGGAAAAATTGGTATGTGGGAGGGTGGCGGCCTGTTTGCCTTCCACTGAGGTCTGGGTCTTCAAAGTGGACAGGCCTGAGCAGCAGCCTGAGGGATTTAGGTTATAAAAGGCTGAGGAGTCTGGTACACGGGCTTTGGAGGCACTTGACCTCATCTGAAGCCCAGTTCCCTTGCATGTTAGCTGTGTGACCCAAGGCAGGTTCCTCACCCTCTCTGTGCAAAGGCATCTTGAGAATGTTATTATAGGAAGTGTTTAGGTAGCAGTCCATTTGGAAGGAGTGAGTACTCTTACATAATACTTTATACAAAACTGAAAACCTGCAAAACCCACATAAATAATTCCTCTCCCAAAAATAGAATCAGAACATAATGAGAGCTAACGTGCCAGGCCAACTCTTGAAAGTGCTATAGTCTGTGTGTCTCATTTTCCTCTTCTATGATGGGAATATTCATGCCTGCCACATAGAGTTGTCAGGGATTTTAGAAATAAAGTCTGTACATTGCTTAGCACCAGGTTACTACTCCAAGCGAGGAGTGTAAACCATGGCGGTGTGCAGTGGCTCACACCTGTAATCCCAGCACTTTGGGAGGCTGAGGTAGGTAGATCACCTGAGGTCAGGAGTTCAAGACCAGGCTGACCAATATGGAGCAACCCTGTCTCTACTAAAAATACAAAATTAGCCAGGTGTGGTGGGGCATACCTGTAATCCCAGCTACTCGGGAGGCTGAGGCAGGAGAATCACTTGAACCCAGGAGGCGGAGGTTGCGGTGAGCCGAGATGGCACCATTGCACTCCAGCTTGGGCAAGAGAGTAAAACTCCATCTCAAAACAAAATGAAACCATGGCGGTAAATTTTGCCAAGTGACTTTCTTGGATCTCTGAGGTCACCGACCTCCAGGTTGCTCTGATTTTGAGTAGCATGATCAGGTATGTGAGCTCGAAGAGGGGCTTGTGGTGGGGGGCTGGAGTATGGCAGTCTGTGGAGAGCCCTGCACCCCCCCTCTTATCCTG
Source organism: Ateles fusciceps (assembly GCA_036589455.1). NCBI lineage: Eukaryota > Metazoa > Chordata > Mammalia > Primates > Atelidae > Ateles > Ateles fusciceps. The sequence continues at coordinate 10,204,299 of JAZHEH010000113.1, forward strand.
TGAAACATCTCAAATCAAAATAGGGGGTTGCTGTATGAAGAATTATTCTCTTGAAAATCTCTGGTTTAGGTGAGATTTCTCTTTAAAGTACAAGATGATTTTTCAAGAACCTTCCCAGCTCTCATGGTTGTCTCATACGAAATGGAAGAATTGAATTCCAGGTTTTTTGTAATTTGCCAGGAAAATGAGGGATAAATGGGTTAAGAGGAGTCAGAGGCCTTTGGGCCTCAACGTGTCTGTTCCCAGTGTGAATGGGAGCCCCCTGGGACCCGACGGGTTCTTTGGTGGGTCCTTGATCTCCTGGATATGGAAGCAAGCGGCGGAGACCCTGCCCCTTAGAGGCAGCTCCTGGTTTCCTTCACAGAACGACAAAGAAAGAGATGCCCAGCCTGCCTGAAAGTCATTTTCTTGCCGCTGGTATTCTGGGAATGGTTCTGGGAAAAGCATTAAGCATGGACTGGAAGTCTGGCACACTCATGTATGGTAGAGGCAGACACTGCCCTCGTTCTCTGGCCAGACAGCATTTCCATCTGTTGGTTTACCACTTATGTAATCCTGATTGGAAAAACAGTAGGATGTGTGGCAGGCCACAGGTCAGGTGAAATGCTGGTCCCTAGACAGAATGCCGGTTAATCTGATTGTTTGTTCATCGATCCCTATTTTTGTAAATTTCATATTCGAAAAAGGTTCACATGTGAAATGAAAAAGCAATCAAAATTTCAGCAACTCAGTTGCCTCCTTAGCTCAGTAGGTAGCGCCTTGGTCTCATAATTTGAAGATTTTAACAATTGAGTGCCTCGTTGCTCAGACAGTGAATTGAGAAGGGCTTAGTTCAGTCCTTGATACTGTCAGTCAAGGTTCTAAGTTTTAGCAACAGAAATCACTTCAGAATCAGACAGGGAAGTTGCTGAAGAATATGAGGAGTCCAGAGGATCCCATTCTTCCCTCTGTTGTGTGTTCCCCTACTCTAATACCTGGGAACTATAGCGTGCCCGTCTGCTTGTGTATCTCACTCTCCGGTGAGACCTGGACTGACAGCAGGGATTTTCTCGTTTGTTGTTATTTTTCCTCTGCCCAGCACTGTCATACGGGGGTTAAGTCACATCATCATCCAGCCCCGGGCAGGATGTCAGAACATACTGAAGCATATTGGTGGGCTGAGCTCAAGTAATAAAGTAAAGCTGATAGGTTTTTTTTTTTCACTGCCTGAAACAGGCACACTTAACCACAGCTGTGGCAATGACAAAAACATAATGAGAAGATGCCTGAGTCAAGGGTCTTTCTTCCAGCGGCTTCTCCGTGAATCCGATGCAGATAAACAGACGCTGTTCTGCAGTTTGTTGCAGTGGAATCTTGTCTGTTGCGTACTGAAGCCTAGGATCTCACGCCCCTTTGAGGACGCAGCAGAGCGTTCGCATGTTCATGTTGAATGTGTTGGTTTGGTTTATCTGTGTCCTGAATTTGGAATCTGGAACTTGCACTCTTGGTTCAGCTGGAGGCAGAGGTGGTCCAGAACTGTGTGTATCTGTGCTGCTGTCACATCTGATGATGGCATAGGGAAGAGTGACGCTGAGGAGGAAGCAGGAGAATCCTGAAGGTCGAAGGCCATGGGGCTGTCATAGCAGCCATAGCGTCCAGGGCACAGACCAGGAGAAGGGGGCTGTCCTTAGCCCTTCCTCCTGTGATCATGAATGGCTGGTTCTAGGGCCACCAGTAGTTCTAGGCTGATTTGGTTACAGAAGGAGGCACTTTTTGTTCTTGCCTCAGTTTCCCCTCCAGAATCATCCCCCAGAGTATCAAACAAAACTATGGGGAGATCGTTGGTTTTAAAAAAAAATTATTTTTTAGTTGTGGTGAAATATGCGTAATATAAAAGTTACCATCTTAATCTTTTTTAGGTATAGAGTTCAGTAGTGTTGTGCCATAGATCTCCAGGACTTTTTCATCTTGCAAAACTGAAGCTCTGAACCTATTCAGCAGCTCTCATTTTCCCCCCTTCCCTGCAGTGCCTGATAAGCAGCATTCTCCTTTCTGTTTCTGTGAATGTGATTCTGCCAGACACCTCGTGGAAGTGGAATCACACAGTATCTGCCCTTTGTGGCTGGCTTATTTGACTTAGCATAATGTCCTCAGAGCTCATCCACTGTTGGAGTCTATGTCGAGATTTTCTTCCTTTTTAGGCCAGAATAATCCGTTGTATGTATACCTTTATCCATTCATTCCCAGTGGATATTTGGGTTGCTTCCACCTCTTGGCTACATCCCTTTAGTCCTTTCCACGGCTCATTTGTCTTGGGGTGAACGCTCTGCTTACCCTGCAGCATGGCCTTCCTGCAGCCATTTCCAGGCCTGGCCTCTTCCTGCCTCTCTCGTTCCAGCCTCATCCTCTCACTGCCCCGCCCACATCCATGGCACTCCAGCCACACTGGACTCCTTAGAGACCCCCCCGCACGCCCTGTTCTCTTGTACTGCCAGGCCTTTTTTGCACATGCTCTTCTATTCCTCTGGAATGCTATATCTTCCCACCTTCTGGAACCTCCAACAGACACTGTCTTAGCCTGGCTGGGCCCCTTCCATCTCAGCTTAGACAAGCCCTTCTTGCCCTCCTCCAGTCATATTGCATCATCCAGTACTGTTTATCTGTCATTTTGTCTCACTGGGCCTGGTTTATGTTAAGGCAAGGACTATTTTGCTGACTAAAATAAAATCTGTGCATGGTAGGTATGGATGATTTAGTAAACACATGAAGAATGTCATTCTTTCAAAGTCAGGAGCCTCTTCCTTTCCTCCTTCTGCCCTTTCTCCACTAAAATCCATGTCCCAGGCTGAAATTGGGTACTTTTTTCCTATAGAAACATCCTTATGGGACATGGTCAAGTTCAGTAGTATCTGATGTAGGTATATAATGGATTAAGTTTGTAAGCCAGCCTGAGAACTTCACTACCATTCATGACATGGCTTCTTTCGGGAAAAAACATATCCATTTCCAAAACAGCTGAAGTATAGTCTTCTGGATCCTGTGCCTTTTTGGGAAGTTGGGCTTTGCTGATGGCTCTGCCATTGGTTTGGAAATCAGAGATGATTTTCCATGCCCATGATGAGGACAAAGGTGAGTATCCCCCCGTCTCCACATCCGGAAAAGAAACACACCCATCCCTTAGAAAGGAGAGGAAAATGGTATTGCAGCCTCACCCTGAGATGAGCAAAACCTCCTGAGAATTAAATGTGTGATTGTTTTTATAAATGTGGCAAGCCATTGGTGTTAGCACCTGGCTTCCATATGAGCAAGGTTCAGTAGCATGTAATTCCCCTGTTCTTTCCCCTAGCTATGTGGGGCCGGACCCATCTCTTTGCTACCACCTTTTGCCTCATTCCTTTTTTTTTTGAGGCAGATATTTGCTGTCGCCCAGTCTGGAGTCCAGTGGCACGATCACGGCTCGCTACAGCGTCAGCCTGTTGGGCTTAAGCCATCCTCCCTCCTCAGCCACCCAAGTAGCTAGGACTACAGGTGCAGACCATCTTACCTGGCTAGTTTTTAAAATTTTTTTGTGAATATGAGGTCTCATTGTGTTGTCCAAGCTTGGTCTTGAACGCCTAAACTCAAGCCATCCTCCTGCCTCGGCCTCCCAAAGTGCTAGGATTACAGGCACTGCACCCAGCCGTATCCCTAACCTTTAAACCTTGCCATGGCTGAGAACAAATGAATCTAGTTTGAAATTTACCAACAGGCAAAACAAAAGGAAAGAAAGGGATGGGGCAGCAGAGCAGGCAATGCCATGACTCAATACTTCTCAGATCTCATTCTGGATTTGACTGGCATAGAAACCAGGCTTTAGGATGCCCATGACTCGTCTATGGAAATAGCATTCTCTTTGACTTGTGCAGTGAGCTACCTGTGGAGCTGTACATAGCAGCCGCCATAGGCTTGAAGGACCTTTCTGTAGCTGTCTTGGAAGACACTCTCCTCCCAATTGTTACACACATTTCTGCAAAGGAATTGATATATGAAACGGGAAACTCAAATACATTTTGCAATGAGTTGAGAAGTAAATCCAGAATCAGATTTAGCTGAGAGTCTTTTGTTGCATGAAACTGTGCATACAGAAGCAGTGAAGAGTTCTAGAATCAGACGGCTGTAGGTTTGCATGTTAATTGCATGGTGATCTGACTGTGTGCACAGGGCCTGGTGCTCAGCATCCTACTTGGATTATCCCACTCATTCCTTGATAGCACTGTGGAGCAGCTCCTGTTTGATGACGTCAGAGTGCATATCACCCAAGGTTATACCATTGGAGGGGAGAGCTGGAGACAGGGATCAGGGATATCCAGCTCCAGAACCCTGAATCTCAACCTCTGTGGTATACTCCTGCTCGGTAGGTTGCCCTGAGCAAATTGTTCTGCTCTCTGAGTCTTGCTCCTCATCTGTAAAATGGTCCTCAGACAGCTGAGTGTATCGAGAGACTGCCTGGGTATAGATGCATACCTCCAGCATACCTTCAGGAATCAGGCCATCCTTCCAGGGCCACAGAAATGCCCCCGAGACCTCTCTTCCTGTCATAGCACCATGCTTTGCTTTCTGAGAACTGAAATTTGCAGGGATAGCCTGCCTACGGGATTTGTCAACTTGTCCAGTGGGGCTGGATGGTAGTTGTCCGGTTTACTTAATTCACTTGATGGGTTTCAGTCTTTTGAACTTAAAAAAATAAGAAAATTGGATTTGTTTAATCTCATTTTCCAACACAACATTCTTAATCTGCTTTTGAATGTTTGTTTGTGGGCTGAATACAATTCAGTGTTAATCTAGTGACCTAGAATTACCTGGTGATGAAATCTGTCTCTGCTGTTAGGTTCACTTGTGTTTCTTTGTGTTCTCTCTCTCTCACACATATTCTCTCTCTCTCTCTCTCTCAACTTGGTTGTAAAAATCTCATGGTTTTTCCTACTCGGGACAAGAAGATCCCTGATGTCAAGATTTCTACCTGAAAGGTCAGTTTCAGCTTTATAACAACTGGGTAATTGTCTCCTAAAATAAACCAGCATCTCAGGGCATGCAGGCTTGTCTTTTCAGTTATGTAAATGCGAAGCTCTTCTCTCCTAATGACTGCTCTGCCTGTGCCATTTCCTGTGGGGCATGTGCAGTCATATGGAAATGGCAGCCACCAGTCCCAAAGCTGGGGACGGTCCTGGCTTCTTTTCTGTAATGAGGATGTGTCTGCTCCTGCCATCGCCCCACTCTTTGTCCTCTGCCTTGTGGTCAGGAGCTGCTCTTTGTGCTTTCTTTCTCCCCAGTTGTCACTGCTGGTTTGGAGTGGTCTAATGTCGCCCCTGTAGGATGCTCACCAAATCGATACTAATTCCTGCAACAGCTAATTCCTGCCTGAAACATTAGTAAGTTTGCCAATTAAGTACCATTAAGAGGATTTGCTAGGTTCTTCCCCAAATGAGTGGCAAGTTCCTGATTGGGAACCTTGGTGGAAAAGCTCAGAGGCTGCATTCCAGCGTTCTGTGAGCCCCAGCAGCAGCGGGAGCCCTCTCTGGGATAAGCATTGGCTCTGGGAGGTCCCTGTTCACAGGTGCTATCTTCACATCAAATCTGCTTCTGTGCGAATACGCTTGGGCGTCTCTCAGGTGTCTGAGATCAAGATCACATTGTAGGTCATGCAAATCTTTTTGATTTTTTTCAGTCTTCTTTGGGGATGGTAGACATTACTGATAAGATACTAAGTAAACTGGAGTTAAAAAACAGGGTATTCCCTTTTAATATTTCTGATTTTCTTTCTCATATGAAATGGGCCATTAAGCTTGTTCAGGCTGGCGAACTGTGTTTCACTATGTCAGCCCGGAGTGACTACTAAAAGATGCCGATGGTATCTAAAGGCCATCTGGAAAGTGTTGAGGTGGGTGGTGAGCCGAGGGGGTGTGGTGAATTGCAGGGAGCTGAGGGTCTATGCTGTTCTGCATGGGCAGAATGGAGGTAGCCTGTAGGAGCGTGTCCCAGGCACCTGTCTTGGTGGAACCTCACTGTATTGGGGGGATGCCAGCTGACAGTTGGAGGTTGTGTGCTCAGATTGGCTGAGCCTGAAATGCTCCCCTACAGGTCACAGCGCTCCTCGTAGGAGCAACACATGGGCAAAGTATTTACTTCTCCTTCAGTGGGGCTTGTACCCACTTTCATGATGCATGCTACTTACTAGGCAATCCCCTCGGCTCACCCCGGCTCTTTCTCCAGTCTTGGTCAACACAAATGTGTTTCCCTGTGAGTTACCTAAGAATCCACGTGTATTTGTCTCAAAAGGTAATTGACGGGCGAAGCCATCTTTAGTGATGCTCTACAGAGGCGGCTGTTAAGAGTCACACGCTGGGGGGTCTCTGTGGTGGGTTTGTGCACACATGTACTCATGCAGATACACTGTTTCTACAGCATGTGGATACAAGGCACATGGCTGTGCTTTCCCCATGCAGCCTTCCACATGGTTCACGGAATACCACCAGGGTCCTTGGTGCTGTTTCCATGTAGCATAGCAGTGACAACCATGAATTTCCAGGTGGCACTGAATGGGTAGAATTGGAAACCAGCTCTGTATTGGAGACCTGGGAGAAGCTCCCTTGCAGGCATTTTTTTGTTCGTTTGTTTGTTTTTTGTTTGGGCTCCTTGAGCTCATGGCAGGCATTGTCAAAGCCTAAACCTCCTGTTCAGAAAGCGGAAAGTCCTTCAAGTAATTACTCCCTCCCTCGTGTCTCTGCTCACCTCACTCTGGGATTATTGAAGAAAGCTCCCTACCTTCTTCCTCCCAGCATGGAGGGGGAACAAGTTCTCTGGCCCTGGAGATGTTTTAGCTTGAGTCCAAATGACTATTTGGCAGGGATGATAAAGAAGAAATTCTGGTGTTATGTGAAACTAGGTTACCCCTAAGGTCTCATTCAGCTTTTAGATTCTCCTAGATGCTGATGGTTCTTTAGAAGGTGGCTTTAAGAAATCCCAGGGCTGACGGTTGAGAATACCATTTGGTAGGTCCCCCCCCCACTTCTTATACGCAGCCAAGTGATTATTGTCATGGCAACAGATCTGTTCCCATGAAGGCTTTTCCCGTAGCATATAAGGGGACCTGAAGCTTCCAAGATTGTTAGTAATTATCTTCTAAAATAATATGTCCTGAGTATTGTGAGCATTTTAATGGGCCAGGTTCCAGCCTTATGGGGACTTTTGAGGTCTGTACCAGCCCCATGTCATAAAGTAAAAAGTCTCGATTCATTGTTTTGTTTTCATTTTTTTCTTTTGAGCATGTCTGATGTGGAAGAAGAATCACGATGCTATGGTTAATAATGCCTTGCACATAGTAGGTGCTCATATACTTAATTTTATTTGAAAGGCAGGCAGAAAAGCCGAGGATTGATCTAAATATCCTTTATTAGGTGAGCACTTACATACGTTCTTTCCCTAGATGACCTTGACTCTCAAACTAGGCAGGCCTCAGAGCCCACAGCTTTATGGTCCAGATCTCCTGTCCCTCTTGTTTACTCATCACCAGGGCTAGGGGGATCCACAAGTGACTCTGATCGGTATGAAGAACCTCTCATGGCCCTCTCCTGGGAGCTCAGAGTTAGCTCAGCTTCCAAAATGCTAGGCATACCTGCTCTTCACAATAGGATATTGTCCAATTTAAAAACTTTTCCCCTTTATCTGCAAACATCAACTGAGTCTTTATTCTAAGTCATGCATTTTGCCAGATACTGGGAAGTCAGGAATGGCTCACACGTGGTTGTTTGTCCAAGGTGGTCGCTGTCTAATGGAGGACACAGGCCCATGGAGCAGTGAGCCCAGGACAGCACAGTAAGTGTGAGAATGTGCTCAGTCCCCTTAGTCTCTCTGTCCCTCCCTGCCTCCGTTCTCCCATCCTTATTTGCAAGGACTGGAGGCCTCTGAACCGCTTCTCATCTTCTGCAAGGGAGAAGATAAAAGCTTACTTCTTGGCCACCTTTTTTTTTTTTTCCTGAAACGACGTCTCACTCTGTCTTCCAGGCTGGAGGGCAGTGGCACGATCTTGGTTCACTGCAACCTCCACCTCCTGGGTTCAAGCAATTCTCCTGCCTCAGCCTCCCAAATAGCTGGGATTACAGGCGTGTGCCACCATGTCTGGCTGATTTTTGTAGTTTTAGTTGAGACAGGGTTTCTCCATGTTGGCCAGGATGGTCTCAAACTCCTGACCTCAAGTGCTCTGCCTGCGTCAGCCTCCCAAGGTGCTGGGATTACAGGCATGAGCCACTGCGCCTGGCCCCTTGCGCACCTTTTTATACCAGGTCACTCTGGGACGCTACCTAAATGTCCTAGACATGGGGGAGGATGGGAGCAGGTGGGAACCAAGGGACTCTTTCTGATCCTCACTCTTCTGCTGTCACACCGCTTTGCTCTCAGACATTGTCAGCCCTCCCATCCTCTCTCTTTCCTCTAGACCGGGGTTGCCATTTCACTCGTTGGTAGGAGGGCCTCTGGTTAAAGGGAAGAGTGTGGTTTGGGATGGGTGCCTAAGGCGAGGGGTGGAGAGCTTCATCAGCAGGAGCCTGTCCCAGCAGCAGACCCCACATCCTTTAATGGCGCAGCGGGCAAACAGTCACGTTTACTGTCTCAGGACAGCCAGTCCAGCTGGATTTCACCTGGCAGGGGTCTGCATGCTGATGATGTTCTCAGGGAGCTTGGGGAAAGTATTCTGGCTGGTGAAAGTATTCTAGCCCGTTTCACTCCAAGTGTGGTTGGTGGTCTAGCAGCAAGTCAGCATCTTGTGGAAACCTGTCAGATGTGCCTAGACCTTCTGGATCTCTAGACCTTCTGGATCAGAATGTATATTTAGCACAATTCCCTGGTGATCCTTGTGTATACTGAAGTTTAACAAGTTGTGTCTTGAGTTCTCTTTTGAGATCTTAGGCCCAGGGTAGCAAATACAGAGTCTGCACCCTTCCACTGCTCCTGCGATTAGAGCAGACATTACTAGCTGATCTAGGCAATCCATTTTCCATCAAGTGCATAGCCAGCCATTACCGCCTCCACACAGTGCTCCGGGCATCCATATACCTGATCAGAATTAGCCCAGGAGAGAAACCCATTTACCATCCTTGCCTTGGCTATGAAGAGCTCATTCTAAAAAACAAACAAAAAAAACAAGGAAATCCCTTTTTGCATAGGCCTTCAGCGTTGGGAATTGGGACTCTCATCATACCCCAAGACAGAGGGAAGGAACACTCAGGTCCACTTAATGAACAGATGTCGGCAATCCAAACATGCTCGATACAGTGGCGACAAATCAGACCCTACTAGTCCTCTGCGACTGGGCAGTGACCTTGCTGGAGGAGGTGAGGCTATCAGGTTATCCTGGCTCCTGTGCTTATGCTTGGGACATGTGGTCAGCCCGTGTCCCACAATCCTATTGCCTTCTGGCAACTTCCTAACTGATGACTGAGCAACAGTCAGGTTTCAGTTATTCATTGGTAATTATTCTCCTCATCTACATTCTATTAGAAGAACACAGTTGCTAAAGTGGATGTGGGGGAAGAGAACAGTGCATGAGAAGGAGAACTGGAAGAGGAACAAGAGTGGCTTGGGTTATCTAGAAAAGTCTTCATCACATGATATGACCAGCTCTCAGGGGCATCTAATATACAGCAGTTTAGTTTAACCTCAAAGGGCCGTAGGCTTATAAGAATCGTGTCCCATTTTCATGGTAATTGGGCAGGAAAGGGAAAATGTTTTGGGGATACACATATTTTCTTCCACTTACAGTGGCGGCTTCTAACCACTGAGGACTCTTTGCATTTTACCAGTCTCTACTGGACCTACCTCAAGCTTTGTAAAATCTTATTTACTGAACAAATTACATTTTTAAGTAATAATTAAGCCCCCCTTTTCTTTAAAGATAATATAGTAACTGTTAGCCTGGAGTCATTTTTATCAGGTTTTATGTAATTCCAACAGAAAGCAAAGGACTGTGGGTGCTTAAGTTAGCCTGAGCAGTAAAGAGGCCTTTAGACTTACTGGGAATAGTTTTTGGATTCACATTACCACTGCTTGACCCGAGACTCAATTTGGGAGCTAGAAACTCAAACCAGTCATGCCCTTCCATTGAACAGATGGAGGCTGGGAGGCTGGGGCTTGCTTAGCTTGCAGGGACTCAAGGGCACTTTGGTTACGTCACGGTGCTGCTTTCTCTCCTGCGCGAGCCTCACACTTGCTTTCTGTCTTGAGTGGTAAGAGCCAGCCTCTTGTTGGCTATTCCACGATTAGAATTTCAATTACTTTTTTTTTTAACCTCTGCTTGGATCGGAAACCATCGAGACACTCATTCAGAAACCATCTGGGAAGGTATGACTTGCGATAGAAATGGAAGAGGTAGAGAGGAGAAGATAGTAGATGAGTTAGTTTAAATGACCCCAGATGAGTTTGGCCAGGAAATCAACTACAGAACACATCCTCTCTCCCTGGCCTGCATCCCCCAAGGGCCTTTGATAGAGTCTTGGCTTAATTGCAGCCACTTTTCCTCTGGAACTTTAACTCAGTAAAGGTGTACAGTGAAAATGGGGAAGAGGGATGAGGAGGGGCGGGGAAAGAATCAAGGAAGAGCAAATATTACAGGCCTAGAACTCGAAGCTTGGCATGTCTGCCCCATCCCATTTATTCACATATGTTGAGCTCCTGGTATGTCAGAAGCCGTTTCTAAAACATCAGTTTCTAGAAAGCAGGATGCTGAATTCAGCTAAGCATGAGTAGGGGGCCCATCCCTGGGAAGCTGTACTCAAGATGCCTCCTGCTAAGATGGGTTGCAGATGGGAGTCAGTAGCTCAAAGGGTGATTTCAGGATTGATTCTCCTGGCAAATAGGGAGGGGTCCTCTGCATGAATAAGCAGTGTGCCCTGCCAGAGGAAGCTGGGAGGAGGTGATTCATGCTGAAGCCTGACAGTACAGGTACACCCTGAACTCACGGCCTTGGACGAGGACCGGCCAACTCTTCAGTTTACTGAGGAAGTGGCGACAGCATGGTTTGAATCTGGCTGATAAAAGAGATGTTCAGAGGAAGGGCTCTATTTTTCTCCCAGTTAGAGGATGGGGGTGGAGCAAGAAAACCTGACTCCCTGTCTGCCAAATGTTTCTATTCGTAATGCCCTGGCGACAGTGAGATGCCCCCAAGAATGGAGTAGTTAAAAGTTCTGGCTGTAGACTCAGCCCTGGATGTAAATTCTGAATTCTGTGTGACTTTCGGCAAGTTAGTTAACTTCTCTGAGTACCCTTGTCCTCATCTGTAAAATGAGGATAATGATACCTACTTTTGGCTGGGCACAGTGGCTTACGCCTGCAATCTCAGCACTTTGGGAGGCTGAGGCAGGTGGATCACTTGAGGTCAGGAGTTTGAGACCAGCCTGGCCAACATGATGAAACCCTGTTTCTACTAAAAAATACAAAAATTAGTGGCCAGGTGTGATGGCTCATGCCTATAATCCCAGCACTTTGGGAGGCCGAGGTGGGTGGCTCACCTGGGGTCAGGAGTTAGAGACCGGCCTGACCAACATGGTGAAACCCCGTCTCTACTAAAAATACAAAAGTTAGCTGGGTGTACTGGCAGGTGCCTGTAATCTCCAGCTACTCGGGAGGCTGAGTCAGGAGAATCGCTTGAACCCAGCAGGCGGAGGTTGCAGTGAGCTGAGATCGTGCCATTGCACTTCAGCCTGGGCAATAAGAGCAAAACTCTGTCTCAAAAAAACAAAAAACAGAACAAACCCAAAAATTAGCTGGGTGTGGTGGCACATGCCTGTAGTCCAGCTACTCGGGAGGCTGAGGCATAAGAATCACGTGAACCTGGGAAGCGGAAGTTGCAGTGAGCCGAGATTGCACCACTGCACTCCAGCCTGGACAACAGAGCCAGATTCTGTCTCAAAAAGAGATGCCTACTTTATAATGATATCTATAAGAGGGATATAATGAGATTTTTTAAACAACATTCCTGCAAGGGTTTGTCACATTGCAAGCGCTCAGTAAATCATAGCTTTTCCTAATTATATGGAAAACCGTAAGATTCCCTCCTAAGAGATGATGATAAAGTCATTATATTCTGGCATAGTTTGGGGGATGTACAGAAACCTCTTAAAGGAATAAAGTAGTTCTTAGGCCAGTGACACATGCATGAAATCCTGATTTTAGATGCTAGTGAGTTCAAGGATGTTTATCACAGGGAGTTCTGATCCCCAGCGGGGAGCCCAGCAAGAAGCCAGGAGCGAGGCAGTGCTAGGGCTGTCTGCAGAGTCCCAGCATACAGTAGTCCCTTTGTGGGGGATGGATGTAGCAGGCTCTTACTCTGATCCCTAAAACACTAACTCCCTGGTTCTGATTCCGTATTCCTCTGGCCACCTTCTAAATTATCTGACAATCCAAGAAGACTGCCAGGGAGATAAAGCCCTGATCCGAATACTGTGCACACCTTATCTACCCGACAGTTCAGTTCTGTGAACTAAGAAAACGACATGTGGTTTCTGGATCAGGCCACATCTGCTTCGCTGGCAGGAGCTGGCGTCATCGAGTTGCTTCAGACCTGGCTTCAGCAGGAGCCTCTTTCTGTGCCCACGCAGCAGAGGCAGACCATGGCAGTGGGGGTTCCTGGTGGCAGATGTCCGGGGGAGCCAGCCGGCATTTCCCAGGTGACACCCCCCACAGGATTTTGCAACCAGACACCATTCCATCCAAAACACAGACAGGGCAGCCTCCCTGTTGGAATGTGTTTGCTCCTAACGTGGTTTTCCCATAGTGTGAGCGTGTCCATGTTTTTGTGTTTCCATATTACTGTTCTCGCTTTGCTTTTAAAACGGCAACAAAGAGGAATATTGGTCTTTGTGGCTGCCAGTACGGTGCGTGCCAGAATCTCGTGCTTGCTGGTCTGAAGCTGCCAGATGGTGGTAGGATTGTGTGTGGTTTTGTTTCCTCTGCTTTTTGAAAAGTCGTGAAGTGGGAGAGACTGAGAAGTGAGAGATTGGCTGGAAGATTATCATCTGATAACAGTTTGCAGTATCTTCTACCCTGTGTGTGGGCACAGTGGTGTCTTCCAAAAATGTGCCGCTGACCCTACCTAGCGTTTGCTGAATGTGCAGTATTAGCTGTCCCGTAAACACCAGCTGGGTTCTTCATTGCATACTCAGCTATATACAGTAGCTGAATAAAACAGGTTTAAAAAAAAAACAAAACAGGAAATTCTACATGTTTTTCTCTTCCTTAAAGATTGAAAAGATTTGTTAGGATTGCCATTGTAGCGAAAGGGAAGTGGTACTTCCTTTGTTGGGGGCTCTATGGGTTTATTTTTGAAAATCTTTTTAAGTTCTTTTACTTTTGTTCTAAGGAACCTCTTTTCACAGCTTAAAGTACTAATGTTTCTCTTCTGTTAGTTTCCTTGAGATCAGATTGCGTGTTTGTTGCAAGAACATTTGGATCGAGCTTGTCCAATCCACGGCCTGGCCCAAACTTACTGAAAACATTATTCGATTTATATTTTTGTGTTTTGTTTGTTTGGTTTTTAGCTCGTCAGCTATCATTAGTGTATTTTATGTGTGGCCCAAGACAATTCTTCTTCTGCGTGGCCCAAGGAACCCAAAAGATTGGACACACCCGATTTAGATGATGTTTTAAATGGCACAAGCAAAAAAGTTTGTGCTTCGCAGCCATTTCCAAGGCTAACGTGAGGCATCAAGGTGCTGCCCAGTGACTTATGTGTGACCAGGGTCTCTATGGAGTGGAGGGGGATGCTTGTCTCATGTGAATAGAGTCTGGTCTCTGTGAAGACTTGTGATACCAGAAGCTGATTGCTTCTCCATTTCCTCCCTTTCTCCCTCCCCCCCCCTGTAGTTAAACAAATGTAGGGCATCAAATGATGCCACTTTCTCCTGGTTGTCTATCTCTCCATGCCCAAGGGTAAAAATAAAATGCTGATGAAGTCAGAAGGAACATAGTTTGCTCATTTGAAGTTCTGAATATCCTGAGTGCTGGCTTCAACCTTTAATGAAAATGACGGTCCTCTCGGCAGGGGCCAGCTGCCTCACAAATGTGCAGCTTAAAGAACAAGGATGAGTTTCCCTGAACAAGAGAAATAGCAGCAGGCGTGGAAGTCTTGAGTGCATCAGGAGCACTTGGCTAATTAAAGGCAAGAGTGGGATGCCTGGCCAGGCACAATGGCTCATGCCTGTAATCCCAGCACTTTGGGAGGCTGAGGTGGGTGGATCAGTTGAGGTCAGAAGTTCAAGACCAGCCTAGCCAACATGGGAAACCTCATCTCTACTACAAATACAAAAATGATCCGGGAGTGGCGGTGCATGCCTGTAATCCCAGCTACTTGGTAGGCTGAGGCTGGAGAATTGCTTGAACCCGGGAGGTGGAGGTTGCAGTGAGCTGAGATCGTGCCATTGTGCTCCAGCCTGGGCAACAGAGTGAGACTCTGTCTCAGGAAAAAAAAAAAAAAAAAAAAAAAAAAAAAAAAGAATGGGATGCCCAACAGCAAGGAACTGCTGGTTTGTTGCTTTGTGAGTTTTCTAAGGCACCTTCCAGCTCTAAGGTCACCATGAAAATCCATCATTTCGGCTGGGCATGGTGGCTCACACCTGTAATCCCAGCACTTTGGGATGCCAAGGTGGGTGGATCACGAGGTCAGGAGATGAAGACCATCGTGGCCAACATGGTGAAACCCTGTCTCTACTAAAATACAAAAAATTAGCTGGATATGGTGGCGCATGCCTGTAATCGCAGCTACTTGGTAGGCTGAGGCAGGGGAATCACTTGAACCTGGGAGGCAGAGGTTGTAGTAAGCTGAGATCGCCCCATTGTACTCTAGCCTGGGCAAGACTCTGTCTCAAAAAAAAAAAAAAAATCCATTTTCAGTTATAGGAGATGTCCACTTTATGAGGGCAGGGGCTTTCTCCTTACTTCATAGCACAGTAATTAGACCAAGGTAACATTTCCTAAAAATTTGCTGACTTTCTCTACTCTAGCATCTTGGCTGCCAGGAAGAGGGGCCATCCAGTCTAACTTGGAGGTCACAAAGGAGATCCACCTTACAGACCTCCGTACTGATGTCCCCACCTCTAGCTGAGGTCTGGCTAGCCCCTTGCCTGGAGCTTCCTTACTGATAGTTATTTTGGTCTAGCTTATAGTTGTCCACCGACTAGCCTTTTGGGTTTTGCCCCTTGGTCTAGATCAAGCTTGTGGCTCAGGACGGCTTTGAATGCAGCCCAACACAAATTCATGAGCTTTCTTAAAATGTTACGAGCCTGGGTGTGGTGGCTCACACCTGTAATTCTAGCACTTTGGGAGGCTGAGGCGGGTGGATTGCTTGAGGTCAGGAGTTCGAGACCAGCCTGGCCAACATGGTGAAACCCTGTCTCTACTAAAAATATGAAAATTAGCTAGATGTGGTACTGCTTACCTGCAGTCCCAGCTACTCAGGAGTCTGAGGTTGGAGGATCGTTTGAACCCAGAGGTGGAGGTTGCAGTGAGCCGTGTGTGTGTGTGTGTGTGTGTGATGTATTTGTGATTTTTTTTTTTTTTTACAAATTACATTAGCTGTTGGTGGTGTTAGTGTATTTTATATGTGGCCCAAGACAGTTCTTCCAGTGGCCCAGGGAAGCCAAAAGATTGGACACCCCTGGTCAAAATCTTTGGGTAAAGTATGATCTTTTTAGCTAGGGAATCATGATTGAACTTTTCCAGGCCTAAGAATTGAGCTTCCTCTTCTCTTATTAGAATTCAGGTTCACACTCGGTGTTTGCCATTTGGAAACACTCTTACTTTTCTTTAAAGACTGTGTCCCATCATTTCACTTTATAAAAGAAAAGAACCCTGAAACGCACAGTGCGATTGCAAAGAGGGGGTGCCCAGCTTCGTGGTCAAGTCTGATGCTCATGTGTGCGTGTGTGCAGAGCTGGGTAAGCCATGTCTAGTGCTGGCCTCCAGGCATCCCCCAGGGCAGCAGATGGTGTACCCAACCTTGCCCTGCTCGGTCCAGCCACAGTGGCAGCAATGCACGCTGAGGCAACTTTTGTGACACAAGCCCCGGGCAGTCCTCCAGCCCGCTGTCAAGGTGAAAAGACCCCTGCCAATTCAGGACTTCTGGGCTCTCCGAGAGCAAGGACTTGAAAGACAGCAGAGACTCTTTTCTCATATATGAAACTAAAATATTACAACCTGCCATGGGCCATTGCAGAAGTATCCCTATGTGGCCCTGAGTGTCCTATGACACAGTCCCGAGCCCTGGATTTTGTAGGAGCTTTCCATTTCATTCTTGGCTGGAGGGAAGCTGGTGATGCAACTGTTGTGAGCTCTGAAATATATAAAAAATATCAGTCAAGGGAGCTGGGTGCAGTGGCTCATGCCTGTAATCCTAGCACTTTGGGAGGTCAAGGTGGGTGGATCACCTAAGATCAGTAGTTCGAGACCAGCCTGGCCGACATGGTGAAACTCCGTCTCTACTGAAAATATAAAAATTAGCTGGGCATGGTGGCACACGCCTGTAATCTCAGCTACTCAGGAGGCTGAGGCAGGAGAATTGCTTCAACCTGGGAGGTGGAGGTTGCTGTGAGCCAAGATTGCACCACTACACTCCAGCCTGGGTAACAGCGTGAGACTCTGTCTCAATTTTTAACAGTCAAGGGAGACCTAGGGGGTCAAGGGCACTTTAAAAAGCTGCTTAGCCTTTCTGTTTTGAAGGGGCGGGGGCAGAGGATGGAGGCTCACTGGAGTTGGTTTTCATGAGCCTCTTGGTGCCCCCAGCTTCTACTTCCATCAAATAACCACGTTGTTGATGTATAACTATTAATAAGTACAAATAGAACCTTGCAGACAAGCCCTCTGGATGGCTCCTCCTAGGCCTTTGGTCTTCTGAGATGTTTGGGAAGAAGGAACAATTGTGCTTTCTTGGAAGCTGCCCTTTGCACTGTTAATTTGCCCTCTATATACTGATTTGCCAGCTCCTTAGAGAAGGTAGATATTAGATGTGGGAGGAGTGGGGATCCTGATCTGGTGTTCAGTGTGTTGTTATGGACAGATAGCCCAGCCAGAGTTAATTACTGCAGCCTCTGCCTTCCTGTAGGACTCAGCTTATTATTGCTACATCACAGCTCTGCTTAATTGGACCATCGATGTAACCAGTGCTCTTTATTTTCCCTATAAAATATTCCAACCCCTGCCTTCAGGAAGCTCACCGCCTCTCTCTAGCATGCACACACACTTCTCACACCTGAGCTGTAGACTTCACCAGCTCCCACTGTGTGCACTCCGAAACGTGTATATGCCAGTTGCACACACTGTTGTATAATTTAATTATAAGGTATGTAAACGTTTGCAGTGTGAATGTGAAAACCAAGATTTGTCATTCTACAAAAGAATTAGAATGTTTAGAAAGATATGATATTAATAAAAGTTGCTTTTGTGAAGGAAAATGCTGTCAAATTAAGTATGGATGAGGCAACTGCAAAAGATTTGGGAACAAAATTTGCAAAAATCTAGGATATTCAGATTGCTTCACAAGCAGCCCAACATGGAAATCCCAGATGATACATTTCGGGTGTGATTTATGCAACAAAGATGACGCGAGACACCGGTCAGCGTATTCGGGCTTTTTTGGGAGCGCAGCCATCTACATTTGAGCCGAAGCCATTCAGACCCTTGCAAAGGCCACACAGGCTGCAAACGCGGGAGCTGGGCTTCGAAGCCACATCGGCTGATTTCAGAGCTAAGCTTTTAACCCTGTAGTTCTTCTGTTGATCCTCCTGCTCATTTAGAAGGTAGTAAGGAGTCTCTGCTAAGACTCTAGATTAGCCACGGTGGGAGACACTGTTGCTACTGAAACTCTATGGTTTGCAGACTCTGTGGGATGTGCCTGTCATCCACGTGTGTGGGAAAGAGGAAGAGGGGGAATACAGCCGCTAAGGAGCACCAAGACCCTTGTGGAGGTCAGCTGGGGGAGGAGAGGAGGTCACTTACCTCAATAGGCTAGTTTTTGGTGTGCATCTATTTTAGAAAAACATTCCTGATACAGTATGTCACAGGGGGAACCTTCACTCGTATTTGTTATATTTGGTGTGTATGGTAGCTGTGTGCCTGGGAACCATAGATTATAGATTTCCACTTTACTTAGATCTTTCTTTTCTTTTTCTTTCTTTCTTTCTTTTTTTTTTTTTTTGAGACAGAGTCTCACTCTGTCCCCCACGCTGGAGTGCAGTGGCGTGGTCTTGGCTCACTGCAACCTCTGCCTCCCGGGTTCAAGCAATTATCCTGCCTCAGCCTCCCGAGTAGCCAGGATTACAGGCACACACCACCATGCGGGCTAATTTTTGTATTTTTAATAGAGACAGGGTTTCACCCTGTTGGCCAGGCTGGTCTCAAACTCCTGAGCTCAGGCAGTCTGCCCACCTTGGCCTCCCAAAGTGCTGCGATTATAGGCGTGAGCCACTGCGCCCAGCTACTTAGACCTTTTCAACTTGAACCCTAGCGGACGCAGTAACAAAGGAAGGGCACGTAACTACCACACACATCAAATAGAACAAATATGAGTGTAGGTTTCCTTGTGACATATTGTATCAGGAATCCTTTTCTAAAACATGCACATGTGTTCTAGTGTGCATGCTTTCTTCCATCAGCAGGCAGTGGGGGCTTTGGGGAAGGGGAGCAACTACTGGTGTTGGGGTTTCAGCTGCTGTTTTCTGCAGATCTTCAGGGACACTGGGGCTGGCTGTTCATTGGTGGTCAGTGTCCAGACAGAAGTCACGAGCCATTGAGTGGTTGGAGGTGGCTTTCTTATCCACCACCCATTCTTCCTCCATGTTCTAGCTGGGTGCCACGAAGGACCTCTTTCTAACCAGACAGCTGCCACCTTAGATCCTGCTGATGTATCTTCTCGGGTTCCCTTCCCTAGTTATTCGAATATTTCCAATACTTTGGACTTGCACACAAGCTGCCTCTAGTTGAATTAACACATCCCTAAGGCCGTCAAAGAGGGGGTTAGTGCCTGATGACTTTGTGGGGAATGTCTGTTGTGTGTTTTTAAATTAGTATTTCTTTAATGGCAAGTAGAACATTTTCTTCATTATGAGAACACGAGTTGCCTATTACCTCTGTGCTTATGAAGCTGGGAGTAGGCAGTGAACTCAAGAGCTTTTCAGAGCTTCTGCAGCAAGGGTCTGCAGGAAGGCCGCTGGTGCAGTGAGCGGGTCGGGTGGCTTCCCTGGGCCAGCACTGGAAACAGCGAGCCCTCCTGATGGGAAAAGGACGCATGTTCCCCTAAGCCCGCACTTCTCTCCAGGGGCGAGTTTGCCCCCCTGGGACCATTTTGAGTTGTCATGACTTGAGGGGTGTTACTGGCTTCTAGAGGGTAGAGGCCAGGGAAGCTGCAGAACATCGTATAATACACAGGACACAAAAATGATCATTCCTTTTTTCTTTCTTTCTTTCTTTTTTTTTTTTTTGGAGGCAGGAGCTCAGTCGCTCAGGTTGGAGTGTGGTGATGTGATGATAGCTCACTGCAGCCTTGAGCTCCTGAGCGCCGGTGATCCTCCCGCCTCAGCTTCCTGCGTGGTTGGGACTGTAGATGTGCACTGCCACACCCAGCTAACTATTATTATTATTATTTTTTGTAGAGATGGGGTATTGCTCTGTTGCTGGCTGGTGTTGCTTAAAGCCAGAAGTTTGAGACCAAACTTTACGTGATCCTCCTGCCTCGGCCACCCAAAGTGTTGAGATTATAGGCATCGCCAACATGCCTGGCCAAAAATGGTCATTCTTGATTACAAAGAATGATCTGCTTCAAATGTCAGCAGAGCTGAGGCCGAGATGCCCTACCCTAGATGAATTCCCCTGCCCTGGGCCCCTCTCCTGCAGAGGCGCCTGAGAGCGTTCTCTTCTCCTTTGGTTCTGTCTGGCTCCCGATTAGCCTTCGAGCAATGTCAGCTCTCGGGAACAGCAGAGACACACAGTGACTTACTGTCACGGCGGCACACTTTCACCAAAGCAGCTCTTCAGTCTGGCTTCCCTCAGCCCTTCCCCTCCATGCCGCAGAAGCTGGGCCTGACAAAACGGCTTTTCAGACCTCGCTTGCCACCTGCCCACACTGTAGCCCCCGAGAATGCCTGTCATTAGTCCCCTGCTATGCAGGGAGATGGCAGCTGCCTGCAAATGAGGCCGCTGGAGGGGATGGGACAATGCCCCTTGATGGACCCGCTGTCCTGCCTGTCGCTGCCAGGTCTCTGCGGCAAGGGGCAGTCTGACTTCGGACTTGAGGGGGCAAGGAAACTTTGCTTTTCTTATTTCCTCCCTAACCCCCACCCCCAAATATGCATTAAACAATTTGTATTCTGTTTGTGACTTTAATGTGCCTCTTTGTCCTCAGCTGGGAATGTCTCCAGCTTGTCGTAGTGGGAGAGAGCCCTCAGGATCCATAGAAGCAGGGCTTGGATTTTGGGTCTGGCACTGACCAGCTCTGTGGCTCTGAGTAAGTTAGTTGATGCTCAGGTGTTTTCATTTGTAAAATGGGGCTGATGGTGCCTATTACAGAGGGTTGCTGTCAGGATGGTGTTCCCTGCACCATTTTATCAGTATCCCTCCAACCAATCTTTGTAAGGTGCTCGAGGGCCAGGGCCCTTTCTTCACCGTCCTTGAAATCACATTCGTCCTTGCTGCATGGTGGAACACGGGCCATTGAATTCAGTGCACCCCTGGAGAGATATGTTGACGTCCTAATGCCTGGCATCCGGGAATGTGACCATTTGACACATGGTCTTTGCTGATGTCATCAAGTTAGGATGAGGTACATTAAGAGGGCCCTAATCCAATAGGACTGGGGTCTTTATAGGATGAAGGAAATTTGGACACACACACACACACATGCCTTCACATGTGTCTCTTGGGAAGATGGACACACACAGGCGGCAAGCCCAGCACAATGGAGGCAGAAATCCAAACAATGCAGCTGCAAGCCAAGGAGTGCCAGAGCCCCCAGAAGCAAGGAGACGGCAAGGAGGACTCTCCCTGGACGTTTCAGAGGGAGCGTGGCCCTGTCGACATCTGGATTTCAGATTTTTAGCCTCTAGAATGATGGTTGCTTTAAGCCAGCCAGTTTGGGATGCTTCATTACAGCAGCCCCAAAAAGCCAGTACAAATACTCAGTGGATGCTTGTGGAGCGTGTGTCTTCATATGCAAAATATCTGGTGCTGGGCCCCAGCAGTCAGGCTTTGGCCACCCAGCGTCTGGATGGTTCACTTCTTCGTTTTCATGGAGGATTCCCTCACAGATCACCCCATGTAGATACTGGCTGATTTTTTGCTGCTTCATTAGAAAAGCATTTGCTCGTTATGGGAGAAAGCTTCTACATGTACCACGTGGAACAGGGTGACGTTTTTGCCATAAAGTGTTTGTGCATCTCTAAGCAGCAGCATCAAGTGACCGACCTCCATTTCTTTTAGCAAAGCATTCGCTACTGGTTCTGGGAAGGAGCATTAGAAGCTGTTGCTCCCTTTCTCTTCTTCCAAGAGCAGAACCAAATCAAAGTGGCTCTAACAATAAGGAAATGGATATGCTTGCAAAACAGGGGCGCCAGGCCCAGAGGAAGAGCGGGTTCAGGTTGGTGGCTAAGGGAGCTCACTGGGGACCCAGGATCTTTCTGTCTTCTGTCCATAGGAGTGTCATCCTGAGACAGGTATCCCCACGGCCATAGGACGGCTAATGGCAGCAGCTGCACAGCCTGCTTCCTTGTTTTGTGGCCTTTGGAGCCCTTTGGTGTGTTTCTCTTAAGATGAGGAAATCTTTCCCCAGAGGCCTCCTCAGCAGCCTCCTCTCTGTCTTTGTCTCATCCCTGAACCAGCCATTGCCACAGGGGATGGAGTTAGCATCATGGGTCTAGACCAACCACGTGAGGGTGAATGGGTGCTGCAGTCAGCCACAGTACCCTGCCACACTCTCCAAATTCACAACTCCTACCCTGTTTTCAATGGCCATGATAAGGGTCACAAAGATGTCCATGTTCTAATCCCTAGAACCTGTGAATGTTACTGTATGTGGCCAAGGGGTCTCTGCTGATGTGTGCTGATGTGTTGAAGGGTCTTGAGACAGGGAGGTGATCCTGGATGATCCAGGTGGGTCCTGCCCCATCACAAGGATTCTCATAAGAAGGAGGCAGGAGAATCAGAGGCAGAGAGAGATGTAAGGACAGAAGCAGAGGTTGGAGAAGGGAGAAGATGCTGCATTGCTGGCTTTGAAGATAGACGAAGGGGCCACAAGCCAAGGAGTGCAGGCAGCCTCTAGAAGTGGGAAAAGGCAAGGAAATAGATTCTCCCCTGCAGCCTCCAGAAGGAATGCAGCTGTGATACCTGATACCCTGATGTTAGACCAGTGAAACTGAGTTTGGACTTCTGACTTCTGGAACTATAAGATAATAAACTTCTGTTGTTTTAAGCCACTAAGCTTGTGGTAATTTATTACAGCAGCAAAGGGAAACAAATACAGCATTGTATCTCTAGGCTGACCAGGAATCAATGTAGAACTTTGCTAAGATGAAACAACTTGTTTTTATTTTGAATCTTTTACAGAAGTATTTGGAGATTAAACAAAAGACAAACCCAGTCCCTGGTCCTGCCTCCAGATAGGGCCAGCCTGGTGATTTGCTCTGAAAATGATAAATGTCGGTTCCTTTATCCAACACCAGTGCTAGGTGTGGAGAACACAAAAGTAAGGTCTTATCTTCACTTGAGCTGCTTTGTGTGCCTCAGCCAGCCACTTGATTCCACAAATATGCCCACTCGCAAGTTGGGAGCTCTTGCAGATGTTTTCTCCGTCTTTGTAGCTCAAGCCAGTTTCCTCTGAAGTGTATTCAAACGTGCTGATTTTTGTTTAAGTTCTTGCAAGGGCTAGGGAGAGGATAAGACGTGAAGCACTTCCACAGAGGGACCTATTTTTAGGGTGCCCCATGTTGCCGAGATCAGCATGATTCCAACAGCTCAGTCCTGGGGTCCACAGAGGATATCATCTGCCTCCTGTCCTTGTGCCAGCTGGACACAGAGAGGCTGCTGTTTGGAAGGTTTTTTTTTTTTTGTGGTTATTTCCTGTCCTCTCTAGGGCTTCCTGTTCTACAGAGGCACAGTGGTGGAGTCACATACATTATGTCTAGAAATTGATATTGTACCATAGTTCAGCTATTTTCTTTTTAATTTTGAGACAGAGTCTCACTCTGTTGCCCAGGCTGGAGTGCAGTGGCATCATCTTAGCTCACTGCAACCTCCACCTCCATGGTCCCACGATTCTCCTGCTTCAGCCTCCTGAATAGCTGAGATTATAAGCATGCGCCACCACACCTGGCTAATTTTTGTATTTTTAGTAGAGACAGAGTTTTACCATGTTGGCCAGGCTGGTCTCGAACTCCTGACCTCAGATGATCTGCCCGCCTTGGCCTTCCAAAGTGCTGGGATTACAGGCGTGAGCCACCACACCCGGCCAGTTTGTTTCTGAGAAGCCTTGGGCTTTCCTGGAGATGGTAAGTGACCAGTGGCAATCTATGGGAAATACCTGGGAAGGTGACAGAAGTGTGAAGCAGAGAGGTGGAGTGGGGGCACTGACATTTGAGGGTGATCTTTTCCAACATCATAATCTCGAGGAAACGGAGGCATGAGTTATCCATACAGGGAGTAGCTTAGCAAGGACGGAGCTCAATCCCTGTGGTACTGATTAGACAGGGCTAGGCTCAGGGCTAGGCTCTAGAGCAAAATTAGAGAGCTGGCTGTAAAGCACTAACACTCGTAATAGCATGTGGAACAACAGGTTTGGTGCAGGTGGTTCTAGGCTCTCATCTCTGCTCTATCCCATCTCCCTTATCTATGACAAGTGCCATATACCTGAGGGGGATAAATGTATAGATGCTGGAGCGTCAGCCTAGGTTTGAGTTCCACTTCCTAGTGATGTAACCTGTGACAAATCACTCAGGCATTTTTCCTTCCTATAACATGGGATTGGTCACAGTACTGACGCGGCTGGAGGTGCGGCGAGGATTAAATGAGTTGAAGTGCGTCTGGCGCATCTTAAGTGCTGTACCTCTTCCTGTAAACTTAAACATTCTCCAGCATTTTAAATGGCCACGTGCAATTCCATCACATGGTGGGGGTCTGTGGTTGGTTTAACCAGATCTCTGCAATGGAATTTTGTTCCCAGTCTTTTGATGCTGTAAACAACATTTCGATGACTGCCCTCGTAGGTAAGGGCTTGTTCTTACTCGTAATCATTTCCACAGGTTACATTTCTAGAATTAGAATTGCTGGGTCAAAGAAAAATACTTTCAAGGCTTTTCTTGATAGACGCTACCACATTTTGCTCCAGGCAAGTAGTAGTTTACACTCCTCCCATTAGTGAGTGAGTGTGCCAGTTTACTTGTGAGGCCAGGTTATTAACTTTTAATCAAATGAAGGCCCAGAAAAAAAAAGGAAATATTTCCCTGGGGATAAAATATTCCTCATCTTTGCTTATAAGCAGCAAAAAGCTCAGGCGAACTTGGAGAGTACAGAAGGCAGGGCAGAGTGTGTGAAAACAGCGCCCTCTGCTGGCTCTTCCTGGTGTGAATGGTGGTAGATGGCAATGCTAGATGGTCTTGGCATCCCCTGCTTTTGGAGGCAGGTACATTTTTAAGAGACTCTGGTCATTTAAAAAGTCAAACTCTGGCAACAGTTAGCCCTCGCTTGGGTTCTTTTATAGCAGTGGTTTCAACAGGGGTGATGTTTTGCCCAACACTTGGTACTCTCTGGAGACATTTTGGAGGATCACAAATCTGGGCGTGGGGTTAAAGGAAGTCAGCCATTGACTTCTGGTGGGTAGAGGCCAAGGACACTGCTAAACATCTCACACCACACAGCACAGCCCAGCAGCAAAGCAGCATCAGCCCAGGCTGTCAATATTGTCCAGATTGAGAAAATCCTGTTTTAGAGGAATAGAGGCATTGCCCTAAGGTTTCTCTTTCAGTATGAAATAAAATATAGAAATATTAACATACAATATATATGTCATAGTTACTATTATTTGGTTGTAGAAACCTGATGGTTTTGCACAATGAAATGGAAAACAGGTGGAACTGGAATAGCAAACAGGGCATTTCTAGAAGAGAGAACACAGGAAAATCCAACCAGTAATAATGTCACGAGTACTAATAAGAGAGGGAATGTTCTTCTGGTAATTCGACATGGTGAAACGTGCCACAGATTCCTGTGGCTTTCCCTTGAAGGTCTTGTCTGTTAACAATAGTGCTTTATTGGATACTTTCCCCCAAATTCACAAGCACCAGTGTTTTCATAACGTTTATAATTGTGCCCTCCAGTGTTTGGTGCAGAATTACCATGTGTGGTTATAATTTGCTCTCCCACACCCCAGTAAATGCTGATTCAAGCATTGTTTTTAAGAGGGAGAAGGAAGAGAAGAACTTCAAAAATAATCTGAGAGAAGTTGTGTCCGAAGGGGAAAAGTATGACGAGAATTTCGGGAAAATCAAATGGACTGCAACTTCCCTCAGTATTTGCTGAGCTTGAAGACCTCTGTTCCTGGTGTTACCCAAGCCCATTTGAAAAATGTCCTGTTACTGGCCGGGTGCGGTGGCTCACGCCTGTAATTCCAGCTCTTTCGGAGGCTGAGGCGGGTGGATCACCTGAGGTCAGGAGTTTGAGAGCAGCCTGACCAACATGCGGAAACCCCGTCTCTACTAAAAATATAAAATTAGCCAGGCGTGATGGCACATGCCTGTAATTCCCAGCTACTCGGGAGGCTGAGGTCAGGAGAATCAGTTGAACCCGGGAGGCAGAAGTTGCAGTGAGCCAAGATTGCACCATTGCACTCCAGCCTGGGCAACATGCACAAAACTCTGTCTCAAAAAAAAAAAAAATCCTATTACTGGCCAGGCATGGTGGCTCACGCCTGTAATCTCAGCACTTTGGGAGGCCGAGGCAGGTGGACCAACTGAGGTCAGGAATTTGAGACCAGCCTGGCCAACATGGTGAAAAACCCCGTCTCTACTACAAAAAAAAAAAAAAAAAATCAGCTGTGTATGGTGGCATGTGCCTGTAATCCCAGCTACTTGGGAGGCTGAGGCAGGAGAATCACTTGGACCTGGGAGGTGGAGGTTGCAGTGGGCTGTGATCACATCACTGCACTCCAATGTGCGTGGGGTTTGAGCAACAACCCATCTCAAAAAAAAAAAAAAAAAGTCCTATTACCTCATTTTGCTTTAGCCTTGCTATTCTCTGAATTACTTGTATTCTAGAACATTTGTCTTGAAATAATTAGCTAGCATGGCTGCCTTAGCTGTTCTAAATAATGTTAAGTGGATTATTTTATCAGAATTGGTGAGAAAACTATAGCTCTTCCCTAAACAGCAGATACTATCTTGATTATCTTTCATGAGAACTGTTTTTCAAACTACAAGTCATGGTCGATTTATAGGTTGTAAAGTCAATTTCTAGATCACAATCAGCATTACCGAAAAAAAAAAAAACCAGAATAGAAATGTACAGAGTATGCTATATAGTAAGAGCAGCATTTTGCGATAGTTTTGCCGTCACCGTACATAAATATATGTTTACATGTGCTTGTGTGTATGCACACATGTGCATGGCGAGAAGTTTCTAAAGATAGTGACTTAGATTTTACAACATGGTAAAATCTGACTTGTCAGTGATCCCTGCTAGTCCCCTTTCCCTCACCTTTGCCTCTGTTGCTCTTTCAGGTGGGACCAGGGAGATTGGATCTGCTCTCACCAGGATGTGCATGAGGCACAGAAGCATCGAAGCCAAGCTGAGGCAGTTTTCAAGGTAAGGCTCATGTTTTGCCCCCATCTCAAACACGCTTGCAGATTTCAGGTTAGGGAAGCAGTCACGCGTGGCACGCAGCATTTAAATCCCCAAAACCTATCTTTTTCCTGACTTGGCTTATTCATTGGATGAGTATTTGTCAGGCATCTGCTGCATGCCAGCCACTGGTTGAGGCCCTGGGGGATGGAGCAGACAACCAGCTAGCCAGGCCCCTGCCTTCACTGAGCCTGCGATCCTGCATGGGTCTCTCCTTACCCTCTGCTGTGCGAGGAGCTGGTGCAGCCTGCTGAGGCCTTTGGGGCCCCCACCGCCCTGCAGGAGCCTTGTAGGAAGAAGGTCTGTGAAGTTGGAGAGTGAGATGTGCCTTGCTATCCTGTGTGCTTCCTCCAGACTCACCTAGGGATGTGGCAGCTCACAGACCCCTCCACACTGCCAGCTTCCTGTCTGGCTTGCAGGCATCCAGAGTAGGGAGAAATGGTCGTAGCTGGCACCAGAATTGAGTTACAAATGTTCAAGGGAAAGTGGACATTTTTTTCCAAGCAGATCAGCATCATTCAGCAGTTTTACAGTGATTCTGTTTGGGAGACTGCACAAAATGAAGGGGGCGCACCTGCAGACACCTTCACCCTTCAGTGACCCTGAGGCTGGCAGAGCAGCTCGAGAATTTTCTGGGTCCCTTCACTCTTCTTTTTCTCAAGGCTGTGCACACTTAGTGCATATTTATGAACTGTGAGGCCGCAGGCACATCAGAATCTTGTGGGTATTTTTTAAAAATAGTGACGCTGGGCCCCACCCTTAAATTGTCCACTGAGGGTAAGGCCCAGGTGTCCTTGCATTTTGGGGGTCCCTGTTGTGACCCCCATGGTTCTGCAACTTGGCTTGTTAATACAAGCACTGGAATATCACAGGGAGAATGGGAAGAAAGGTCACTCCCACCTGTCATGTTGGCAGCTTCTTAATAGTCATTGAAAAGCATTCTTGGGGTTGGGCGTGGTGTCTCATGCCTGTAATCCCAGCACTTTGAGAGGCTGAGGTGGGCGGATCACGAGGTCAGGAGATCAAGACCATCCTGGCCAACATGATGAAACCCCGACTCTACTAAAATACAAAAAATTAGCTGGGCATGGTGGCGTGGTGGCGTGTGCCTGTAGTCCCAGCTACTTGGGAAGCTGAGGCAGGGGAATCACTTGAACCCGGGAGGCGGAGGTTGCAGTGAGCTGAGATCGCACCACTGCACTCCAGCCTGGTGACAGAGCAAGACTCTGTCTCCAAAAAAAAACCGTTCTTGGAATATGACTGTTCTGGAGCCCAGGGGTTTAGATGAGAACGTCAGTTTCAGGTAATTGTGCTTTAGGTAATTTTGACAACCACATGTAAATCCTGACAACAGAATGCATCTATTTAATTTCTTCCTTTTTTTATCCCTTCTTGGTAAAAGTGCTTTAATTGATTGTCTGATAAACCCACTTCAAGAACAGATGGAAGAATGGAAGAAAGTGGCCAACCAGCTGGATAAAGACCATGCAAAAGGTACAGAGGCGAGACGTCTAGCGCATCTTCTCACACTGGGGGGGCACTGTGGGAAGTTGCTGCCTGACCCCTCTGCCAAGTTTACTGGTGTCATCAAAACAGCTAAGGGCCAGCTCTGTCCCTGCTTCTCCGTAGAGACGTCTGTGTCAGGGGATGGGGAGAACAAAGTGATCCTGTTGCAAGGCTGAGTGCAGTTTCTTTGGTGTTAACCAACATTCAGCAGCTGATACTTTGATCCCTCAGTGGCGTGAATTGTATTCAGCTGAATTAAGAATAAACCACAGGGTGGGCGAGGTGGCTGAGGCCTCTAATCCCAGCACTTTGGAAGGCTGAGGCAGGTGGATCACTTGAGGTCATGAGTTCGAGACCAGCCTGGCCAACGTGGTTAAACCCCATCTCTACTAAAAATAAAAAAATTAGCCGGGGATGGTGGTGAGTGCCTGTAATCCCAGCTACTGGGGAGGCTGAGGTGGGAGAATTGCTCGAATCCAGGAGGTGGAGGTTGCAGTGAGCTGAGACTGGGCAACAGAGCGAGACTCCATCTCAAAAAAAAGAAAAAGAAAAAATCATAGGCCAGGTGCAGTGGCTCACACCTGTGATCCCAGCACTTGGGGATGCTGAGGTGGACAGATCACTTGAGGTCAGGAGTTCGAAACCAGCCTGGCCAACTTGGTGAAACCCTGTCTCTACTAAAATTAAAAAAAATTAGCCATTTGTGGTGGTGCACGCCTGTAATCCCAGCACTTTGGGAGGCTGAGACACGGGAATCACTTGAACCTGGGAGGCAGAGGTTGCAGCGAGCCGAGATTACACCACTGCACTCCAGCCTGAGTGACAGAGCAAGACGCTGCTTCCCCAACACCCCAAAAAAGTATAAATCGTAATGGCAGGCTTAAATGCCAAACACTTACGGCATTTCAGCACATTTTGAAAGCCAGACTTTAAATGATACTAGCTTACCCTAGGTGTCCTGCCCATTCTTTTTTGCGTTGTCTCAGGTAGGTGAGACAGGTCTTTGTGAACTGGTTGAGTCAGTTGTCAGGGACCTGGACAGTATGTGAAGGAACTAAGCATAATCTGCAGAGCAAATAGCACCGATACTCTCAAGTGAGAGTGTTTTGTGTTCCCTTCACACAGGCCAAGCAGACTCTTTTGTTAGAGCTGCTCAGCCCCTGTTCAGGTCATTCTGATGCTTTTTACGTGGTAGGGGCTGTGGGGGCTACAGAACGATGAGTGTGGTATCTATTGAAACAGAAATACATTAACCCTGTTACAAAGCAAAGTAAAAGACTGCAATGAAGACCCAACTGGGTGTTCTGGGAATGTCAATGGGAGCTCCTAAAATAGGCGTCTTTGTGACTACGAGGATGGTTTATTCTGCCTACTGCAAGCTATATAATGAAAATCATTCTGGGCTGGGCTCAGTGGCTCATGCCTGTAATCTCAGCACTTTGGGAAGCTGAGGTGGGCGGATCACCTGAGGTTGGGAGTTCGAGACCAGCCTGACCAACTTGGAGAAACCTCGTCTCTACTAAAAATACAAAAATTAGCCATGTGAGGTGGCGCATGCCTGTAATCCCAGCTACTTGGGAGGCTGAGGCAGGAGAATTGCTTGAACCCAGGAGGCGGAGGTTGCAGTGAGCTGACATTGTGCCATTGCTGTCCAGCCTGGGCAACAAGAACAAAACTCCATCTCAAAAGAAAAAAGAAAATCACTCTGTGTCCCCAGCAACTATGAGTAGCCTCCAGAAGGTTGCACGTTCATTCAGATTATTCATCCCTCCCCTTGTTCAGGCACTGACGCTACTGAGAACTTACCGTATTCCCTGCCTGTGCATGCTCTGGAGCCACAGAAATAAATAAGTTGGTCTTGGTTTTTCGTGCATGTCCTTTAAATTTGTCTGTTACAGACAGTAGACTCTGCAGTCATGTCTTCTTTTTTTTTTATCAGAAATCAGTCTTATATAGAACTTCAGCAAACCATTTTGATACAAGAACTGGGAGGAGTGATGGCTTATTTGGGTTGAGATTCAGAAGTATGGATACAATAGCCAAATATTTAGCAGTTATATAAAGTTAATAGAGGCCAGGCACGATGGCACACGCCTGTAATCCCAGCACTTTGGGAGGCTGAGGCGGGTGGATCACTTAAGGTCAGGAGTTTGAAACCAGCCTGGCCAACGTGGTGAAACCCCGTCTCTATTAAAAACACACACAAAAAATGACCTGGGTGTGGTGGCATGCACCTGTAATCCCAGGTACTCGGGAGGCTGAGGTCAGGAGAATCACTTGAACTCAAGAGGCAGAGGCTGCAGTGAGCCAAGATCGTGCTGTTGCACTCCAGCCTGGGCAACACAGCAAGACTCCCTCTCAAGAAAAAACAAGTTCATATATAAAGCTTTATCCTCTCTACCTTAACTTGAAGTTACGGAGAGGGACAAATTGAGAGGATTAACTGGATCCCACTGTATGTTAATCAGGTCATGAGTTTCTCAGGCTCACGAGATTTACCCATCTGTACTTCTCATTGGGTAAAAGGAAATAGAACCATTTGAAATGTTTTCAGGTGGGGAAAAGAGTTGATAGTTTATGTGCGGCCCAGTTCACTTCATGCTGGCTGACTTGACTCATTCATTGGCTGAGGATTTGTCAGGCATCTGCTACATGCCCACGCCAGCCACTGATCAAGGCCCCGGGGAGGCAGCGGACAACCAGCCAGCCCGGCGCTTGCCCTCAGGGGAGCTGCACTCCTGCGTGGGTCTCTCTTCACCCTCTGTGCCTGTGAGGAGCCGATGCAGCCTGTCCAGGCCTTTTGGGCCCCCACCACCCTGCAGGAGCCTCCTTTCTCCTCCTCTGTTAAATGTTCCCCTTTGCTAGTGCAGCAAACTGAGACTTCAAATTGGATGTGTAAGGCCTTTTGTAAGAGTGGTTGTGCTGAGCCCGTTGGAGAAGGTAGCAGGTCTTGCAGAGAGCTCTACTCGTCCCGTAAAACACAGGTCCCTTGATTTTCATGGAATATTCCCTCCCTCCCATCCCGAGTGCATACAGAGAAGCATGTCTCAATTTTCTTCTTAGAGATCACATACAGAGACGAAGAGCCTAGGCCTGAATGTGAATTGAGACCCATTATTTGGCCCTGAATACCTGCTAAATGGCCTCTCTGCACAGAGGCCAAGAGGTCATGGTGTACAGAGCCGCTGATCCCCAGCCTCAGTGACACAGCTCTTCCTTCGTCTTTTTGGTTCAACCTTAACTCAGGGAGCGTGATCCAAGTAGCAGCCACACACAACCCACTCTCCTAGCCCAGGATGCTCAGATGTGACCCAGACACTGCTCCTGCCCTCAGGGAGCTTATAGGAAGAGGGAGGAGAGACTGCAGGGCAGAGCACAGGATGTTGGGGGAGAGAGATGCAGGGAGCCCCAGAGGTCAGAAAGGTTTGTTTGAGGAGTTAGAAAACGAGGTGCCGTGTGGAGAGATCCCAGTGGATGGACACCTTCTGGTGGGAAACCACCTAAGAAGGAGGTGGTTTCATCACGTTGATGTTAGAGCAGTGAAGGTGTCCTAGCCAGAGAAAACCACGCAGATAGGCAGGGAAGATGGGGGAATGACCAGAAAGAGTGGAGAGCCACCCTCCGTAGACTTCAATTCATCCTGCAGAGGCTTTGGGTGCCAGTGTGAGGGAGCCTGAGAGTTATGACATGAACAGCGTTGTGCTTTAGGAAAACTCTTCTGGCCACAGTTTAAGCCTTCCACAAAATGTATCTCCACGCCCATGTGCCAGGTTTTGTGCTAGGCTTTGGAGACAGAGGGGTCCAGAAAGATACAACCCCTTCTTTCTGGAACCAAAGTGCGCAAATGCTGGTGGGGCAGTGGCGGGGGGAGACGTGGATCAAAGGATCCCAACCTGCAGCGAGTGAAAGGAAGAAGAGAAGGCCTGCAGGTCGAGCTAAGGAGAAGAAACTGGAGAGAGAGGGAAGGAGAGGGAGGACTGGCTGTAGGGTGATTCCAGGTGCGTATAAACAGGCTTAGGGCCAGTGAAAGGGAAACCTCAGAGCTGGCTGCAAGGGAGCTGGCCAAGGTGAAATGTATAGCAGCTGGCAATTAATTGACTCTGGGGGGCAGCAAAGGGGGAGAAGGGTCAGAGGTGACCATCATCCCAGGTGTCTGTGTCTGGATGATGAGGATGCCAGCAACAGAAATGGGGCAGTCTGTGAATGGGCCATTGGTGGAGGAGGAAGCGGTTGGCGGGGAATGTGGTGCACGTGGACTGCCCCTCTGAGGTGTCCATGGAAGCTAGCCACAGGATCCATGCTGAAAGTAAGGCAGCTGCCTCTTGCCCAGTATCCCCACTGTGTGATCTAGCTTCTCCTGCTGTACGAGACACTTTTTTCTGGATTTTAACATCTGGCCAGCATCTTTTCCATGTAGAGTTTTGTTTTGTTTTAGCAAAATACTGTGGATTTGGGCTTTGGGAAAGTAGATAGTATTGAAACATCTTTCCAGATACTTGAGCTGAGAAATTGTGAAATTTTTTCATTTTTATTAAAGTATTTCTGGCTGGGCGCAGTGGCTCATGCCTGTAATCCCAGCACTTTGGGAGGCGGAGGTGGGTGAATCACTTGAGGTCAGGCGTTCAAGATTAGCCTCGCCAACATGGTAAAACCACATCTCTGTTAAAAACACAAAAATTAGCCAGGCATGGTGGCAGGTGCCTGTAATCCCAGCTCTTTAGGAGGCTGAGGCAGGAGAATCACTTGAACTTGGGAGGTGGAGGTTGCAATGAGCCGAGATCACACCGCTGCATATCAGCCTGGGCTACAGAACGATACTCCGTCTCCAAAAGAAGAAGAAAAAAAAGTATTCCCGAATGGAACCTCCCCTGAAAGCTGGTATGAGTGAATATGACAGGGCAAGACCATTGTGCATTTTATTTTCATGTCCCTAGCCCCTTGGTTGTAAAATGTCGTCATGAGATTGTCATATCGTATTCTGATAAAGCCATTGACGGCATTTCACAGTTTATGCTTTCTGAGATAGTGGCTGTTCCTAAAATATTTTCTGTTAAGCAAAGTGGTAAAAATACTCTATATTCTGCTTTCTCTTAGAATATAAAAAAGCCCGCCAAGAGATAAAAAAGAAGTCCTCGGATACGCTGAAACTGCAGAAGAAAGCAAAAAAAGGTAACTCCTAAAATTCTGCCACCGATGTTACTTCTGATGGAGTGCTTGATTTGTCTTTGAAGCAAAAGGTGCTCACTTCAGAGACTTTCCTGAAGTATGATGGCCCTGGAAACCCAGATGGGAGCAAATAGGACCCGTCTGAGTGAAAGTTCTCAAAGAAGTGCAGAGAGGTATTAATTTGAGGCCCTTTGCCAAGTGGTACTTGACATGTTCCTTCCCCCAGCTTTGTCTTCCAAGTTTGACAGTTTCCATGCCTACTGTGCTTTGTAATGATACCTATAAATTTCTTAGAAGGGATAATGCAGAAAGGCCTTTATGCAAATGTTCTCTAGTAATTATTACAGAACTTATGTCATTTTCTCCTGCAGCTTTCACAGCCTATAATCTCCAAAACCCTTTATTAAATCTTGTGAGAATGCTAGGAATGGGTGCAGGGGAAGCTGGGAGTCATGGCCATACAGGGGATTTTCCATGGTGTTCGTGGGGGAGGAGCTTGATCATCTACCACTGAGCAGAACCACGTAAGATGCCTTCCCCCACGTCCTCGTTTATCCTCCCTCGCAAACCAGTGAATCGTCAGATCTTTGACTCACCTTTGTTCCTCCAGAGTGGACTGGGAGTTTGAGAGAAAAATCTAGCGGCATCCGGTTTGCAAGCACTTTTAACTTTTTTTTTTTTTCTAGACGGAGTTTCGCTCTGTCGCCAGGCTGGAGTGCAGTGGCATGATCTTGGCTCACTGCAACCTCCGACTCCCTGGTTCAAGCGATTCTCCTGCCTCAGCCTCTCGAGTAGCTGAGACTACAGGTGCGTGCCACCACACCCAGCTAATTTTTGTATTTTTAGTAGAGATGGGGTTTCACCATGTTGGCCAGGATAGTCTCAATCTCCTGACCTCGTGATCCACCCGCCTCTCAAAGTGCTGGGATTACAGGCATGAGCCACTGCGCCCAGCCTGCACTTCTAACATTTTACTACCACCTAAAAACATAGGGACTTTGTCCCGAGCTGGAGAAGGCAGCATTCCTTCCAGTGTGTTCTTCCTTGACATCAAGTTTCTGAATCTGCTGCTTCGCCACTGATAAGATGGGGTTCTCCCGTCAAGCTGCTCTGTAGGTAGTATTTACCATCAATTTGAGACAGCAACCTTTTCGAGTTGGGATCCCCCACACTGAATTTCTTCTCCCCCAAACAAGCAGTTCTCTGTTGAGACAGAGAAAACACATTTGGAGGGATAGGATGGTGGAGAGAGGTGTGGGGTGGGGTGGTGATAGGACACTTTTTAACCTTGAACATTTCTAAAAAATGAGCACCCTCCCCCAAATTTTCACAACAATCATAAGCCCATTTCAAGATAAAGACAGCAGAATTTTCACCCACGTCAGATTTTTCCATCAGCGTTGGCCCCAGCAGTTTCTTTTGGATGTTTTTTTGGTCTCGAGATCCTCATATTTGTATCCTGTCTAACCAAGGCACCTGGGAGCTAGTGTTTGATAAGTCATAGGGTTTATGACATAGCAACATCTTAGTGACTCTAGAGGTAAACATTTATAAGTAAAATTACTATTGTATTCCATGAAGTCCGAGGCCCAGAGGAGAGCAGGCTGGTCACAGTTTGATGCTGAACTCCATGTAACTGACAGGTTGGCAGCTTTGAGAGAGGACGGATCCCTGGGCTGAGAGAGATGGTCCATGAAAGATGCTTAGGTTTAGAAAAAGTTTGGGAGTTTGGTGAAAAGGATGAAGTAAGAAAAAAGTAGCTATTTTCCCTCAGCTCTTCAACAGCTCAGTTTTCAGAGGCCCGAAGTTCTTGGCTACAGTGATAATCCTTTTATCTAAATTCTGCATGGAGGCTGAATTGGTTCTCGTCTGTCACTCAAAGTCACTGGTGTTGCCCAATTAGCAGAATTGATACCTCTGAGTGAAGCCTGATAGGGTGATTGCAGTGCTACATCAAAGGAAATTTCTGGCAATTTAGACCTTCCTAGCACTGGCTTGGGCTGCCTGCAGGATTACGAGCTCCCCATCGAGGCTGGATAGAAAGACTTGGGACCCATAGGATGCTGGACTGTGCATAATGTGAAGAGGGGCATCTGGCCCTGGGACTTGGGAATGACTGGCATTTAGTTGTGTGGTTCCTTAGGGCACATGGGCCTGAAGGCTGAGAGAGTGGAGGGTGAGATCAGGAGTTTCTGAAGCATCTGTCTTCTCAGCTAGAGGTTCACACCACGGTCTGGCACCATGTCTTTTCCAGATGGTAGACTCTGTCCACGAGATTGGTCAGATCAGTAGCGTGGAATGTTCTGGAGAATTTCTAGTTACTTCAAGATACAACCAGGACATAATTTGTATTTCTGTCCTTTTTAAAATCTTTTTCTAAAATCTGTAAGTGCATTTTTGGATCAGGTGTTTCTATTTGTATATTTCTGGGATGAAAGCAGCCTTCTAAAAGGTACTAGAGTCACATCCGGACTGGACTTTTTTATGGAGAGGCACACATGGCTGAGAATGGACTGAAAAAAACACAATTCACTTAAGGGCTGAAAGAAATCTGCTTATTTGAGGCTTTGAGTTGTTAGGGGTCTGGTTAGCCTGACATTTCCCTTTCTCCTAGAAAACCTCGAGGGATCTGTTTCATCTCTTTCAAGTGGCAGAGTCCTGGACCCTTGGTTTGCAAAACTGTTAGCAGTTTCTTTTAATGCACCATGTGTTTCAGATGGATGAAGGCTTTGGATACATTTTTTTTTTTTTTTTTTGCCCTGATAGATGGAACCTGATGTATGCAGCCAGATAATCACTTCCTTTTTAATACCTTTCTAGGAGATTCTCTAGCAGCCTTCTGCCATGCCTTTTTCAAAAACTATGATCTTTGATCTAAAAATTCTTCAGACTCTCCTTTTAGCATTTCAAGTGCCTTTTGTGTGTAAGCGTGGTTTTACCACCATCCTTGACGTGGGCAGACACGCATGGATGTGATTTTTGTGAGCGGCTCACTTTCCTTCTTACTCTGCAGATAACACCTTTTATCACATTCTTCGACTCTTTCTTACTGTAGAGAGAGGTAGTTTGTAATCTAAAGGTGTTTAAATATTTCCATCAAGAAACTTTTAATGGTTTGCCTTTGATAGGTTTTATCTCAAAATCATTGTAAAGCAACTCGGGATATGCTGTTGCTGTGGGTGAGTGTGCCTGTTTTTCTTGAAGGCAGGCTTGTCGGATGCCTACTAAAAGTAAACACGAGGCAAGCAGTTAGTCAGTCCTCACCCTCAGAGAAATTCTTGGGCTCGTGCATAGGTCAAGAGTGCGGAGCAGAGCCAGTGTTGCCATTAGGTAGAGGGACAGAGGTGGCAGGATGCTGGGGAAATGGTCTGGAGCTGACTGTAGCTGCGGGCTCTGGACAGTGTCACTTGAGCCCTCTGCCTGCTTCATGATGTCAGCTCATTGCCGTGGGAGGTCTTGGAGTTGACCATGACCCAATGGGGGAAAGTAAGAGAACGTCGGAAATGAGAGGCGTTTTACGTTGTATTACCTACATGTGCCACCCAACTGTATGAATGGAACTCAGCAGACTTATTTTCATTTAATTCTCATATTATTACCAGTGTAAATTAAGAATTCTGGGCCAGGTGTGGTGGCTCACACCTGTAATCCCAGCACTTTGGGAGGCTGAGGTGGGTGGATCATGAGGTCAAGAGATTGAGACCATCCTGGCCAACATGGTGAAACTCCATCTCTACTAAAAATACAAAAATTAGCTGGGCGTGGTGGCACATTCCTGTAGTCTTAGCTACTCGGGAAGCTGAGACAGGAGAATCACTTGAACCCAGGAGGCAGAGGTTGCAGTGAGCTGAGATCGCGTCACTGCACTCCAGCCTGGTGACAGAGTGAGACTTTGTCTCAGAAAAAAAAATTAATTCTGGTAAAGCCTACTGTTTCCATCTGTAACTACTAAAAGTTTATCAAGGATTTTTAAAAGTAATAATGGCCAGCATTCATTAGGTACTTCTTACAATCATTGTTCCATGTGTTACCATGAGATCATTACACTGAAGAAGTCTTGATTTTTTTTTTTTTTTTTTTTTTTTTGAGTCAGCATCTTGATAGTTGACCTAGGCTGGCCTCAAACTCCTGGGCTCCAGGGATCTTCCCGCCTTAGCCTCCCTAGTAGCTGGGATTACAGGCACATGCCACTGCACCCAGCGGGGACTGTATTGAGGGGGGGGAGAGAGAGGAGAGAGAGAGAGAACTGACCATTATAATATATAACTGTACAGCTGACATTTAAATCGTTGACTCTGTCACTTTCCACTAGAGGCTGCAAAGCCAATGTTATAAATGTAATAAACAGACTCACAGAGTTCTATACTAGCATAATATTTGCTGTTACACTACAATTTTAAGTTCTTTAATTTTTTTTTTTTCCATTTTCATCCCTCCCTAAGCTTTGTTTCCCAGGATTCCCTAGATATTTTTCAAGTGATGGTAAATTACACTCGAAAGGTTTTCTTGCCAAAGCTTGGTTTCTTCTGGGTATATATTCTTCACCTCTCTTTAAAAAATCCTTGCTGTATTCTCTAGGGGTTTTTTATTACTAATGGGGAAGGTTTTGTTTAGATGAGAAGGAACGAGTATTAGTAAGACAGAGAAGGGGAAGGTGGATGTGAGCTCCTGATGGATGTGGGTTTCATCAGCCCTAATATCAAATTGGTGGCGAGCCCGTGGACTGCGTGACACATGAAACAAAGGTAAGACTGCTGCTGCTTGGACACCGG
Organism: Ateles fusciceps; assembly: GCA_036589455.1. Lineage (NCBI taxonomy): Eukaryota > Metazoa > Chordata > Mammalia > Primates > Atelidae > Ateles > Ateles fusciceps. The sequence goes on from JAZHEH010000113.1 coordinate 10,242,617, forward strand.
TTTGACTTTATTATTTTCCTTTTTGTGTCAATTGTGTATCCTGCACTTTCTCACCGTGTGCCCCCCGCCAGTGGACACTCTTGGTAAGTCTACCATCCCAAATCTCTGGTGGCTGCTCACGGTGTGGTCCTTGCTGTGGGCTTTCCGTGGTTGTCCAGACCTCTGCTAGCTGCCCAAGTTTTCCTACCAGCTCAGAACAATCAACTGTGCCTACTTAATTTTCCACAACTTTAAGAAAATTGTGTGTGTTTGTGTTTTGTTTTCTTTCTTGAATGTTTGGCCATTTACAATGTTAGCACGACAGTCTGAGAGCCTTTGAATCATCATAATTCAGTATTAGACTCATGGAAAAAGAAATACAGAGTGACTTAAACTGTCCTTTCCATAGGAAATAAGCATTTTGCATACATATCTACCTGTGTAGATATGTATGTATGTATTTACACCACAAACTAGAGCTGCAAGCCTCACAATAATTCTCAAATCAGATTTGGTTGCGTTAAACTTGCAAAACATCTTTAACTTTGTCCTTTCCGCAAGACCATATAGTTCTTTCCATAACCAGTGATTCATTTTTAAAAAAATAAATCAAGCCAGGCGTGGTGGCTCACGCCTGTAATCCCAGCACTTCGGGAGGCAGAGGTGGGCAGATCACCTGAGGTCGGGAGTTCGAGACCAGCCTGACCAACATGGAGAAACCCCGTCGCTACTAAAAATACAAAATTAGCTGGGCATGGTGGCACATGCCTGTAATCCCAGCTACTCAAGAGGCTGAGGCAGGAGAATCGCTTGAACCTGGGAGGCGGAGGTTGTGGTGAACCCAGATTGTGCCACTGCACTCCAGCCTGGGCAACAAGAACGAAATCCTGTCTCAAAAAATTAATTAACTAATTAATTTTAAAAGTATTTCTTATTTCAGTAGAGTTTGTGGAATGTTTCATTTCAAAAGTATCAGATCTTCCAATTAAGTACTCAGAATGATTCTTCTTGACTGAATGTTGAACTTCGCTCTGTGGGTGATCATGCTGCTAAAACTTCAAGTTGCTTTTGGAGTCCTGTTGCTGTCCCTCTGTCCCGGGAGGTCTGTCTGGGTGTCTGTGTGGTTTATCTTGCCTGAGTGTGCCCAGGTGTTCTCTGAGCATTTTACTAAAGAGCTCCAAAGAGGCTTTTGAAGTGGATTCTGTCATTTACAGCAAACTCAGCGCACAAACGTCTCCTCTGATGGCTGGGGCTGGCAACGGCCCACTATCTTAGGGGACACACTTCTGCCTCTATTTCCCCTCATGGCGATGTTGGGCTAGTGGTTCCCCAACTTTAAAAATGATCATCCTTTCCAGTTTTGAACATTGTGATTATGAAACAGCTGGCACAGTTTCTAGTAAACCTTTGGAAGGAAGGTAAGACACAGCCACTTTTTTGCTTATTGCAGTAAAATTCACATAACAGAATTTATTGTTTTAACCGTTTTAAAGTACAAGTTTCAGTGGCTTTTAGTACATGCATGGTGTTGTGCAGCCATCACTGCTGTCTCATTTCAGAACATTTTCATTAGCCCCGAAAGACACCTGATGCCCATTAGGAGTCACTCCATCTCCCAGTCTCCCCACCCGCCCAGACCCTGACCACCACTCCTCTGCCTTCTGTCTCTGGATTTGCCTATTCTGGACATTTTATACAAATGGAATCATACAGTACAGAGCCTTTTGAGGACACACTCCCTTTAGTCTTGAGTTTTAGTGGAACCTTTGCCGAGAGCCTGGCATGAGTCAGTTCATGGAGTAAACAGAGCATTTTATTTGTTTGAAATGATGGGAAGTCAGTTTGGAATAAATAGAGAAACTGTATAGCCTTCTGACTTTGTAAGTTCTAAAGATTCTGCTTATTTTTCAAAGAGAAATCTCTGCAGTCCCCCTTAGTTTTTTCTCTCGTAGGGGCTGGTTCATAGGGCAAAGTCACAGTGAATTTGGCTATAAAGACACGAGAAAAGCTATATGATTTCTAGCTCTTATAAATTTTTAAAATATATATACAGAAAGAAAAATAATTCATTGTTTTTAGGAATTGGCTCGGCTGGGCCTGGTGGTGTGGTGGCTCACGCCTGTAATCCCAGCACTTTGGGAGGCCGTGGCGGGCAGATCACCTGAGGTCAGGAGTTCGAGACCAGCCTGATCAATATGCAAAACCCCATCATGATCTTGGCTCACTGCAACCTCCACCTCCTGGGTTCAAGTGATTGTCCAGCTTCAGCCTCTTGAGTAGCTGGGATTACACCACACCTGGCTAATTTTTGTATTTTTGGTCGTGAAAGGGTTTCGCCATGTTGGCCAGGATGGTCTCCAACTCCTGAATTCAGTTGATCCTCTCGCCTTGGCCTCCCAAAGTGTGCCCGGCCAGTGCTGGGAATAATATAAGCAAAAGGTGTAACCTGGGGGCCGAGAGGAAGGAGCCTCACTAAGCCTGGGGATAGGGTAGTAATAAAAAGGAGGATGATTGGTTTGCGTGTTGTTGCTTAGCAAAAAAGGAGGATGATGAGGGGGGTCAGCTGGTGAAGAATGGGGAGGGGGTATTCATGTAGAGGGGACAGCATGCACCAAGACATGGCTCTTGCCATTTAGAGAGGAGCACCAGCAACAGTGGTGAAGGGTAGACATGTCAAGTGTGTGTGATGCCTTGAGGTGAGGCTATCGTCCCACCAAGGGTAGACTGTGTGCATAGAGAATCATTAGTGACTCCTGGCTACTCAGCCTCTGGCTTCCTGGACCGTGCCCCTCCCCACACACTGACCTGCCTCCAGGATGGTTCAATCACTGGGCCTCAATTCTGATCAGACCCCAAAGTGGACCCCAAACGCCTCTCCACATCATTCTTCCTTTCTTGGAAAAAGCCTGTGAAATGTGAATCCTTTCCCCTGTGCACGGTGGTTTGCTCATCCCTGAGCATATCCAACCTAGGCACTCATCCACAAGAACGTTTCTTATGTTTACAAAACCAGCAGAAAGCACTCTCAGAATGACCCTGAAACCCACAATCAAACCTTCAATGCCCTGCCTCGGTGGTAAAAATTGAATGTGTCTAGATTCCCTGCAACCCACCCCCTCTTGATTTTTGAAGAGGGATAGTGCTCTGAGCTCCTCTTCCCACAGGGGTGTTGGTGGAGGAAGAGCAAGGAGCAGACAGTGGGATGGTTCTAGCCAGTTCTTCGAGGCCATGCCCAGGGCTCAGAAGGCTGATGGGGAAATACAGAATGTGGGCACAGCCAGAACCCTTCCATTTGGGTGGAAGCAGGGGTGGTAGAATTTTGCCTTTAGACCTAGTGTGACAATCAGAAGCTGGCCCTGACCTGAATCCATAGGTGTCTGAATTTAACTCAGAAATATCCCGCAAGGCTGGGCATGGTGGCTCACGCCTGTAATCCCAGCACTTTGGGAGGCCAAGGCAGGCAGATCACTTGAGGTCAGGAGTTTGAGACCAGCCTGGCCATCATGGCGAAACCCCATCTCTACTGAAAATACAAAAGTTTGCTGGGCATGGTGGCGTGCACCTGTACTTTCAGCTACTTGGGATGCTGAGGCAGAAGAACTGCTTAACCCTGGGAGGCGGAGGTTGCAGTGAGCCAAGATCGCTCCACTGCACTCCAGTCTGGGCAACAGAGTAAGAGCCTGTCTCAAAAAAAAAAAAAAAAAAAAAAAGAAAAGAAAAGAAATCCCCTGAAGAAGGATGTAGCATTTCAGGTGAATGCACGTAGCCTTCAGAGGCTGGGCTATTTATTAGCTGTATTTCACAAGTGCGGATTCTAGATAAACACAGGCCAAACACATCCGCCAGAGGCCTGGAGCTGTGAACTTTCTTCCTTTGCAAAGCTTGTGTCCCGTAAAACCTCATGTAGACACAGCTCCTTGAAGGCCTTGCTTGCCCATGACTCTGGTCTCAGAATGCCCTGGGTGTCCCTGTGCACAGTGGAACTATTATCAAGGTGCAGTGCACCTGACTACCCTGTGACTGCCTTCAGGGGCCAGGGGAAGAGCTACGCAGAGTGTGGAGGCATGCCAGGAGCTGAGTGCTTTTCTTAGCATTAATTTTTGACCAAATACAAAACAGCATAGAAGGAAAAGGACAACTAAGGCAAAGCCTGATGGAGTGGCAGGGTGGGGAAGCAGTTGCTGCCTCTCTTGAGTTGCAACCCATCAGCCATTCATAGTTTTCGTAGGTCTAATTGATTCACGCCTGGTGCCATCCTTCCATTCATAAACGTCCTTGACTACTGCAGATGAGTCCTGCAAAACATTCAAGCCTCCATCTATTAGTTTGTTCTTTCATTCATTCAGGAAAGGGGTATGACTTGCCTCTTCAGTGCTTAGACTCTGTTAACTGCTAAGGAGGTAAAAGTAGCATCCACCCTCAAGCTGTCCCCAAAACGAAGAATGCATTTATGTTCCAACATCAGTTCTCTGACTGCAGCTGGCTGTCCTCCTGTTCAATTCAGTTATGCCACTACCTAGTGTTAGTGCAGACGCCATAAGAGTTAAGTCCTGTGAGACTGCCCCAGATTCAGTCACCAGCCACAAGTGGGGTCCCCAGAGTCCTCACACTAATGCCCAGCTGACCACAAATTTGGGGTTTCCTATGACCCCCCTCGCCCATCAAGTTTCATAATTTTTTAGGAGGACTTGCAGAACACAGGAAAGCACCATATTTGCAATGACTGGCTTCTTATAAAGAATGCAGGTTGTAGCCTTGTTTGCTATGTTAAAGATGTTCAGGACTCTGCTTAAGTTCTTTCTTGAAGCCTTTTTGGCTTCATAATTCCACCGTGACAGCGTGTGTTTGGATTAGACTGTGGCTTAACTGGAGATCCAGTTAGCAAGTGGTAGTTGTTGTCTAGGTGACACATGATGGTGGCCTGGGCTCAGGGAAGTGGCCACAGAGATAGAGAGGAAGCCAGGTGGACTCAAGAGCTACTCAGGAGAAATGCAAAGGAAAGAAGAGTTGAAGGCGATGGTAAATTTCTGGATCTGGTAGCCAGGTTGGCAGATGTGGAGCATATCTTTACCCACAAAGGAAGAAGCATTTTGGAGCCATGAAGATCCTCTGTTGGAGACACTCTGGACGGTGAGCCGCAGGTTGACATGGGACGTTTTCTGGTTGTTCTCTGAGCTGTCTCTTTTTATCCTTTGCTTTGATAAACAGCTGATTGCCCAGAGACTGGTGAACAATCTTGATGATAAAACACTTTTAGTGAAACAATTATGGGATCTTTTGCATTTTCTTACATCAAAAAGGACCTTGAACTGAAAGTTCCCTTAAAAAAGAAAAAAAAAAACTTACCCCACCCTGCATATTATCGCCTGCTAAACTCCCCAGTGTCAGAAGGGACAACTTGAGAGATGCTGCAGTAGCAGCTGATGGTGCCTGACATGTAGTGAGTGCTCAGCACGTGCTGGGCGTTGTTCTGAACGCCTCATGTGGATTGGTTCATTCCCCCCCCCCCACCATCAGCCCTGTGAGCTTGCTACTGTTATTATTTACATCCCACAGGTAAAGGGAAACTGGGGCACAGTTGGCTGAAAAATAATGGAAATTGAGTTTGTTTGAAAAATTTTAAGGCTAAAAGCCTTCAGTCTTATCTAATCACATCTATCTTTTGATTTCGGGTTGGTTTTTTTCTTTTGGGAATCAATCAAAACCCACTGTGGGTTATTAAGAGTAGAAGATGACTTAGAAAGGGATAATGAGGATAGCCTTCTTTTGCTGGGAAGAGAGAAGTTTTCTCCAAATTCTGATCTCCAGTGTCACCTTGCATGTCCATTTCTGGATCTTTTGTATTTTATATTTTTTGTATAATTTTGCATTTTAGTATTTATATCCCATGTTGCATTTGGCGTTGGGATACCGGCAACTGTCAAATGCACCATTATTTTCCAGACCACTAATAGAGAAAAAAAACCCACCGATTAAACTGACACACCCTGATTGGTGAGGTGTAAAAATGGGGGGAAAGTGGCTATCTCAGAATGAAATGCAGTATTTGTGTGAGTCAGAAGCTGGTGAAAGTCGTTTTGCAGGATTCTAATGGCTTCTCCATATGTCTGTCTCCCAAGAAAGAAAGGACTTGGTGTGTTTTGCTGACTCCCGGCAGCATTCTCGGCCCAGTGTATCCTGGGTTTGCTCTTCCCCATTGGAAATCCCTTTGCCAGAGAACAGCCACTGGCTTGGTTGAGCCATGAAGCTTACCACGCGAGTGCAGCCTGTGTATGAAGAGGCAGGGCCAGTACAGATAACACTAATCACATTTCACTGGCTTTCTGATCGGCTCTTTAGCTGCTGGCAGCTTGTTCCCAGCATTCATGTTTGCTGTGAGCAGGAAACACAAAGAACCCTGTCTTCAGAACGAGAAGGACTTGGGGCTGGATTCTAGCTGTGCCGGTGACTAGCTCCGTGCTTGTGATCGAGGCCTTGTGCAAGCCACTTGGCCTTCCTCCGTCTCAGCTTCCCCATCTATCAAAAGGGGTATTCAGTCCTGCCTTGAATGTGTATGTAATGATTAAAGAAATAAAATGCAAGTGTTGAAGTTGATATAGGATCTTCATTTTAATCCAGAAAACTAAACTTAGCTCACTTAAAAATTCCTTCCTTCTATGGCCAGGTGCAGTGATGGCTCACATTTGTAATCCCAGCACTTTGGGAAGCTGAGGCAGGCAGATACCCTCTGAGGTCAGGAGTTCGAGACCAGCCTGGCCAACATAGAGAAACCCTGTCTCTACTCTTGAATGCAGGAGGCAGAGGTTGCTGTAAGCAGAGATTGTGCCACTGCACTCCAGCCTGGGCAACCGAGTGAGACTCTTATCTCCAAAAAAAATTTTTAGGGGTGCTGCCTTGGCCCATGACATGGTGCATTCACAATGCTTTGCTCCAGTAACATTTTCTGCAAAGAGAATAATCATGATTTCCCCCTGGGGAGGGGGCATAAGGGGCTCCTGGCTGCTGTTCATCAGAATTCCCCAGCATGAATACACCAGGACCTGCAAACCAGCAGCAAGAAAAAAATTCTGAAGACTGAAGATGCCTAAGATATTACAAAAGAAAGCCGAAAGCAATTCTTTGCACAAGAATTTTGTCTGGGAAGCCCATCTAAGGCACCCCCGCCCTCCTCCTCTTGGCTGCTTGATGATCCTGGAATTTGCTGGTTCTGAAGCATTAGGGCATTTAAGGGCATGATGGCTGAGGCCAGGGAGCACACTTGGTCACGTTGTATCAGTGCTCGATTGAATTGCAAATATTTGAATACCTGCCCTTCCAGGCAAGTGTGCTGACTGAGGAGATACAGTAGGGAGCAAAAGTGTTCATGGGTTCTGCCCCTGCGGGACTGCCCCCCTGAGTAGGGGGAGACTGACGTCAATCAAATAACTAGAGAAATAAAGACAAAATTCAAACCGGGGGGGGAGTGCTGCAAATGATAAGTATAAGGGACTTCAGAGATCGAGTAAGAGAAGCCTAATCTGGGGAGGAAGTCCACGGCGGGATTCCCTGAAGGACTGAAAATTCTGCGAGACCTGTAGGATAAACAGGTATTAGAAATGTAGCAGAGGGAGGGTGGATTGAAGGTGGGAACGGGTCCAGACCCTGGAGGATGAGAGGGAGAGGAGAGGGGGGACAGAATGGCCCACAAAGGCTGAGGTTATGAGGTGGGCAGGCAGTGACCTTTCATGCCTTGCAGGGCAGGCCATGTTAAGGACATTGGACTTTTCTTGAGAGCAATGGGAGCTGTTGAAAAGCATGAGAATATTTGTATTTTGAAAGTAATCTATGGCCAGGTGCGGTGGCTCATGCCTGTAATCCCAGCACTTTGGGAAGTCGAGGTGGGTGGATCACTTGAGGTCAGGAGTCGAGACCTGCCTGGCCAACGTGGAGAAACCCTGTCTCTACTAAAAATAAAAAAAAATAGCTGGGTGTGGTGGTGCACGCCTGTAATTCCAGCTACTTGAGTGGCTGAGGCAGGAGAATCGCTTGAATCTGGGAGGCAGAGGTTGCAGGGAGCTGATAGCACGCCACTGTGCTCCAGCCTGGATGACAGAGGGAGACTCCATCTCAAAAAAAAAAAGAAAAAAGAAACTAAGCCAGGGCTGCTCTGGGTGAGCAAGTCCAAGTGCAGTCTGGGTTGACACATTAGGGGCTGTTGCATTCCTGGCCAACGTGGTGAAACCCTGTCTCTACAAAAAATACAAAAATTAGTCAGACGTGCTCTCTTGAACCCAAAAGTTAGAGGTTGCAGTGAGCCGAGATCGTGCCACTGCACTCCAGCCTGAGCAACAGGAGCAAAACTCTGTCTCAGATCGCGATGGCCCAGTGAGGGTGGAGGTAGCAGGGGTCAGGCAAGAGGATGGAGTCAAGTCCGTGGGAGCCGGAATGGCCAGGACTGGTGCTCAGTGAGTCAGTGGTGACTCTCCTGACACTGCCAGTGGGAGTGAAGTGAGTGGGCTTTCTGTATATATTAAATCAGCACCAACACCAACTCTGAATTCGTGGACTTGAAAAGATCACTCTATCTTAAAACTAGTATATCCAACTGGGACGTGAAATAATTTCTTTCACAGTTTTTTTTTTAAGTAAATATAATTACATGTATTAGTACAACATGTAATTTATATTTATAAAACACATGAAACCAATGGCTCAGGTGGCCACATTAATGTATGGTGACGATTACTCCTACATCCTTGAGGAATATATTGAAGACATGTTAAAGAATTACTCCGGGGGTGGAGGTAGTGACTACATGGAAGAATGGGTGAGTGCGTCACCTTGAAAATCTGCTGAGACAGACAGGCGTGGTGGCTCATGCCTGTAATTCCGGTGCTTTGGGAGGCTGAGCGGGGAGGATCACCTGAGGCCAGGAGTTCAAGACCGCCTGGCCAACAAAGCAAGACCCAATCTCTACAAAAAAATTGAAAAAGTAGCTGGGCATGGTGGTGCACGATGGTAGTCCCAGCTGCTCAAGAGGCCGAGGCTGCAATGAGCTATGATCGTTGCATTGCACTCCAGCCTGAGTGACAGAACGAGACCCTGTCTCCAAGAAGAAGAGAATTAGGCATAGACTTCTCAAACTCAAGCAGCAAATTTCTTTTTTTTTTTTTTTTAATTCAGAGTCTCACTCTGTTGCCCCGGCTGGAGTACAGTGGTGCAATCTCAGCTCACTGCAACCTCTGCTTCCCAGGTTCAAGTGATTCTCCTGCCTCAGCCTCCCGAGTAGCTGGGACTACAGGCATGTGCCACCATGCCCGGCTACTTTTTTTGTATTTTAGTAGAGACAGGGCTTCACTATGTTGACCAGGCTGGTCTCGAACTCCTGACCTCGTGATCCACCTGCCTCAGTCTCCCAAAGTGCTGGGATTACAGGTGTGAGCCACTGCGCCTGGCCCAGCAAATTTCTTATATATAGTAGTTCCCACTTATCTTCAGGGGCTCCATTCCAAGACCCACAGTGGTTCCTAAAACTGCAGATAGTACCGAACCTTACGTATATGGTGTTTTTTCCCATGCATACATGTTTATGGTAAAGTTTGATACATAATTTAGGCACAGTAAGAGATTAATAATGATAATAGCACAATTATAATGATATACTGTAATAAAAGCCATGTGAATGTAGTCTCTCTCTCTCTTTCAAAATACCTTATTTTACTACACCATGGGTAACTGAAACTTTAGAAAGCAAAACTGCAGATGAGGGGACCACGGTGGTGTAACTGTTGGATAGCATCCCTCCATGCACTTAGATACACTGTCCGCACATTTCTCCTCACTCGACTGGTGAGAGTTATATACACAAAGCTGTGCATACTGTATTTATTGGCCATCTAAGGCATTTTCAAGGGTGATCTTTGACTATGTATAATTTTCTCATTCTGTGCTAACTTAGAACTTATTCCCTGCGTGAGAAGTGACTTTTCCTTACTAAAATCCGACTACCTTTTCTATTGGGATGTGCTTTAAGCCTGATTGCCTCTTGCTCCAAATTAAACATTCTCTTCTGCTTATGAGAGAAAAATACAGAATATGTTCCTACATCCAAGGCAATTTTCCCTGACCCTTTCTTTCTTTCAAACCAAATGGTTCATCTCATTTAATGTTCTCTACATCATTAAGAAGGATGGAAGGGAACTGCAGGGCCCTTCCTACAAGGCGGTGGGACAGAGAATAGGCTCAGTGTTAAGGGAATGAGGCCAGGTGGCTGGAGCCTGCCTCTCTACCATTCTTTGCATGACCTTAGAGGAGTCCCTCGGCTTCTCTAGGACTTGGTCTCCATTGAAACATGAGCAGATTGGCCCATTTGGATAACCCCTTCCTGCCTTAACATTTTATGTTAAAACTATTAAACAGACATTTATTAAGCACTTGCTGTATACACACATGACATTGTACTAGGGGCTGTGCTGGGAAAGACCAAAATCCTGCCCTGCAGGAGTTTAGAAATTCTGTCTGGTTTGAGCGATAGGTGAGGCCCCTGCATAGGCAGCCCAGGGTGGAAGCTCATGAGCTGCTGTCCCCTGCCCATCACCCTGCTGTCCCCACCTACAGATCAGATTTGTAGTAGCTGCTCCTTTGGACACAGCGCCTGTTGGTCTGTGTTTATCTTCTAGGTCAGCAGACTTGTTATGCCAGGCGCCATGGTCTGGGGACCATATTCTCAGTGTCACACTACTCTGCCATTGTGGGGAGAACTGGTACAGGCAATATGGTAAATAAATGGATGTAGCTGTGTTCTAATAAAACTTTATTTGCAAAGACAGTTTGCTGACCACGTGGTAGTCATTTAAAAGATTAACACCCCATCTTAAACTCTAGAAATGGTTGCCTCTACGTAATTGGGGTCTGTGGACCTGGCCAGATAATTCCTGAACATGGGCCAGGCTCAGCATAGACCCCACTTTCAGTTTTACGAACAGAGACCTGTCTGGAGGTCTTGTTACTGGGCCTGTTTTACAGGAAGAGCACTTTCCAGACTCCCCACTGCCAAGGATTCCCATGGGCCCCCCAGAGCCAGGAGAGCAGATGCTCTCACGTCTGTCTTTAGGAACAGAAACTTCTATCCAGAAAGAGGCTGTTTGATTGAGGTTGACCTAACAAAGCCAGCTGGTGCCCGTTTTTGGAAACACCCAAAACGCCTCAGGCTCTTACCTTGTTTCCACATCCCTTCGCCTCTTCAGAACGTTCTAAAAGGAAAGAATGCTCTCTGGCTCTGTGTGCCGGAGTTTTGTTGGCAGAAGACTTGGTGGGGGTTGTGCAATTCAAGAAGGCAAGTCCTGAAGAGTTGCCCCAGGAAATTTTCCTTGTCACGAATAAATCAGGCTAAATGACCCCTTTGGGCATTGGAAATTGGAAATGGCTGGTCCTAGAAAAACAGCCATCTTAAATCCTTTTGGGGCATGAATAAATAATTTTTTTACATCCTGGAAAATTGTGGTTTTTGACTCCAGCAAGGAACCCGGGGAGGAGGGGCGCTTGTTCCAGAGGCTGGCGTTGCAGCAAGCCGTGCTTGAGTCTTTGTTTTGTTTGCAGGGAGAGGTGATATCCAGCCTCAGTTGGACAGTGCTCTCCAAGATGTCAATGATAAGTATCTCTTGTTGGAAGAAACAGAAAAGCAGGCCGTCCGGAAGGCTTTGATTGAAGAACGTGGCCGATTCTGCACCTTCATCTCTATGCTACGGCCAGTGATTGTAAGTTAATGGAAAACTCCAGAGAGTGGAGGTCGTTCCTTCTAATTTTATTCATCCACTGTTGAGTCATTGAGGCTCTACTGTCAGGAATCATGATGGTGGAATCTCTTGTACAGACCAGTGGTTCAGTGTGAGTCGATGGCCATGATAGCTCATTCTTCCTTCACTGTCCTAGCACTGCGTGTTTCGCATTACTTTTTCTCACCAAGTCAAGAAGGCCCCGCAGAGTGGTTCTCAAAGTGGGGTCCCCAGCTCAGCAGCATCATGCGGGAACTGGCTAGAAATGCAAGTTCTTGGGCCCAACCCAGACCCACCAAATCTAAACCTCTGGGGGTGGGGACCCAGTCATCTGTGTTTTAAGCACTCCCGGTGGTTTGGAGACTCACTGTTCAAGCCGAGTACCAAGGGGTGACTGTGAGATGAATATCTATCGAAGCGCCTCAGTGAATCAATTTAAACTTTAATTTTAAGGAAATCATTTGCATGCTGTAACTGAGAACTCTAAGTGCAGGCGTTCTTGAAGCTGACTCAAAGGTGCCAGCTCGTTTCCTTTAGTCCTTGCAAAATGTCTGAATTTGAGTTGTTCTCCTGAGTGTAGAACTTTTCCATGGATCATTCTAGCCAAGCCCCACAGTCCCAACGTGGCACTTTGATAAAGCACATATGTTTCTTTCATGATCCCCAGCTCCTATCTTACTTGTCTTGTGGAAAAACACAAGAAAGAAGGGGAAAAGTTAGCCTCTGTTGAACACGCAGGCACTGTCACAAAGATCTGAACCAAAATATCTCCAAGTTGTGTCATCCATTGAAGCTAAGCAACTTCAGCAAAGGGCCACTTTGTGAAGGGGGCCGTGCTGCATGATCCCGTGGGAACACACAGACCATCCGCGCAGGCCTGGCAGCCACCCGGGCCCTGGGAGAAAGGCCCGTATGTTCCCCATTGTGTCCCCCATGTACAGGTCACTCCTTGATTATGGCAGATTTCTTCTTCCCTCCCATTTCCCAAAAGAAAGGGCATGTAGTACCTTCAGCAAAGATTTGCCAGTCCCAACGGTGCCTTTTCTGAAAAATTGAAAGGGTTAGACAGAGACCCGAATAAAAATAGTTGAACTAGAGCAATGAAGGGAATCACTCATGATAATAACAATTCATGAATGACTTTTCCTTCAGGAAGAAGAAATTTCAATGCTAGGGGAAATAACCCACCTTCAGACCATCTCAGAAGATCTGAAAAGCCTGACCATGGACCCTCACAAACTGCCCTCCTCGAGTGAACAGGTAGGGGTCAGGGGTTAAGCACTTACAGGATCAAACCAAAGAGGTAAAGTTCAAGGCCCTGGCAGACGTGGTGGCTCACCCTGTAATCCCCGCACTTTGGGAGGCCGAGGCAGGCAGATTACAAGGGCAGGAGTTTGAGACCAGCCTGACTAACATGGTGAAACCCCGTCTCTACTAAAAATACAAAAGTGAGCCAGGCGTGGTGGCACATGCCTGTAATCTGAGCTACTCAGGAGGCTGAGGCAGGAAAATCACTTGAACCTGGGAGATGGAGGTTGTGATGAGCCGAGATCATGCCGTTGCACTCCAGCCTGGTGACAGCGAAACTCCATCTCAAAAAAAAAAAATATTCAAAGCCTTGAGTTTTCCTTGTGACATTTGTCACATCTTAAACTGTAGTCATATTCGCCATGTCCTTCACGATGTAATATACGGAGAGAGCTGTCACATAGGACCTATTGTGTGTCAGGCACTGTCCCAGGCATTTTACATAGCCTGACTTCTTCCATTCATCTTCACAATTATGCTTGTTTTATAGAGGAGGATGCTGAGGCACAGAGAGATGGAGTCCCTTAACCAGGTTCACCCAGCTAGTAAGTGGTGGAACTGGGATTTGAACCAAGTGGTCAGCTTCCCGATCCCATGCACTGACTTGCTGTGTTCATCTATCCCCTAGAAATCAACTCTCATAAGAACACATCACTGATGTGTTTCAGTTGACCTTGTCAAGCATTCTCCATTTCTCTCATTCTAATGGAGCACTGCATAGAGATCTCTCTCGTCTTGTGAAAAAGATGACATTTTTATGCTTTATCCATTTAATTCACATCACACGAACACTATGTCAAGTGGGAAGAGACATATTTGGGGGAACAACTGATGAATCACACGCTGGCTTCTGCACTTGGTGACAATCTTTTCGCCTCCTTGGAGAGCCAGCTCAGAGGGCAAATTTGGGAGCTCATGCGTTCTCTTCTATCAAATTATATTTATTAGCCCAGAGCGTACATGCATTCACTCGACAAATAAACCTTTACTGAGTGCTGCTTACGTGAATGAAACATGGACCTTACACTCATGTGGCCCTTTGTCAAGCAAGGGAGACAGATGTAGAAATAATGGAGAAAGAATTGGCTTGCTCTTGATTCTGTCAGGCTTTAAAATTTCTAGTGCTGGTCAAATAGGGCAGAAATGACCACTGAATATCAAGTCGGTAGAATGTAATATCAACAAGTCTGGGAACCATGATATGGTGTTGTAAGAGGAAAATCCTGTAAATTCTAGCCTGGGGTATAAATGGCTCTTGTAAATTAATTGGTCACTGTATTTCTCTCTCTCTCAGCTGATATTTCATGACTTTCCTTTCCCTTCCCCCCTTTCTCCCTATTAATTATAGTTTTACTTCTCTCAGTAAAAGGACTATGACATTGATGGATTTGGTAGTGTGGCTCTTCAATTAAAAAAGATTTTTTAACATGTTTTCCTTCCATTCCCACCCCCCACGGTGGCAGCCTTTGGCTGCTTTGGTGGATGTTAAGCTTTGATGGCTAATGTTTCCCTTCTCAGCACCTTCCTCACCCAGCTGGCTCTGTCCCCTTAGGTGATTTTGGACTTGAAAGGTTCTGATTACAGCTGGTCGTATCAGACGCCACCCTCTTCTCCCAGCACCACCATGTCCAGAAAGTCCAGCGTCTGCAGGTAAGTGAACCCGGGGTACGCTCCTGCTTTCAGGACAGGTCATTTTTCTTTATGCCAATGTGAGCAATAGAGCCAGTCTTTATCTCTTAGAATGGCTGATTTTTTAAACAGGAAATGGGGGGATGATAGGCTGAAAGAATGGTAATGATTTTGGTCTTGCTCTTCAGTCTCTGCATTAATTTTGGATCAGAAAGAAAACCCCATTAGCCCTTGACTCATGGATGTAGCTTGTTCTCTCTCACTTGTATGTTGTGGGAATTTTCCCATTCTGAGATCACGTTTGATTTTCCTGTTTGGCAGCGTGAAAACCTGCTAAGGCCTAAAAAACGGTGAACCTAGGTTGATTCTTGTACAGGCTGAGCTCACTGTTGCCAGAACAAATGAAGGAAGTAACAATGGCTTATGCTCTCATTTTGCCCCATATTTTTATTTCAGGGTTTTGTAAACTAAATAGAGTTCTTACTCTGTCAGTGTCTGCTACTGCCACTACCACACCCACCCCTCTATTAATTAGTACTGTTTCCTCCTGGAACAAAATGCTTTGGAATAATTCTGCCATCTGCAAAACTGTTATTTAGCAGTTTTCTGTTAGAAGTCAGTTCTTTGCCGACTAGGAAAGTTTATTCTCTTCTTGAAAGATGGAAGCGTGATACGCCACTTAACTCTCCTGGTATACTAGTCCTGTTACTTTTTTAATTTAACTTTTCAAAGCCAAATGAGTTTCCACTTCCTGTGTATGAGCATGGAGAGTCAAGGGCAGGATGGGTCTGCTAAATCTGTACATGGCGATGTTTGGTACCTGCTGATGTGTGTTTCCTTTCACTGCGGAGCTGGTGCACTATACACTTAGCAGGAAGTTCAGACCTAAGATGCTGCATCCTGACATTCTGCCCCCTGAAGATGTTGGTTTGTTTCTTATCTTTCATCAACTGTGTGTGTGTGTGTGTGTGTGTGTGTGTGTGTGTGTGTGAGAGAGAGAGAGAGAGAGAGAGAGGGAGAGAAACAGAGAGATGGGGGGGAGAGAGAGACCTTTTTGTTGTTGTTGCCCGGAAAAGTCTCTCTTGTTCGTGTAAAACAAAGCTGCATGAGTAGTTTTTCTTCCTTATAATTTTAGTTTGAGTAGAAAGCTGTGTTGCACTGACATCTGCAACTCTGAGGCTGCTGGGGTGGAGCTGCTGTGAGCTTTACTGTCAGTCCCCAGCTGCCCCCTTCTGGCTGAGTGGAGGAAAAGCAAATCATGATATTTATTCCTGACCACAGCAGTTTCCTCCAGCACGCTCCTCTGTGTCTGTCTGAACATTCGCACCAAGTAATTCTAGCATGGAACAGTCACACAGCCCCTGAGTACCTTATTAGCTGCCAGATTTTGCAAACCAGAATCTCTTGCAGGCTTAGGAGCAGAAACCATGAGTTTTCCAATCCCAGCCCAGGTCGTTTACTTCATCCCTACTGGTGCCTCTACAACTGCTCTTTTCATTTCAGCTCTGTTCCTTTGGACCATGGGAGTCTGTTTTCTGCTTTTTATGATCTAAGCTACTATACAGAGTGTGGAGCATGTTTCTTTTCTTTTTTTTTTTTATTTATTTTTTGAGATTGGGTCTCGCTGTCATCCAGGCTGGAGTGCAGAGGTGCAATCTCAGCTCACTGCAACCTCCGCCTCCCGGGTTCAAGCGACTCTCCTGCCTTGCCCTCCCAAGTAGCTGGGATTACAGGCACCTGCCACCATGCCTGGCTAATTTTTGTATTTTTAGCGGAGATGGGGTTTCACCTTGTTGGCCAGGCTGGTCTCTAATTCTTGACTTCAAGTGATCCACCCACCTTGGCCTCTCAGAGTGTTGGGATTACAGGCATGAGCCACTGCGCCTGGCCAGGAGCCTATTTCTTATGAGCGGAGGTGGAATGCAGACAGAAACCCAGAGAGGGTGTGCCATTATTTGACACTCTGTTTACTGTGCCATCTTGAAAGCAAACAGCTGGGCATTGATTGCCCTTAGTCTCTGAAAGCTGCCTGCCTCTTGCCAGGTGTGCTATTGTGCCACACCCACAGGTATTTTAACAAGAAACAGCTGGGGTCAGAGTAAAACCATTAATTAAAGCGTCACTTTGTTAACCAAAGGTAAAACCCATGCACAACAACACATTGAGTTGATTTGCTGATGTTCTTTACAGCAGGCTTGACCAGACTCACCTAGGTGAAATCACCTCAGCAAATCCATCGGTAGTGTGGACCCGGATGGTCCACCCAAGAACATTCCAGTCATGCTGAAGCCCCAGTGGGCTTTCCTGCAGGCCCTTGGTTCCTGCAGGCAGATAGCCCTGTCCCAGCTCTTGCTACTGACATCAGCTTCCCTGGTCTTGGTGGTAGGTGAAGCAGCTGAGTTGGGTGGCACTTGACTTTTTAGAACCCCAGACCTCCCTCCTAAAAATGCCACATGGTTACCATCAGAGACCTGAGTGCTGGCAGCTGTATTCCCCCGGGTCACCTGGAAAGCCTTTTGTTCACTAGCTGATTGATTTGGTGTTTTGAAAATGTATCTCGTGGTTTGTGCTGCATCTCGTCTTGGGTAGAGAGCTGATTGCATTATGTTGTGCTCTCCCTCTTCTGCCTCTTGTCTGTTCCCTTCCTTCCTCCTTTCTTTTACCACTGCCCCTGCTCTCTTTACCTTCCTTGCCTTCCCCCTCACCCCTGCTTGTCCCCCCACAGCAGCCTGAACAGTGTCAATAGCAGCGACTCCCGGTCCAGCGGCTCCCACTCGCATTCCCCCAGCTCACATTACCGCTACCGCAGCTCCAACCTGGCCCAGCAGGCTCCTGTGAGGCTGTCCAGTGTGTCCTCCCACGACTCAGGATTCATATCCCAGGACGCCTTCCAGTCCAAGTCACCATCCCCCGATGCCGCCAGAGGCCCCCAACCAGGTAAGCACACCCTTGGCTCCAGGAGCGGCTGTCACACCTGGTGCCCTGACCACCATCGATGGCCGGATCCAAAGAAGCACCTTGGCTTCGACAAGCCCCTGCCTACTGACTTGAGAAACCTCTGGTTTAATTTCTCATCTTTAGATGTGTTGTTCCCCCAAAGGGAGAGATGCTCTAAGTGGGTTTGAAGCCTGTCTCCATGGTGGTAATGGTTGCATTACCACATCGATTTGGGGAGTTCTCACATGTAAGTAGATGGATTAAAAGAGGTTTGACCACTCTGAGGTATCCCTGTAAGTGCCCAGCCGGGCATAATTAAATGCTGTAATTAACAGGCATTTCACAGTGGGGACACCTCCTCCCCCACATCTCAGGTTCTCCCTGAATGACTGAGATTCTAAGGTTGAATAGTGCTTCCGATACCATTCCTTGGCGCTTTCAGATTCCCTTTATCAGTCTGTGTTGAGAATGAGAATGGACCATCAGAGATTATGCACATAATTCTGTTGGCACTTAGATTCTGGAAGGGGAGGTGTGGAGAAATCTCTTCAACTACAGTTGGGTTTAATGGTGCTAGGCCAGGGGTTCCAGCTGGAGCAGAGAGCAAGAGCTTGGCAGCGCCTCCGAACACCCTTCATGTGCGTCATCAATGTATGTGATCCCCTCTCTGTCCTCTCTCCCTTAGTGTCATTGGGTTGGTGTGTGCCTTGAACTTGGCAAGTAGCTCTACATACAGAATGCTGGGTGCCCCACAGCCCCACCTGCTGGGAAACCCGTGCCAGAGCTCTGCGTTACTCTCCTCACAGCTCAGCTCAGTGCTCCTGTTAGCATTTTTCAGCCATCCTGGGGGACTGTGGCCTCTGTCTCTCTTCCTTGGATACACACTCAATTTTAAATGCACTCAGAGCCAAGAGCCACGGCTGTAGTTTGAGAGTGCTTGAAAGTGCGTGTCCCAGCTGGGGGTGCTTGGCTCAGTCTCTAAGGAGTCCCCCTCTGCCCCGCTGTGTGCTTCACTAAACCATATGTGCTGCTCACAAGCAGAGAGAGCAAAGGGTCAGGAGGAGAGCGGGAGTGTGCAGTTCCTCTGGGGCTGTTCTAGTGCGCAGCGCAATTGTGTGTGTGTGTTTAATTGAGTGACAAATTAACGTAGTAGTGTGCACTGACACCCCTTTCTGAAAGGAGAGGCCGCGTGCTACAGCCTTCCCTTCTAAGACGGAGTGTGGATGGGCTAGAGCAGCGTATTTCCCATGGCATGGAGGGAAGCGGAAGGGGCATGTTGGGTTTACTTCTATCTGAAAACCCGTGCCCAAGACGTGTGGCTGGCAACTCTAGGGTAGGTTTTTGTTTGGTTTTCTTGGGTTTTTGAGACAGAGTCTCGCTTTGTCGCCCCAGGCTGGAGTGCAGTGGTGCGATGTTGGCTCACTGTAACCTCCGCCTCCTGAGTTCAAGTGATTCTCCTGACTCGGCCTCCCAAGTAGCTGAGACTACAGGCATGCGCCACCACACCCAGCTAACTTTTGTATTTTTAGTAGAGATGGGGTTTTGCCAGGCTGGTCAGGCTGATGACAGGTGATCTGCCCACTTCAGCTTCCCAAAGTTCTGGGATTACAGCCGTGAGCCACCACGCCCAGCCACTAGGGTAGTTTTAATGAGCTCAGGGATGCAGCAAAACTTAATAGAGAATTCTGTTTTTTAAGAAGAACATTACAACTGCGTATTACTATAAGATAAAGAGGAAATTAAAGGCAGTTATACAGATCACATTAGCCAGAGGGTACCATCTCCTGAAGGCAGGAACCTCTCCTTTATTTAGGGTGGGGAAAAGGGAGGCCCAGGAGCCCTTCATTTCTTTTTGAGTAACACTGGTCTGAGATGAAAGCTGAGTGATGGAATTTGTTCAGACTTCTCTGGTTTACGTCCCCTCCACTCTTCAAATTGTGCCTTCACCCATCAGAGCCCAGGAGTGGGGCCATGTCTTCAATGAGGGTCTCACCCTAGAGCCATTTACTCCATTTGAGTCAAAAGGTTATTCATAAAAAATGAGCAGAAGTCCAAAGAAATCTGCGCCTGCAGTCCTATGATGGGTTACTGTTTTATTGGTTTGTTTTTGTTTTGGAGACAGGGTCTGACTCTGTTGCCAGGATGGATTGTAGTGGCGGGATTATAGCTCACTGTAACCTCAAACTCCTGGATTCGGGCAATTCTCCTACCTCAGCCTACCAAGTAGCTGGGACTATAGGCATGTGCCACCATGCTTGGCTAATGCTATTTTAGATTTGAGAATACATGTGCCTTGCATACCGGTGGGGGATGGGACTTCTAGTGTACCCATTACCCAAATATTGAACATTGTACCTGATGGGCAGTTTTTCAATTCTCACTCCTCTACCCTTTTATGTTTTATTTTTTGTAGAGATGAGGTCTTGCTGTGTTGCCCAGGCTGTTCTCCAACTCCTAGCCTCAACAGCCTTGGCCTCCCAAAGGGCTACGATTACAGGCATGAGCCACCACACCTGGCTGTTTTTTGCTGATAAAAAAATTTTTTGAGTCCCAGCCATGTGCCAGGTCCAGGACTAGAAGAAACCTGGGTGTGAGTGTAGCTGAGGTCACAGGAACAGTCCCTGCCCCCAGCTGAACATCAGGAAGCCAGGCTGGGAGCGCATGCCCTGGCTGATATCTAATACAGATCAGCGTAAAGAGATGGTTTCCCCAAATGAGACCTCTCCAGAGATGGTTCATTCCGCCCCACAATGGCCACCAGAAACGTCGTGCTGACCAGAAGGCTTCACTGCCCCAAGCCCCAAAATCACACTCCAGGATGTGAACCCTAAAAGTGTATCTTAATGAGGCTTCATAGCTGGAAACCACCCCCTCCTGGATCCACAGGCTGCATTTGATGAAGGCACAGTCCAGGAAGTAGAGCTGATCCAGGCAGACATGTAGCAAAGCCCAAGCCGGGGTCTAGCTTCATGCAATAAATTATGCCTGTGCACATACGAGAGGGGACAGGCAGGGCCTCCCTGGGGACCTGGGCCTGTGGCATGTGAAGAAACACCCAAGAGGGCACAGCATTTCCGGGAGTTCCAATGCCACGCTGGGATATTCTGGTGCCAGGCATGCTTTCTGGGTCCCAGCAAAAGACACACAAATGTGTGTCCTTGGGGGACCAACAGCCTAGTGATCTAGGGCTGGCCGGGTCGCATACTTCTTTTCAAGGGCTTGAAAGCCTCTGCATGGATGCAACTTTGGGGGAAAAGTAACCCTAACCCTCTGCTTCTCTCATCCTCCCCTCTTCTGTGTATGTCTGTTTCTTCTCTCTGTGCGTGCCCTTCCCCCACTCCTGCCCCTATTCTTTTCTTTTTATTTATTATATTTTGGTGGCACGTGGTTCTATTTCTGTTGGTCCCCTTGTGTGGCCCC
This sequence comes from Ateles fusciceps, assembly GCA_036589455.1. Lineage (NCBI taxonomy): Eukaryota > Metazoa > Chordata > Mammalia > Primates > Atelidae > Ateles > Ateles fusciceps. Next base: position 10,263,643 of record JAZHEH010000113.1, read on the forward strand.
TCCCCCTGCTGCAGAACTCGTCCAGCTCGGCCTCCTCCGAAGCCTCGGAAACCTGCCAGTCAGTGAGCGAGTGCAGCTCCCCTACCTCTGTCAGCTCGGGCTCCACCATGGGCGCCTGGGTGTCCACAGAGAAGGTGACCGCCTGGGTGGCAGCCACAGCGGCCCCATTCCCCCTGGTCCCCCCCGCCTGCTGCTCACACAGCCCTCACAGCTGTGACAACCTGGAAGCTCAGAATGACACCAAGAGTGGGGCTCCTCTTGGGGACAGAGGGTGGGACAAGGCTGAGGGGATTTTTTAGAATGAGTGCCTGGCTGCTGAACAATGATCGTCCCGAGGGAGAAGAAGGGATATGGGGAATTTCGAGGTGTGAAGGCTTTGTCCCAGACCAGGTGTTGCGTGCCTGTCCATCCTCCTCCCTCCCTTCCCGAGCAATCCACCAGCCCGTTGGATGAGCCATGTCACTGTGTCAGAGGCTGCGTACTTTTCTGCTTTTTAGTTTGCACCCCCACCCCCTGCCCTTGATTGAGAATCTGCTCCTGAGCAATGCGATGATTTCGGAAACCTAGAATGAACAGATTCATTTGAAGACGCTTTGGAATTTTTAAATTTGCGTAATGAAATGAGCAAATACTATCACCATGAAATGAGCGAGGCTTCTTTATTTAACATAATCAAAAACCATTGAGAAGGCCACAAATTAAGAGCACTGATCAGTTTCCAAACTTCTAACATGTAGGTCAAACAAAGATGCTTATTTGGTGTCAAATCGATGTGCATTCTTTGCACCCCCGGCTCTTTTCTCTTGCATCACGGATCATCCGTGGGCAGCGGAGCCCTGATGTTTGTTTTATTTATAAATATTCAGGTTTCCCCCTCCCTTGAATGTCAATGCCATTTTGTATCTCCGCAATCATCCTGTTATATTAATTTTTTTTTCTCTTTTTTCCCCCTTTTTTGTTTGTTTCCAGTTGTCTAACGGGTTTTCTCACTATAGTTTATCAAGTGAGTCCCACGTGGGGGCCCACGGGTGCAGGCCTTTTCCCTCATTGCCTGCCTGCCTCCCGCCTGCTCCCTCGGGTCACCTCTGTCCACCTTCCAGACTACGCTCATTATTACACCATTGGGCCCGGCATGTTCCCGTCATCTCAGATCCCTAGCTGGAAGGTTTGTGTCTCTCCCCCTCCTCCTCTCCTCCTGTCATTGCCTCTGTACTCACCCCTCTTCTGTTCCACCCCCCCTCACCCCCGACTCTCCCCTCACCCCCTTCCTTTCACACTCAGCCTTCTTCCCCATAATGCCTCTCCCTCAGGAAACTCCCATTGTGGGAGAACCAGAAAGCAGCCAGCAGCTCTAAGACAGCAATTTCCATGGGTAGCTTGGGCTGAGGATCTTCCTTCAGGGGATTTCGGTTAGTCCATGATAGATGGCAGTGCAGTGTGCACCGCAGGCAGCGGCAGTTCCAAGTCGAAAGGCCCAGTTTTGCATCACATTGAAATCTGTGGCTTGATCCCCTCCTGGGGGCCACCTGAGGGTGTCAGCATGATCAGAGAGCTTCTAGGGGGTCGGGGGGGACTGTCCTTCTGGCCATGTTTCCCATTTTCCCTAATGAGTTCCCTGCCGGGCTGTGGTAACAGAACCATAACCCAAAGCAGGTGTGGGATGATCATATTGAACTTAAAAGTACACGCGGACTTTAGTTTTAGTCTTGAGTGTTCAAACATGTTTGCTTTAATATAAAGACAAAGTTTGAAAATGATCCCCCAGCAAGTCCGATGAATGCTCCTCCAGGAGGATAATCTGCTCTTTTTTGGGAGGAGGACCCTAAGTAGGCTGCTCGGCTGCCAGCATTTTGAGCAGGTTTTGACTTCAGCCTTCACAGGCTGTCTGGACCTCTCAAGACTCCCCGGAATCTTTCTCCTGCCCCCTGGGAGCCTTCCTTTCCTTCTGAGGGCTTGAGAGGGCAAGGAGCCTGCTGTGCCCTTTGAGGCTGGTTTCCTGGGAATGGAGGGAGAGGGGCTGACATTACTCTAGTGCTCGCTCATGGCCGCTCCCCTAACGGGAAGCCATCCAGATTGTTAAGGAGCAGTGGTCCCTTCAGACAGAAGCAGGATGTGCTGTCCGCTGGCAGGTGCCCGTAGCTTACACAGGTCACCTGTTAGGTGGCTGCTGGGTCTCCTGCTGCCGCCTGGTGGGTGAGAGTTTCTAATCATTGGGCAGAGATGAGGAAAAGGGAGGTACACGGGGGAGCCCCCAAAGGGTTTTCCATTGCTTGCCCTTTAGAGCCTGGAGAGGGCATGCAGAGGGCCTGTGGCTTGTCCCAGCCAGAGTTCCCCTTAAGGGACCCAGCTGCCTTCTCTGGGGAGCTGTCTGTGGGGTCCTTGTAAGCCGTCCAGTGGAGGCAGAGGCCCTGGCTCCTGACCGCACTTGTTCTGCATAGGACTGGGCTAAGCCAGGGCCCTATGACCAGCCTCTGGTGAACACCCTACAGCGCCGCAAAGAGAAGCGAGAGCCGGACCCCAACGGGGGAGGACCCACCACCGCGAGCGGCCCACCTGCAGCAGCTGAGGAGGCTCAGAGACCACGGAGCATGACTGTGTCGGCTGCCACCAGGGTGACGCTCTTGTTCTCGATAGTTGGTTGGGGCCACCTCCACCTGGCTGGGGGCCATATTCTGGCCAGCAACTGGGGGCCGAGGCAGCCTTGCAGCTGGAGGGACCTGGGCTCCGTTCCCTGACTTCCTGCTCTATGGCAAAGTCCCTGGGAAAAAGCCTTGTGTGGGGAATCAGGCAGAACTTTCTAGGGTCTGAGTGGGACCCAAGCAAGTCAATAGCCCTCTGGGCCCACAGACATGGAGTGTTCCTGGGGGCAGAACAGGAGTGACATTGACCACCCCCCCCGCCCCAAAGCAACATGTGTATCTCTCCTCCATCCTGCAGCCTGGTGAGGAGATGGAGGCTTGTGAGGAGCTGGCCCTGGCCCTGTCTCGGGGCCTGCAGCTGGACACCCAGAGGAGCAGCCGGGACTCGCTTCAGTGCTCCAGCGGCTACAGCACCCAGACGACCACCCCGTGCTGCTCTGAGGACACCATCCCTTCCCAAGGTACGGGGCAGCCTGGGGTGTGCAGCTGGGCTTTCTGAGCAGCCCCAGGTGAGGAGATAGAAAACTGGTGGTCCATTTTACCCACAGCCTCACCACTGGCTAACAGGCGTCAGTATTGTTTCCATCATCTGGGAATGCCTTGGGGAGCTCATCTGTAATTGTCAGGTAGCTGCCATATAAGAAAGGGATCTGGACTTTCACAGCTTTTTGTGTTTTTAGCGTCATACTCAGCAGTCTCCAATTTGAATGGAGACATGTGCTATTAAGAACAGCTTCAGGCCGTGGGCCGTGGTTCATGCCTGTAATTCCAGCACTTTTGGAGGCCGCGGTGAGCAGATTGCTTGAGCTGCAGAAGTTTGAGACCAGCCTGGGAAACATGGCGAAACTCTTGTCTTTACAAAAAATATAAAAATTAGCCAGGTGTGGTGGCACACACCTGTGGTCCCAGCTATGCTGGAGGCTGAGGCGGGAGGATTGCTTGAGCCTGGGAGGTTGAGGCTGTGATGATCCATGTTTGTGCCACGGCACTCCAGCCACGGCACTCCAGCCACAGCACTCCAGCCTGGGCCACAAAACGAGACCCTGTCTCAAAGGAATAGCTTCATTTTTGTTTTAGCACTTTGCACTACACACTTTATGGTTATTTTGCCATTTAATCTTTACAGCCACTTATGGGGTAGGTATTGTTATCCCTGTTATACAGAAGTGGAAATTAAGGCTCAATAACACGCTCACATTCACACAACCAGTACGTAGCAGAACTGGAGTTTGAACCTAAGTGTGTTACAGTGTAATGCCCAAGCTCTTAACATATTTCAGCCAAATCCTCTATCAAACCCTTCTCCCTCATCTCCATGTCCACTACACACACAAGTCAGGCAAGATGAAAATCCAACAGCTGGAATATCTATGATAATTGACCAAAAGCTATGCAGTTCATCAGTCAAAACCTCTAAGACAGTGAGTCTCATTGGAGGGTGATTTTATTTCCCAGAGGACATTTGGCAATATCTGTAGACATTTTTTGTTGTCACAACTGGAGGGGTACTACTGGCATCTAGTGGGCACAGGCCAGGGATGCCACTTAAACATCCTGTAAAAAACCCCAGCACGGCCCCTCCCCACCATGTCCTCCGCAGCAAAGAACTATCTGGCCCAAATTGTCAGTAGCATGACGGTTCAGTCAGTGCTGTGAGCTGTTTAATCTGTAAGCTCCCACATCATCCTGAGACTGGTCTTATGCTGAAGCGAGCACATGACACTGATGGAAACTGTCTTTGTCCCTGGTTGTCAGGGACTCATGGTCAGTAGCTTTGTTTTGTCTAGCCCTCGCCTCGCCAGTTAATTATCAGGGAGATGTTATAGCCTAGTCTATTTGAGGTTTGATCTTCATGTTGAATTCTGGACTGGAGAATTTGTCTTCTTCATCCCCCGTATTCCTCCCAGAGATGCTTGGAGGTAGCTTCGCCGCAGCCTAGCAGCTTTACCTTCTTCCCCATTGACGGTATTTGAGTGGCAACCATGCCCAGCACTGTTCTAGGTACTCAGGACACATCAGTGAACAAAGCAAAGCTCCCTGCCGGGGGAGTTCTTAGTTGGTGAAGCTTTTTGAAGATGGTAGAGAAACCTGGGGGAAGCTTGGGATGAGACTGTGTGTATACCCTGCCTTGCCTGCTTTTTGTCCTCCCAGCACAGAATAATCAAAAAGCAAAGCTGCTGTCTTGAATATGTCTAATCAAATCCTATAATCAGTTTCAGATTATGATTATTTCTCTGTAAGTGGTGACCAGGAGGCAGATCAGCAGGAGTTCGACAAGTCCTCCACCATTCCAAGAAACAGCGACATCAGCCAGTCTTACCGACGGATGTTCCAAGCCAAGCGTCCAGCCTCAACTGCTGGCCTCCCCCACCACCCTGGGACCTGCTATGGTCACTCCAGGGGTTGCAACCATCCGACGGACCCCTTCCACCAAGCCTTCTGTCCGCCGGGGGACCATCGGAGCTGGTCCCATCCCCATCAAGACACCTGTGATCCCTGTCAAGACACCAACTGTCCCAGACCTCCCAGGAGTGTTGGCAGCCCCTCCAGATGGGCCAGAAGAGCAGGGGGAGCACAGCCCTGAGTCACCATCTGTGGGTGAAGGCCCCCAAGGTGTCACCAGCATGCCCTCCTCAATGTGGAGTGGCCAAGCTTCCATCAACCCTCCACTTCCAGGCCCGAAGCCCAGTATCCCTGAGGAGCACAGACAGGCAATTCCAGAAAGTGAAGCAGAAGACCAGGAACGGGATCCCCCCAAGTGCCACTGTCTCCCCAGGCCAGATTCCAGAGAGTGACCCCGCAGACCTGAGCCCAAGGGATACTCCGCAAGGAGAAGACATGCTGAACGCCATCCGAAGGGGCGTGAAACTGAAGAAGACCACGACAAACGATCGCTCAGCCCCTCGCCTCTCTAGGCTCACAAGAAACGCTGCCAGTGGGGAATGAACTGTTTAATTAATGAAACCTAATTTGTCTTGGTCCATTCCAATCTATAATAAAACAAAAGATTTTGTAGGCAACTCGGAATATAGCTCTTTTGAAAGTACTTGACACCTTTAGATAAGAATTAAAACCAACATACGTAACTGACATAATCTTGATCTTTTAATTTGTAAATATTGACAATTTTCTTTCTGCACATTTTAATCTTAGTTTCCCTTTTGATTTTTCTGAAGGTGCCAAATTCCATTTAACTTTTTTACAAGTCTTTGTAAAATTTTAAATGCATAAGGGGGGGTTGGGGCAGGGGAACCACGAAGTAGTTAATTTTAGAAAAGGATTTACTATACTTCACTCTTTTTTTTCTCCCCCCCCCCACAAGCTTTTGTAGATGCATTGTAGTAGTCTAGCTTAGAAGCAAATGCAAGTTATTTTAATGTACAAACTAAATGGGTAAGAGGTAAAAATCCTCATTTAAATATACAATGTTCTGGACGAAAGAGCAAGCGTAACAATTGATGAGCAATATTCAGAGTGAAGTAACTGGAAATGGTAGACTGTGTTGGGATTGGGGGGAGGGCCATGGGAGGGGCACACTGTCAACATAGCCGATCCTGTTACATTTAAGAGTAGCCTTGTAGGTTGAATTTCTTCTAGTAGCTTCATGGTAAATGCATCCGAATAAGCCATACTGGATTGCAGTGTTTGTTTCTGTAGGGTGTTTAAGGACTTCCTTTCTTCCACGATTCCTCTTGACTGCACACAGCACCCACCTCCGGTCCCATGCATGCTGCCACTGGGTAGTTGTAGAATCCCCCACTTGAGTTTCTCTTTGATTGTACTCACCTCCATGGAATCCAGATACATCCAAAAGGGTAAGGCAGTTTTAAAAATGTGAAACATTTAAAAATGATAGCAGGGAATTCTTAAGATTATAGTAAATGCCTTTTACTTAACTGTGCCCAGCAGGCTGGGTGTGTTAAAAAGCCCAAATATTTTGAAAAACCTTAAAACGGATCTGACAAGGGTAGCCAGCTTGGAGTTCATCAACTTGCCAATGTGTTTACCAATCTGGGGCTTGTTTTTCTTCTTTTAAATAAATGGCAGTTAATTGGCTTCATAGTTAACATTGAAGAGAGGAGGATTTGTTTATTGTAATTGGGAATCTGACCACTATACCGTCCTTTTTTGTATTCTGGGTAATGTTTTTTTGGAAAGGATTTGTCTTTACTTTTTTAAGTGGAAGTTAAATTTGTTACAATGCCCATCCCCTAATGCCAACAGAGATTTGTAGATTTAAAGGGATCACATTTGAAGACAATAGTGTTTAAGAAAGCAAGTCCCTTAGCAGTCAGGTCAGTTAACGGGGGACATTTCTGACCAAACCTCTCAAGGAAGAGGAGCTTGGTGGGTCTCATACTCCCTGCAGCTTTCTGTTGGCTCTAATCCTCAATTACCTAATCTTATGCTTTAACACATAACTGCATTGGATGTGAAAGTAACGTACCTGTATGGTCATTGTTCTATATATTAACATTGAACACTGCTGCAATTGCTCAAGGACATTTTATGTTATGGCTTTAAAGCGAAGGCATGATTATTAGAAACTATTTAAGCTCTTTTCTTTGAAAAACAAGCTCCTTCTACAGAATATAAGCAACAGTAGTGCCTGTGGTTTAGCCCACCAATCTTGATGACTAAAAGTAGCTGATGCATTGTGCATATGATGCTTGAGATGGTTTTTGCAAAAGCAGAAATCGCTGCAAGGTAATCACAATAGATAAAAGTGGTATTTTAAACCTTTGAAATAAATGGATGTAACTGTACCTTGGTACAGCTTTTCACTTGTTTAGTTTTTAAACGTTAGTATAAATCTGAATAAATAAAATGTTGCCAAATTCAATGTAGAAAGAATGTGACAACACACCTTGGGTAGTTCTGCTTGTGTTTTTGCATATTGTAAAAGCAGTGTCACAGCTAAAAATAAAGAAATCGTTTCTAACTGTAAATTATTGTGGTTTAGTTGCTAGTTTGTACTGAGAGTTGACCTCTCCTTGTGCAGTTTTTTGTTCTAAACTTGTATAAATAACAATTGTGTAATGTGTCTCTCTTCTACATTGTAACAGTTGCTTCAGCCTATGTTATAAATAAAGAACCACTAGATGAAAAAGTCCTGGATTTCAAGTCTTGTTACAATTCAGTCTGAGGTCTTAGTCAAATAGTAGAAGACGGACTGAGACTCAAATTGAGCTTGCATGGAAAAGTGACCAAATATTTTTGTGATGGTTATAAGATCACTAGTTCCTGGAAACTATTTGAAAACAGTTCTATCTAATGAGGTATCAAGAACTAAAAGCAGCTGTTTTGACAGTTTTAAAAACTGCTTTATCTTTAAAAAAACAACAAACAAAGCTTTTGAAACATTTAAGGAGTTCTGTTACACCCCGTACCTTTGAGTCTGCAGACAATCCAAGCTACCATAGCAGAAGCAAAGCTGAAAAACTGGTTCTAAAATAAGCGCCACAAAAAGTTTTATCCCAGATTGGACCCCCCCAACCCCAACCATCAAACCTCCACCCCTGAGAGAACTCCACAAATTCTCTGCTTATTTGTTGACTATGTACTACTTAGGGAGAGTTGTTCTTCTAATAAAAACTAAAATTCCATTAGTGAAATCTTTAGAAAACCAAAAAGGTTATTTTTAAGTCCTAAGTATTTATTTCTGTTCTTGGCTTTGTTTATTCCTTCTAATCCCCATAGCTAATTAGGCCTTTGACTAACAGTTTATTCACCTCAATCCTGAATAAATGTTGTGCCTGGTTCTGTCTCGGTTTTTCCTTACTGGTAACATGTGCTATCATCAGTGATTTATTGCAGAGGGGAACACAGCCGACTGACTACATGTCCCGTCATTTTCTTTACATGAACCACTGATAAAACAATGACAGTGGCACAGTCACTTGGCATCACGGTAATTCTTAGAAGAACATCAGTCATATCAGACCACTTCATTGATTTTTTTATTAGGGCAAGTGTATGTTCTGTAACGTATTTCACTTGCAAGTATGAAAGTTTTTTTTATTAGGGCAAGTGTATGTTCTGTAAAGTATTTCTCTCTACACCGGCCGCTCCCGGGGTCTGGTCACAATATGCCACCACAGTGGGGGCAAATCACCTTCCTTTCGGGCAGGAGGCAAAGCTTCAGTCAAAGGACCACCAGGTGGCGTTTCCTCCTCCAGCTGCTTAATCTAGAAGGAGGCAAGGAAGGAATAATTACCAAAGGAATCTAATTGACTATAAAACTGCACTGCAGTGAAGGGTCAGCTTTATTTCTATGGTGTGTCACTGCCATTACACACTATCTGATCTCAACAATAAAAAGTGTTTTTTACATAAATACCTGCTTTATTTTCATACCCACACTTTGAGAAAAGCCTCCTTAAGGGTTTTCCCATGCTTTTAAATAGCAAAGCCTACCCTTCCTATTCTTCCCCCCACCCCTTTCATCACCTCCTCATATACTGGACCTCCTTTTATTCTGTAGACAAAAACATGATAACTACCATTCCAGTTCTCCTTGTCACAGTCCCCCCGCCAACCGACCAGAAAACGTTTTTGTGTCTCACTTAAGTGTTCTCCAAAAGTACCATGCATTAAGAAACCTCAGTTGACAATATGTTGGCGATGTTAATTGTAAGCCCTCTTCCTAGCAACCAAGGACAAAAAAATAACCCGAAATCACATGTAAACATATGCCCAGTTCTGCCCGTTGCTGACCTACTACCTCTGGTTCTAGTTACAGCCAAGATAAATGAGGCTAAGCCATTCTGGAGCGTGGCTGCCCTGGGCCTGCAGACACGTGCTGCTTCAGGATGCTGAAGTGTGGAATAGGTAAAGGAGGAACTGTTTGAGAAGAAGTTATCCCAGTGATCAACTGCAGAATGAACCTGCGGCTCACCATGAATATGCTTCAAGCTTCTAAACGCTGAGACATTTCTGACAAAACATTGCCCTCTTTGGCCACAGTGCCCTTCCTTCTGCTCCCCCCTCGGCCAAACACTGTCAAAGGTCAAAGGTCAATATCCTGGGTGTCATCCCTAGAACCAGCACAACTTCCAAAATCATGACTTCAAATATCCCATTATCCAACCATACTCGCCCTTTCCCACTCATTTGTTTAAATGCCTCTGTGAAAGACTATCAGTTCACAGATCCTCCCAACTTGGCCTTCCCTCTCTGCATCTGCCTCCCCTGGCTCGACTTCTATGTTTTTAAATCCAGCTTAGATTCCATCATGACAATACCTCCTTTTTGAATAACCTCAAGTCCCCTGTCGCTCTCTCTGAGCAACAGACAAACCGAACCATCTACCCTCAGGCCTGCGTCCACACAGCTTAGTATTGCTAAAGAGAAAACAGATACTAAAGCAAACTGGAGTCAAAACTCACTAATTATTCCCAACCTCAAATGGGCCTTCTCTACCTGGCCATCCTACTCTCCAGCAAGCTCTTCCTCTCCCTGTGAATATCACACCTTGTCACGTTCTCCAAATATGCTGCCCCCACTTGTTGGCTTTTCCTCTTATTTCACTAAAAAAATGAAGCTAACACAGAAGTCTGACATCTTCAAAACTTCTAACCCAAATGTATTTATACACAATCTTTTGCCGAATTATAATGGATGAAGAATCCTTTCTCCTTTTCTTCTTTCTCTACACTCTCTCCTAAGGATTCCATACATCTCTCTATGGTTTTAAAACTGAAAACTTCCAAGTTTCTGTTTCTAGGCCAAATCTCTCCTTGGAGTTCAAGATTTCCACATCTAAAGTTGCCTTCTGACATCTGCACTTGATGTCTCACAGGACTTTCAAACTGCATACTTCCAAAATAAATTCTTGATTCCTGCTCTGACACCTGTGCCCCCTTTCCCATCTTCCCTATCTCAGTAAACATCACCACCAACTCCAGATGTTTAAGCTTAAAACCCAGAAACCATTCTCTCTCTCCATTTTTTTTTTTTTTTTTTTTGAGATGCAGTCTTTCTCTGTTGCCCAGGCTGGAGTGCAGTGACACAGTATCAGCTCACTGCAACCTGCACCTCCTGGGTTCAAGCAATTCTCCTGCTTCACCCTCCCAAGTAGCTGGGATTACAGGTGCACGCCACCACGCCAGGGTAATTTTTTGTATCTTTAGTAGAGACGGGGCTTCACCATGTTGGTCAGGCTGGTCATGAACTCCTGACCTCATGATCCACCCACCTTGGCCTCCCAAAGTGCTGGGACTACAGGCATGAGCCACGGCACCCTGCCCCAGAAACCATTCTTGATTCCTCCCTGTCCCTCGCCCACCCCCAACATCCAGTCAGTCGTCACATCCCTCCAAAAGATGTCCTGAGTCGATTTCCTTCCATGTCCACTTCATCTACCCTAGTGCTGGCCACGACAACCTTTTGACTACACTTCTGCAATAATCCGAGAAGGGTCTCTCTGCATCTCCTCTTCCCCCTCTCCAATGTATTCTTCACACTATAGCAAGATTGAGCTTTTAAAAATACAACTGACCATCCTAACAAGACTGAAAAATGCCTAAGACGCTAGTGGAAAGGAAGGTGAAGGGACAGTATAGCAAGAAGGAAGAAAGTCGGGCAAAGGACTAAAGACAAGATCTGAAGCAAAATCAAAGACAAAGCTAAAAAGACCAAGGTATGCGCTTTAACCTATTTGGAAGGTGGTTATAAATGTTACATTGATACACTTAGATACTAATGTATATCTGAGAAGCAAGGGCCCAGAGTGACTGTCATGGCAGGAATCTGGACCTCTGCATGTGGAGAGCAAAACCTGACTCCATCTACGTAGCTAAGCAATAACGAAGTACAAGTAAGACGCACCTCTCGTTCCCAGCTTTCTCTCCGCAGTTTCTTCCACTTTTCTCTCTTGGCAAAGTAATCAGGATACATCGCCTTCTCGGAAGGATGCCAGGCATCCAGGCAGTTTTCTGGAAGCTGTCAGGAGAGGAAATCATGATTCAATCCACAGGACACATTTATGTATCACTGACAGGGCTTGCTGAGGAGACGTAAGACAAAGATCGAGGCACATTTTTATAACCACTCCAACTACCAGACTGTTTCTGACTCTAAGCAAGGAACAGCAGAGGATAAGCAGGAACCGAAGATAAAAGAAAATGCCTGAGTCAAAGACGGTGCTGAAAAATAGCACCATCGTCAGTCCAAGGAGAACTGGCATCATTTCTCTCCTACCTGCCTTCTCTAAATATCCAGGGTAGTCTTATCTTACTTGGGACCCTTAGTATCTCAGAAATATTAAGCACCAATCCAAGTTGGTTAACTTTAAAATGAACTTTGTTATAGCAGAAAGTATACTGTATGACCTTAAATTTGAAGGTAGAAAGAAAAGTCTCAGGGACATCTCAGAGAGAGAAAACTTGACACCTAAAAACCAGTACAGGCACACCTTACAGATACTGTGGGTCTGGTTCCAGACCACTGCAATATAGCAAGTATCACAATAAAGCAAGTCACAGATTGTTTCAGTTTCCCAGTGCATACAAAAATTCCGTTCATACCATACTATAGTCTATTAAGTGTCCAACAGCATTATGATGTCTATTGAGATGGAGTCCTTAATAGACTATAGTATAGTGAAGATTTTGAAAACATTGATGAAATGACAAAAAGGACTTTGAATAGTTCAACTTAGTTGATTAAGCAGCAGCAGGGTTTGAGAGGATTGACTCCAATTTTGAAAGAAGTTCTTCTGTGGGTAAAATGCTATCAAATGGTATCACATACCATAGAAATATTTCGTGAAAGGAAGAGTCCATTGATGTGGCAAACCTCACATAATATACATTAAAAATGTACAAAATGTACAAAATTTAAAAATACATCATTGGTTGGGTGAGGTGGCTCCCGCCTTTAGTCTCAGCCATTTGAAGGCCGAGGTAGGGAGATTCTATGAGGGGGAGGAGTTTGAGACCAGCCTGGACAACATAGCAAGGCTCATCTCTATAAAAAAGAAAATAAATTAGCTAGATGTGGTGGTGTGCACCTGTATTCTTAGCTACTTGGTTGGCTAGGACAGGAGGATTGCTTCAGCCCAGGGCATCCAGGCTAGAGTGAGCTATGATCATGGCACTGCACTCCAGCCTGGGCAGAGGGAGACCCTGTCTCCAAAGCAAAAACAAAATTAATACGTTATTGATTAAAAATGCCAACAATCACCTGAGCCTTCAGCAAATCAATCTTTTTACTGTGGAGAGTATTGTGCCAGTGTTGATGGCTGCTGACTAATCAGGGTGATGGTTGCTAACGGTTGGAGTGGCTTTGGCAATTTCCTAAAATAACAATGAGGTTTGCCACGTGAACTGACTCTTCCTTTCACCAAACATTTTTCTAGTATATGATGCCATTTGATAGCATTTTACCCACAGAAGAACTTTTTGCAAACCTGGAGTCAATCCTCTCAAACCCTGCTGCTGCTTAATCAACTAAGTTGAACTATTCAAAATCCTTTTTATCATTTCATCAATGTTCACAAAATCTTCACCAGGAGACTCCATCTCAAGAAACCACTTTCTTTATTCATCCATAAGCAGTAACTCTGGCCAGGCGTAGTGGCTCACAGCTGCACTTTGGGAGGCCGAGGAAGGCGGATCATGAGGTCCAGAGATTGAGACCACCCTGGCCAACATGGTGAAATCCCGTGTCTACTAAATATACAGAAATTAGCTGGGTGTGGTGGCACACGCCTGTAGTCTCAGCTACTTGGGAGGCTGAGGCAGGAGAATCGCTTGAACCCAGGAGGCAGAGGTTACAGTGAGCCAAGACTGTGCCACTGCACCTCAGCCTGGCGACAGAGCGAGACTCCATCTCAAAAAAAAGAAAAAAAAAAGCAACTCCTCAAACTCCTTATCTGTTCAAGATTTATCATGAGATTGCAGCAATTCAGTCACATCTTCAGGATCAACTTCTATTCTGGCTCTCTTGCTATTTCCACAGCATCTGCAGTTACTTCCTCCACTGAAGTCTTGAGCCCTTCACAGTCACGCACAAGAGTTGGAATTAACTTCTTCCGACCCCGTTAAAGCTGATATTTTAATCTCCTCCCATGAATCATAAATATCCTTAGTGGCATTTAGAATGATGAATTCTCTCCAGAAAATTTTACTTTGCCCAGCTCCATCAGAGGAATCACTATCTATGGCAACTATAACTTTGAAATCACTCCTTGATCTTGAGCCCTTCAAAGTCATGCACAAGGGTTGGAATCAACTTCTTCCAACCCCCGTTAAAACTGGTATTTTGATCTCCTCCCATGAATCATAAATATCCTTAGTGGCATTTAGAATGGTGAATTCTCTCCAGAAAATTTTACTTTGCCCAGCTCCATCAGAGGAATCACTATCTATGGCAACTATAACTTTGCAAAATATATTTCTTAAATAATAAGACTTGCAAGTTCAAATTACTCCTTGATCCATGGGATGCAGAATGGATGCTGTGGTGGCAGACACGGTAGCAGGTCTCAACAGTGGGCTTAAAAGATTCAGTAAACCATGGTGTATACAGAGGTGCTGTATGTAATTCAGGCTTTGTTATTCCATTTCTAGGGCACAGGCAGAGTAGGTTTAACATAATTCTTAAGGGCTCTAGGATTTTCAGAATGGCAAATGAACAATGGCTTCAACTTAAAATCACCAGCTGCATGAGCTCCTAACAAGAGAGTCAGCCTGTCCTTGAACTTTTAAAGCCAGGCATTGACTTCCAAGTATGAAAGTTCTAGACGGTATCTTCTTCCAATAAAAGGCTACTCATCTCCACTGAAAACCCGTTGTTGAGTATACCCACCTTTATCAACTATATTAGCTAGATTTTGTGTAATACCTTGCTGCAGCTTTTCCACCAGCACTCGCTGCTTCAGCTTGCACATTTGTGTTATAGAGATGGCTTCTTTCCTTAAACCTCATGGACTAATCTCTACTAGCTTCCAAGTTTTCTTCTGCAGCTTCCTCATCTCTCTCAGCCTTCAGAGAAATGAAGAGTTGAAGACTTGCTCTGGATTAGGCTTTGGCTTAAGAGAATGTTGTGGCTGATCTTTGTCCCAACCACTAAAACTTTCTCCTTATCAGCAATAAGACTATTTCACCTCTTATCATTTGTGTGTTCACTGGAGTAGCACTTTTAATATCCTTTGCATTCACAACTTGGCTAACTAGTGCAAGAGGCCTAGCTTTCTGCCTGCCTTGGCTTTCAACATGCCTTCCTCACTAAGCTTATTCATGTCTAGCTTTTGATTTAAAGTAAGAGATGCGCAACGGATTTAAAGTGAGAGACGTGTAACTCTTCCTTTCACTTGAACACTTAGAGGCTATGGTATGGTGGTTAATTATCCTAATTTCAGTGTTGCTGTATCTTAGGGAATAGGAAGCCCTGAGGAGAGGGACAGAGGCAGAGGAACTACTGGTTAGTTAAACAGTCAGCACACACACAACATTTATCGACTAAGTCTGCTGTCTTCTATGGGCATGGTTTATGATGCTCCAAAACAATCACAATAGTAACATCAAAGGTGACTGATCACAGTTCACCACAACAGACAGCGTAATAGTAAGTCTGAAATACTCCAAGAATTGCCAAACTGGGAAAGAGAGACATGAAGTGAGCACATGCTGTTGAAAAAGTGGAGCCCACAGACTTGCTCAGCATGGGGTCGCCACAAACCTTCAATCTGTAAAAATACAATGCAAAGCACAATAAAACAAAATGCAATAAAATGAGGTAGGCCTGCATCTGACAACTGTCAGGAAAGAAGTCTCCCAGCTACCCCTCGAAGGGCAAGTGATTTATAAGGCTGAGGTTTGCGACTGGAGAAACAAAATCTTCTCTCTCAGAAGGCAGTCATCGTAACTCTCACCTACCTTGTAACACTCGTATCTCTCATACGAGGTCCCCCCAGGAGAGTCAGGGAAGATGTACGGCTGTGGATGCTGACGGTACCAGAATTCCTCCTCGGCCTCCTTCAGCAGCAGGGTGGCCTTCACCATATCCTTTTCATTCTTATGCTCTTCAAACCGGGCTCTCAGCAAACAAGCGAAGTATCGGTATTTGTCCCTTAAACCAAAATGATTTTGAGGATTAGAAATGTCACCTATTGACGTGGTCAGTGTTGCTATCTTACAGGAGGCTGCACTCCTGATACCTTCTGGATGAACAGTGGACCTCCCCCAACCCTGCCAATGGAGCAGCTGTTTCAAGCCCACCAAACAGCAGCAGCAAAAAAATACTGTATCAAATATATAGCCTAACCGTTTTTCCCCCCCTTACATCCAACAATGGAAAGAGGATTTAAACAAACAAACAAAAAAGAATTCGCAAAACAGAAAACCTATAACCTCTGTAGGATCATTCAATATTCATGGAATGACAACTTCGTCCATTTCCTTCTATCTTGTGCTAGTCACTATGCTAAATTCTGGAAAGATGAACAAGAAAGGTGTTACTTGGCAGAAACAGTATTGCTTGGCTCATACAGAGCTGAGTTTGTATCCTGACTCTCTGCATAACCTTAGGCAAGACAAGGTGAAGTTCTAAAGAAAGTGGGCAAAGATCAGTTAAGAGGTTTTGACAATAATCCAGGACAAAGATGACAATGGCCTGAAAGTAGAGAGCTGTGATGGTGACAGGAGACAGGAGAGACATTGAGAGACATTTAGACTTCCAAGCTATGAGAACAGGCTCTTCAATCAGACTCTATGGAGAGCTCTGCCACTACTAGCTGTGTAATCTGGGGTAAGTTAATGTCTTCTGGCCAGGTATAGTGGCTCATGCCTAGAATCCCAGCAACTTTGGGAGGCCCAAATGGGTGGATCACCTGAGGTCAGGAGTTTGAGACCAGCCTGGCCAACATGGTGAAACCCCATCTCTACTAAAAATACAAAAATCAGCCGGGCTTGGTGGCGGGCGCCTGTAATCCCAGCTACTCAGGAGCCCGAGGCAGGAGAATCACTTGAACCTGGGATGCGGAGGTTGCAGTGAGCCGAGATTGCGCCATTACACTCCAGCCGGGCAGCAAGAGTGAAAAAAATATATAATATATACACACACAAAAATTAGCTGGATATGGCGGTGCATGCCTGGTAATCCCAGCTACTCGGAAGGCTGAAGCAGGACAATCGCTTAAACACAGGAGGTGGAGGTTGCAGTGAGCTGAGATCACACCATTGCACTCCATCTGGGCAACAAGAGTAAAACTTCATCTCAAAAAAAAAAAAGAAAAAAGAAAGTCTTCTAGGCCACAGGTTCCTCCTCTATAAAATAGTGACAGTAACAAGGTGTATATCTTAAGGTTGTCATAAAGATTCAATAAGATAAACACATAAACACACTTCAAAAAGTGTCTGGCACATCCCAAGTGCTCAATAATGTCAGTTAGTAATATCATACTGGAAAGAGAATTTACCAAAACCAGTGTCCAGTTATACATGGTGTATGAGTATGTGTGTTATTGGCAAAGGAGTAAGGAGTAAATGCTTGAGAACAAGTCCAATAATTAAAGCTGGATAGGCCGGGTGCGGTGGCTCACGCCTGTAATCCCACCATTTTGGGAGGCCAAGGCGGGTGGATCACGAGGTCAAGAGGTCGAGACCATCCTGGCCAACGTGGTGAAACCCTGTCTCTACTAAAAATACAAAAATTAGCTGGGCATGGTGGCGTGCACCTGCATTCCCAGCTACTCGGGAGGCTGAGGCAGGAGAAATGCTTGAACCTCGGAGGCGGAGGTTGCAGTGAGCCGAGATTGCGCCACTGCACTCTAGCCTGGCGCCTGGCAATGGAGGGAGACTCTGTCTCAAAAAAAAAAAAAAGCTGGATAACTAAATTACTAATGATACCATTAGCAGAGGCAGGGAATTCAGGAAACAGAATGGGGAGTGATAAGAAAACAATTTTGATATCAAAGAATTTAGCTAAATTGAGTTTCAGAGAACAGTTGGTGATCTTTTAAAATTTTTATTATTATTATTTTTTGAGATAGAGTTTCACTCTTGTTGCCCAGGCTGGAGTACAATGGTGTGATCTTGGCTCACTGCAACCTCCACCTCCCAGGTTCAAGCAATTCTTCTGCCTCAGCCTCCCGAGTAGCTGGGATTACAGGCACCCGCCACCACGCCTAGCTAACTTTTGTATTTTTAGTACAGACAAGGTTTCACTATGTTGGCCAGGCTGATCTCAAACTCCTGACTTCAGGTGATCAACCCACCTCAGCCTCCTAAAGTGCTGGGATTACAGGTGTGAGCCACCGTGCCCGGCCAACAGTCTATGATCTAACAAACAATTCAAACTACAGCTCTAGGGACAAATGAGCCCAGGTGGTGACTCAAGTCCCAGCACTTAATGAGGCTGCCCAGAGTATATACAGCAACACAGTAAGCCTAAGATGAAACCACAGAGAACGGCACTATGAGGGCAGCACTATGAGGAAGAAGTTAAGGTAAGGATTGAGAAAGAATGTCAGATCTAAAAAATGTTGAGCCACAGCTGTCATAGTAGCTAGTTTATATCATTTTCCTCTAGGACTATGGACTTCAGTATTCCCAGCTGTAGTTCAGTATTGCTTGAATTCTTTTTTTCATGTTTAACTTTTTTTGGCACATAATAATTGTACCTATTTATGGGGTACATGTGATATTTTAATACATCTATATAATGTATAATGATCAAATCAGGGTAATTAGGATATTCATCACCTCATTTATCATTTGGGTTGGGATACCTGAATCCTTGATGGCTCAACTTCCTTCATCATCGATTAGTTTACATGTCCATCGATTAGTTTACATTTCCCCTCCTAATCCATGAGCTGTTGCAGCTATAAAACGGATTTACTAACATTTATATATTCAGCATAGAGCATAGAATCTGAATTGCAAATTCTGTCAAATAAATAAGGAGAACTCAAGGAAGAAACTAACAATCCCAACACATTGTACTTGGCCATCTTCCTGCCAAATCAAGATAAGCATTCTGTGATTTTCTAACAGTCATATACATGTAATCTGGGCTTCGAGGATACCCTCTGCAATTCTTCCAGGCCTACTCCATTTTCCACAGTTTAGAGATTTTTCCCAGAAGCCCTTCCTATGAAACTAGATTTGGGGGAGTCATAAGAGTGGAGTGGAGGCCCAGCATTCACACATCTTGGGTTGTTAGCCCACCATGCATTGAATTTAGGTTATCAAAATCTACACATTTTAACACTATGTTCTATGACTAGTCTCGGATGGATAGAGGAGGAAGGAGAATTACGTAGCAGGTGAAAAAAGATGTAAAGGTAATGAAAAGGACTAGATGAAGCTAAAAGAGAAAAGCTAATGTGAGGGGTTGGAGAATGATGGAGTCAGATCTAAATTTTAACCCTGGTTCAGACACTCACAAACTCTATCACCTTGCGCAAGTTACTAGCTGTACTTATATCCTCATCTGTAAAATAAGCTTAAGATAATTCCTAACTCCTAGAGTTTTGCAGACTAAAGAAAATAATGCATATTTTATGACTGTTAATATTAGAAAGGAGAAGATCGTGAAGAAGGCGATTAATGAGGGCTGGACCCATGACAATTACAGTTTTAGGCACATTCCTTTCTTTCACTTAATCTTCCTGCGACCCTCTGCGCTGGTCCTACCTCCGTTTTACTCGAAAACTGAGGCCCAGAACGGATAACCAACTCTACAAAGTCTCGCGGCTATGAGTGGCGAAGCCTAGATTCAAACCCGGGTCTAAGAGAGGATTCTGTGGAGCGAGAGGCCGCCTTCCAATTCCGTCCCGAAGCCCTTGAACCTCCCGGTACCCGGGGGGCCTCTCCACCTCCATTGGACCCCCAAGGTCACCTCCCCTGAGCCCTGGGTCCCCATCCCTCACCTGTGGACACACCACGACTCGAGGTGGCGCAGCGCCCGCTTATAAAGCCGCAACACCTTCTGCTGATGGGTCAGGTAGGCCACTGGCGCGGAGAACGCCGCGGGCGCGGAGAACGCCATGGCTACGCTGACCTTCAGCGGCCGCGGAGGTAGCCGGGAAACCGGATACCTGCGGCTGGTGACGGAGCGGTGCCGGCCGGAAGGGCGGAGCTGCAGGCGGCCACTTCCGCTTTCGCCGGCGAGGTGCCCCGGACGCAGTCATGAGTCGCTTCAAGTTTATCGGTAAGAGGAGCGTTTTCCCCGTCCTTTTGTCCTTCTGACTGGTCCCGGGCGCCGGTCATCAAGGTCACAGGGCCCAGGACTTGCGCCTCCTGCTTTGTAAGGGTTGAACGGGCCGCTCAAAGGAAGAGGGCGCGGGGGAGGTTTCTGGGTGCTGGTAATGTTCTGATTCTTGATCTAGGTCCTGTATTTATTTGTGAAAAATAAGCCGTACAGTTATGAATTTTTGTGCTCTTTTCAACGTGTGTGATGTATTCAATTTTTTAAAGAGAGAAAACTCCAAAAACGGAATCATTATGTTCCCATTCATCCCACTTGCACCTCCTGGTCCTTCCCCCTCTGCCTTGGCAGAGAGGATGACCGCTTCTATGCACCAATTCACTTTACCATTCATTCGTTCATATCATAGTTACCGAGCGCCTCAGGTGGGCCTAGGACTGGCCTAGGAACACAGGGCACAGAGCTCTCCGTTCTACTGGCATCACCATCTGGTGGAGAAGCTAGAGAACACAAGTAGGGGGAGAAAAACAAATTCTGTTACTTGGCAAGTACAATGATCCAGTCAGCATCAGTAGGACAAGAGGGAGAATGCTGCAGGGATTTAAATGGGAATGATACTCGTCTTTGTGGAGTTTCCAGCTACTTGAAGGTGGGAAATGACAATAATTACATCTCTGCTTTAGCAAGGTAATCCTGATAGCTTAATTATATAGGTTTGGTGGAAAATAGGGAGAGGTAAGGAAGCATTTCAAGTAATTAAACTATGGTAATGGAAAAGAGAGAAATGAAAGAAATGTGTGCAGCATTTAGCAGCTGAGTGTTCACGGCAGGTAGTAGAGAGTGAACTGTGACTCAGGGTTTGGAAAAATTCTTAAATATGACATGGAAGCATGACTAGTTTGGCCATGAGGAGAGGTACCCAGGTCCATTTTGATTAGGTTACGTTTGAGAGAATTATAGGGCATCCAGGGAGAGATATCTGGGCAATTGGAAATGTGGTCTGGCAATCACGAGAGAGATTAGGATTACAAATTTAGATCTCAGAGTTATTTTAAGCAGTATTTTTTTTTCCCAAAGACGTTGTGCTAAGTACTGTGGAACTGTAAAATCTGGTGGTGCAGTTTTCAGACTGGAGATGTAAGAACTATGTACCGTACAGTCAAAAGCAAATGCAGGGGAGGATGTGTTAAGTGCCAGGGAAAAGGTTTTGAAATTGCTGTGGGAAAGCCGAGGGTAGGGGTTTAAGGAGGGGTCCTCAAATAAGACATTGTCCTGTCTTAGCCTTTCCATCCTAATCGTTGATATAATTGATGAGGGAGATGGAATAAAGAGCCATGAAGTATTGCACAAAGAAAGACCACGTAAGTTTTTAAAAGTGTGTTTATGCCATACAGCCAAATCCCTGCCTCAAGTTAATGTCTTAAATCCATCCTCCATGTAGACTCCATTTTGGTGTATCTAAAATACAAATCAGCTAAATGTTTCTTTTGCTTCAGATCTTTCATTTACTCTCCTCAGGATAGCCTAAGTGCTTTAACACCATACAAAGCCCTTCCGTTGTCCAGTCCTGCCCACTTCTCTAGCCTCATCCCTGGGCTGCTCTATCAACACTTGTGCATGCTGTTTATTACTTCTGACAAGGTGGCAGTTTGGGGCCAAAATATTCCCTCTGTTGCCTGTCTGCCTACTTATTCCTTAAATTGTTATAACTCTACTCTTTACCACATTATTTATAGTTAAATATTTATGTATCTGCCTTTCCCACTAGACCAAACTCTTAAGGCAGATCTAGTATTTATATTTTTTTATCCTAGAGGCTTAGTACAATGACTGTTTGGGGAAGTATGAATGAATGGCTTTAGTGCTTTGGTGATAAGAAATTAGTAAAGGGATTAGCACCAGATAAAATAAGCAAGAAAAGGCTTCTTAAAGAAGGTGACTTTATTGGAATAAATAATTGGAATAAATTTTTTCTGCATGGTCTTCTGTTGCCTAAAGTAACCATGTTAAAAGTTTAAAGTATATATTTCCCTAATTTTTTAATAGATTCATACAGATTCAGAAAAATACAGCATATCAAGGTTTTTTTTTCCTTTTTAAAATAGAAATGAGATCATATTATGCATTCTATCCTTTGTATATGACTTACTCTGATATTTAATCTTTCAGTCTGTGTCATTTAAAAAATTCTGCCCATGAATCACTATACTAATTTCTTAACCTAATAATGAGTTCTGAACAATACTTTGAAAAACACCGTATTAAACCCATGGACGATTGGTCCACGAACAAGCTTCACATGGGACAATTGCATGAAAAATTAAACCAGTATTATAAAAGTAACCTTAGATTTTGGTTTAGGACAGCTGGCCATTGTAATCTTTTTTTTTTTTTTCACTAGTGTAGTTATTTTTTTAAATATATATATATTTTATTATAATCTTTCTACATTTTTCTTTTCTGATTGCATAACAGGTGGCTGCCCCTTAGAACTATACCCAGACAGTGGGGGGCTTTTGTTTGTTTTGAGACAGGGTCTTGCTCTGTCACATAGGCTGGAGTACAGTGGCTTATACATCATGGCTCCAGCATTGACCTCCTGGGCTCACGTGGTCTTCCTGCTTCAGCCTCCCAAGTAGCTGAGACTAGAGGTGCTGACCACCACACCAAGCTAATCTTTTTTTGTAGAGACAGTGTCTTGCTATGTTGCTCAGGCTGGTCTTGAATTGCTGGCCTTTAGCAGTCCTTCCACCTCCACCTCTCAAAGTGCTGGGATTACACATGGAGCTATCAGCCAGCATGAGAATTTTTTTAGCCCAACTTATACTCTCTTTTCTTTCTCCACAAATGGAATTTTGTATTTGCTATTCCCTGGGTGTTATTTGCAAACTCTTCCTCTCTCAAAAATACTTCTATCTGCAGCCTATTATATGCCAAAATCTTTATTGCATGGATCTTTACACAGTACACCAAAAAAATAAAAAATAAAAAAAGAGAGAGAAATATCTGTGCAAGAAGAAAATGAAAAATACAGACAGACAACAGTGAAAATAAAAACATCACATTCCCCATTCCTGGTATAGTTTAGATATTTTTCCCCTCCAAATCTTATGTTGAAATTTGCTCTCCAGCATTGAGGTGGGCCCAGTGGGAGGTGTTTGGGTCACTTCCCACCATCCAACTCATGGGGATGGATCCGTCATGGAAGGCTTGATGGCTTCCCCACGGTAGTGAGTGAGTTCACCCTGGCTTCCCTTCCCTTTCCACCAGGATTGGAAGCTTCCTGAGATCCTTATCAGAAGCAGATGCTGATACCATGCCTCTTGTACAGCCTGCAGAACCATGAGCCAAATAAACCTCTTTTCTTTATAAATCAGCCAATCTCAGGTATTCCTTTATAGCAATGCAAAACAGACGAATACAGTTCCTATAAATCACACATAACACCTCCATATCTATCTTTCCAGATCTGTTGTAGGCATACCGAACAAAATAAGATCATACTGAGCCTACTGTTTCGTAATCTGCTTTTTTCAATCACAGTCTCCACCTTTCCATTTTAGGAAGTTTTCATCTTAACTAATACCAAAACCATACTCAAATTTTTCCTGTTGATTCAAAAATGTCCCTTACCAGGTGGTCATGTCCAAAATAGTATCCCATTTAGAGTCACACATTTGGTTGTTAACTCTTTAAATCAAGTGCAGAGGTTTGTAAACGTTTTCTTTAAAGGGCCATATAGTAAATATTTTAGACTTTGAGGGCCATGTGATGTCTATTGCAGCTATTCAACTCTGCCCTTGTATGTACTGTGATGTCATAATAAATACGTATTTGTTCTCTGCTCCCATTTTTCGTGCACAACTCCTGAAACTCTTGAATCTCCGAAGTGCTAAGTGTCTTTTTGCATGCTACTAAGATGACTGATGACTGGGGGTTCCTAGATAGCCTCAGGATGGGGATTTGCCTAGAAAAACCAATCATGTGATTGGAGAGGGAAGTCTCAGTCCCTCCCACCCACTCCTACCTCTGGGGCAGGGGGAGAGGAACTGAAGGTTGAGTTGTTCACTAATGGCCAATGATTTAATCAGTCATACCTACATGTTGAAGCCTCTGTAAAAACCCATCCCTGTCTCTGTGCATCTCTTCCACTTGGCTGTTTTTGAGTTGCATCTTTTTATAGTGAATGAGTGATAGTAAGTGAAATGCTTTCCTGAGTTCCGTGGGCTGCTCTAGCAAATGATGAAACCTGAAAAGGGGGTGTGGGAACCTCTGATTGTAGCAAAGTTAGACAAGTTATGGGTAACCTGGGAACCTACTGCTTGTAATTGGCATCTGAAATGGGGGGGAGTCTTGTGGTGTTGAGCCCTTGACCTCTCCAGTCTGATGTTATCTCCAGATAGATAGTGTGAGAATTGACTTAAATTGTAGGACATCCAGCTGGAGTCAGAGAATTGGTTATTGGGAGGGGAAACCCCATACACACTTGATGTGAGAAGTGAATGGCTGGGCAAGGTACCTCAGGCCTGTAATTCCAGCACTTTGGGAAGCCAAGGTGGGAGCACTTTTTGAACCCAAGAGTTAAAAGATCAGGCTGAGCAACAAAGTGAGACCCCATCTCTATTTAAAAAAAAAATGAAGTATTTAGAGTATTGTATGAGAATACAGTAGGAGAAAGCAATTTGCGTTTTTTCCAGTCTCACACCTTGTCATTCAAAAGCAGATGATAGAGAGTATGTAAATAGGTGTGGCCACGTACCATTAAAACTTATGGACATTGGATTTCTTATAATTTTGATGTGTCATAAAATATTCTTTTGATTTTCATTAACTATTTAAAAATGTAAGGCCATTCTTAGCTTAGGGGCAAACAAAAGTAGGCAGTAGCTTGTGAGCCTTAATTTACCAACCCCTTACTAGTGCATTTCTTTTTTTAATGACATTGACTTGCCAAAGCACCTGGACTAGTTGTCCTGTGAAATAAAAATAAAATTCTAACTCCCCTAAACTGGCTGAATGGACCCCCTCTTGGCCAAGTAGACCCCAGAAAAACATGAAAAACTAAGATTCCCAAACATGACAAGATGCAAGGTTGGTCATGGTCCCCTTACTAACCAATACCAGACTTTTTTCCTAAAAGTTAAACAGAAACCAGCCCTGGAAAAACAAAGAATGCTCCTCTGCTGGCTTCAGCCAACTGCCTGACATTGTGACCAGCCTTCCCTCCTTTTTTACAGTTTCACCATGACAGCTGACCAGTTTAATGAGGCATTCCTTCCTGTACTGAGGGCAGTTGCCACCACCTCAGCCTTCATCAAGGCTACCAAGAAATACTCCTGGATTCCCCCTCTCATTTTATGTTTCTCATTCAACTTAGGCCCTTTGCACCTGGGCATCTTTCAGCCAGTTGATTGACCTCCTATGAAATAATTTTCTCCTCCTCTTGTAACCTAACCATAATTTACCTCCTTAATCCAGCTACCCTTTTGCCTTTAATAGGAGATGTTCCCCATGACTGCGTTGTCTTTACAGACCCCCTTCTCTCACCTCATATAGACTTAAAGGAGACCCCCTTACCCACTAAGGGACGCTTTCTCAAAAATTCTGCTGACTTCCATTATGCAGCCTACGTGATGGTCTCTCTGATGGGAACCATTGAATCAGGCCTCCAGACAACTGCCTGATGTGCCCAACAAGTAGAATTAGCATGCCCTCACTTGGGCCTGCCTACTGGCCAGGGATGAAATGGCTAATATTTATATGAACAGCACATATGCCTTTGGAATTGCACATGATTTTGGCATACTTTAGAAACAGAGGATTTTTTACTTCCTTTGGACAACGTATTAAGAACAAAGACTAGGCCTGGGGCTCATGCCTGTAATCTTAGCACTTTGGGAGGCCAAGGCGTATGGATCACTTGAGGTCAGGAGTTTGAGACCAGCCTGGCCAACATGGTGAAACCTTGTCTCTACAAAAAACGCAAAAGTTAGCCAGATGTGGTGACATGTGCCTGTAATCTCAGTTACATGGAAGGAGAATCGCTTGAGCCTGAGAGGCAGAGGTTGTGGTGAACTGAGATTGTGCCACTGCACTCCAGCCTAGGTGACAGAGTGAAACTCTTGTCTCAAAAAACAGACTATTTTGTTTCTCTTAGACACCATTTAGGCTCATTGAGCCCCAGCCATTATCAAAGTCCAGGGATATTTCTCTGACAAGATGGAAGACAGCAAAGGCAACCACCTAATGGATATGGCAGCTAAAGCTGCCACCCTGCAAGTGGCTCCTTCCCTCAGTTATGTGTACTCAACCCACTCCTCCTCCTCCTTCCCTTGCTCTTGCTTCTTCCTTGCTCCCTTCCCCCATCTGAAGACCTCCTTTCCAGACTCATTTTCACAAAAGACAGTCTTGGAGTCTGGAAAAGGGAAATGGATGAAACAAAATTGCACTTCCAATCCCTGGACAAAATTACGGGAACATCCGAATGGACACCCAGTCCTAACCCAGCACCCTGCAAAGACGGACAACCTTCATACATAATCTAACCCATTAGAATCCAGACAAAATGATTCAGTGGGGTAGACTGTTGGTGGCTTTCTCCAGCTCTTGCCCCTCAGGTATATAAGCTTTGCAATATCTACTCTCAGTATAACCCAGGTAAACTTCCAAAGCTCCCTTCAGGACAATTTTCTCTCCTCTAAGCTCCCTTCACCTTGTGACAACTTGATTTCACTGACTTACCACCATCCCACAGATTAAATTTTGTTCTTCTAGTGGTTGACTATGTATTCTCATTGAGGTAAGTCTTTCACCTGTAAACAAGCAACAGCTATGGTGGTTGCCAAAATGCTGCTTGAGAAAAACCATTCCTACCTAGGGTGTTGCCACTGAATTCCACAGTGATACAGGCACTCATTTTACCTGCTGAATACTAGAACAAGTTTTTAAAAATATGCCCATTTTATAACACTTTCACTGTGCCTGTCCCCCCGCCCAGTCCTCTGGGCTAGTTGAACAGTCTAATGGGATCATTGAAAGCCAGCTGGCAAAAGTTACAAAAACTTTTAACCTGTCCTGGCCTAAAGCTGTCTTATTAGTGTTACTGATTCTGCAGTCCACTCCCACCGGGAAATATCAGCTCTCCCCTTTTGAAATTGTTACTGGTTGGTCTGTGCACTTAGACTAGGAACTATTTTCTCCACCCAATTACAGGGGGGAGCTTTTGGCTTATTGCTGGGGGCTTGTTAAAGCTATAAAGATCAATCACTGCAGGTTGCAGGATCTTTTTGCAGCTTCCCATCAGGCCTAAACTCCAGTATTACCACCTCCAGCTTGGTGATGACAAGTATTGGAAGAGACATCAATTAAGATACTTCCTCCAGCCTACTGGATGGGTGCTGTTAACTAATCCTTATGCTGCAAAGTTACAGAGAGTTGACTCGTAGTTGCACATGTCTCATCTGAAAACACCAACCCCTGCTGAATCTTGGGAGTTGGTGCCAGTCTCTGACACCAGACTTCAGTTAACCAAAGCCTCATCTTTAGACCCAGAAAAAGGCAATAGTCAACATAAACTGCTTTCGTGAGACCCAGGGCCAGGACTGTATTCAGACACTGGGACTCATTTAATAATTTGCCTCTTAACTAATAGAGTTTGTTCCATGCCTTTCTACTAGATAACTTCAGTGCCTAGCTAGCTACCTGTGTGCACCCTCTTCCTGTCTTTATCAGAACTAAGCAGGGCTGGTGACCGCCCCTCCCCACCAACTCCCTAGAGCATCATTGCTCTGTTCGTCTAGTGAGGTGTTCTCTTACTTAAGGACAGTCCCTGAAGTTTGTCAGATAATCCCCCTTGGATTTGTATGGAATTTATGGTTTTTCCCTTGGTTCCGTTTTCTGAATTGTTGAATGTCTGTTCCCTCCTTTCCTTTTACTCTCATAGCCCTACTGTCCCCTTCTCCTTCTTTGCGATTGTCTCAATGCAAAGAATGGCATGATAACACTTTAGTTAAGCTGTCCCAAATGTTGCCAGTAGAAGGAAACCTACTGGATTGCTGGATTTGCCAACAACTTTCCTGATCTATTCATGATAAATATATGTCATTGGTAATATCAGTCACTGACTTCTCAGATGTCCCTAATGTCACCACTGACCCAGACCAACCCCTTTCCCTGTTGACTTTCCAGGTCCAATTGCTTCAAAGCCCAGATATTGTCACCCTTTGTTTTGATCTGTCCTTGGTTTTTAACATTGGAAACCCATTCTTTACCATGGAGCCTTCTTTGTTATTGTTGTTGTTGTTGTTTGGTTTTTTGAGACTGAGTCTTGCTCTGTTACTCAGGCTAGAGTGCAATGGCGCAGTCTTGGCTCACTGCAACTCTGCCTCCTGGATTTGAGCGATTCTCCTGCCTCAGCCTCCCAAGTAGCTGGGATTACAGGCACCCGCCACCACGCCTTGCTAATTTTTCTATTTTTAGTAGAGACTGGTTTTCATCATGTTGGCCAGGCTGGTCTTATCCCGACCTCAGGTGATCCGCATGTTTGGCCTCCCAAAGTCCTGGGATTGCAGGCGTGAGCCACTGCCCCCAGCCTATCATGACACCTTTTTGATCTATGAATTACTGGGTAGACAAGTGTCATCTGCATCAGATAAATAAAGTTAAAAATATATCCCTACAGTGCCAACAATATTTGCATTTAAAATATGTGAGTGGATTCTGGAAAGCTTGCAAGAGAAATGGCCCATGGTTCAGTTTGGTGTTGTCAGCACTCCCCATGAATGCATCTGCTAATGAACACACCATCAGGAGTGTCACTTGTGTCCCCCATTCAGGCTTGTGTTTGTATGTGGCATAGGGTCTGAACCACCTGCACAGCTTTGGGCACACTGTTGCCTTGACAGCCTACAATTAGAAGGTTCATGCTTGCTGGGATATTTTGTAACCCGCTTATCCTTACACAAACTTACAGAAGGACCCCCTTTCTCTCTTCGTTATTAAACTAAAAGGTCTATGAAGATGATACAGATCAAAGCATCCTGGGAATATTAATTCCAAGTGTTGGAGTTTATGTCAATAAGGATATGATTTGAAAAGTCTCTGCCACTATTGGTCAGAATGCTGCAGATGCTGCAAAAAGCCTTGTAGCTCAGCCAAAGTCTCTAAATAATAGAGACTTTGGCTCAAGTAATACTAGATAATAAAATTGCTGTAGATTTTCTCCTAGCCAGACAAGGAGTTGTTTGGCTCATACTTCCTGTTACACTTACATAAGTACTTAAGGTGAAATAGAAACTGTTAGAGAAAGACTATCCAAACAAACTTAAATGGTTACAAGAGGTATGCACTACTAATACTCTCAATGATCTATTTAGTTGGCTTCCAATGGCCTGGGAAATCCCTTTCAAGCTGCTAAGTGTTTGTCATATTCATAGTCTCCATCATACTTTCTTTTTTAATATTTAAATTACTTATGATAGGACTGCAAGAAGTCCCCTATTACAACCAGAATTATGATGGCTCAGTGCATAGAACTTAGAGGCAAGTTAATTCTGTAGCCATTTCTTTTGGCTCTTATATCTCTTATGCCTTATGGGTTAATGAGTGCCTGCCGTCTCTATTCCTTCCTGATCTAGGATGTCCAATTGGCTCTCCTAGGGAATAGATGGATCTGGGACAGGTAGCCACACCACCCTGGCAGTGCATGGGACAAAAAATAAAGATTTGGCCATTGGTGCTGGCTGCAGCAGATCGTGGCCAAAAGTGGGAAATGTGAAATAAAAATAAAATTCTAAGCATCCCCCTACCCTACCCGACTGACTGAATGGACACCACCTTGGCAAAGGAGACCCCAGAAAAACTTTAAAGGCTAAGTTTTCTAGCCATGATGAGATGAGAGGTTGGTCACACCTCAGTACACCCCCTTCCTCACCGATACCAGAATTTTTTTTGTAAGCATGAAGTAGAAACCACCCCTGGAACAGAAACAGAAGACTCACTCTACTGACTTCAGCTGACCACCTGACACCACACCCAGACTCCTCCTTTTTTGTGGTTTTGACATGACAGCTGATCAGTTTCAAGGCACATTCTTTCCTGACAAATGACCACCAGTCACATACTAGTTCTGGCTGGGTTACTTAGGCTATGTACCTTTTGACATATAAAGCTTAATTTTACTGCATTTTAATGTTAAATCTCCACCCCAAAGTGAAGAGGGGGTTTATGTAACATGTATGTTTGCTTACCATACATGCATAAGTCCACCCTTCATGAATAGACATAGCTCCTCCTATAGCCTGTTAAATATGTACATTAGGAACCCATTTAGTGTAAAACTCCTGTTCCCCACTTCTTCCCTTGAAATGCTTGGTTTTGGTCTCAGCCAAAGGCTCTGCTTCCCAGCCAGCAGGTTACACCTCAATATAAGAAAGTTCTAAGGCTGGGTGTGGTGGCTCATGCCTGTAACCCCAGCAATTTGGGAGGCCAAGGTGAGTGGATCACCTGATGTCAGCAGTTTGAGACCAGCCTGGCCAACATGGTGAAACTCCATCTCTACTAAAAATACAAAAAATTAACCAGGCATGGTGGCAGGCATCTGTAAACCCAGCTACTCGGAAGGCTGAGGCAGGAGAATAGCCTGAACCAGGGAGACAGAGGTTGTGGTGAGCAGAGATCACGCCATTGCACTCCAGCTGGGAAACAAAACTCTGTCTCAAAAATAAAAAGTTCTTCCCTCTTCCCTAATGTATAGATCTCATGATTTTAAGTCAACATCCTACAGAAAGTCTTATATCCTGGCTTTGTTTGTTTACTAAATAGTGGTATCATTGAGCTTGTTCTCTAATCCCCTGTATTTGCTATAAAGTTGAAGTTGTATCTGAAGACTAATAATACCTTTAAAAAAGAAAAATTGTGCCCTATTTGCTGTCCCTTATTATCCCTAGAACACAAGTGACAGTGATGTGACATGATTCAGTGAGCCCAAATACTGAGGTTTCAGCTTAAGAGTTGTGGTTTTCTTCTGGTTACAAACAGTGCTGTTTTCTACTCTCTTTGTTTTAAAAACTAAAACTCAGTATTTGAAGAACAACTCTTAAATAATAAAGTAGGTGCTACTTTTCGAGCCAGCTATTTGAAAAAATTAATGAAAAAGAAACATTTCTGATCTATATAGGGTGACATGCTACTGAACGTTTGAACCCTTCAGTTTCCTCCCCCAAATCAGAAGTAGTAATTTTCCACATCGCCTTATTTTTCTTCCTGTCATTCCCTCCCACCTGTATCTCTTACTTTCTTAGCTTTTCAAGCTACTTACTGTCTTCAGCTGGATCTGGCTAGACATTGGTTTTCATACAGTATTTGTCTACTTTGAGTTTACATGCCCATAGGCATACGTCTAGTAGAGACTTTTAATTTAAAAGATAGTATTGTCAACCTCAAATAATCAAAAAGGTCAGAATCTAGTTTACAGAGTTCATTCAAGCACAACAGTTGAGGACTGCAGCCCAGGACACACTTCCAAGTTGCCTTAGGGAGTGCTCCTGAGAACAAAAAGAGGCTCAAGTTTTAAAGGACAAATCATAAGGAGGGGGGTGATTACAAAAATTGTTAATCAGGGATTCTCACTGGTTTACAGAAATAACATTGGTTAGTGATGGGCTATGTATTGTTGAACTAGAGAGTGTATGGCATTTTAGGGCCACTTGGTGTCAGTCTAGAGCCCACATAGCAAGTGGCTTCAAGAAGTAATTATTTAGCTCAAAGGGGAGTGAGCTTGGACTGCTGTTAACGTTTTAAATGCCTTTCTGGGCTTGATATTTTGAAGGTGCTTGTATTTCTCAGTTACTAGGTTTTTGTTTCTCACTATCCCTTAATATAGATAAGAACGTTTTGAACAAATTAATAGGATTTTGAGTGGCTTTATTTTCGTGATTACATCATGAGTCTTAATGTTCAAAACATATTGACTCACATTTGGCTATTTGATAATGCATTCTTGGATCGGGAGCCTTAACTACTTAAGGTGGTATGACAGTATAGCTACAGCTGATTCAAATTCCATTTGTTGTTGGCATGTTACAGTGTTTATAATAACACTGTTCCCAGTAATTACATGTTAATAGGGCTTTTAATTTGCAAAATGCTTTCACATTCGTTTTTGGATTTGAGCCACATTTTGTTGCTGGAAGGGGAAATGTTATGCCCACCCTACTACTGAGAAAACTGAGGCTCCGAAAGACACTTATTGTGGATGAGCTTTGACTATCTGGGCCAGCAGTGCGAGGGTACAAGAATTTACCAAGACTGGCTGGCCATAGTGGCTCACGCCTGTAATCCCAGCACTTTGGGAAGCCAAGGCGGGTGGAGCACCTGAGGTCAGAAGTTCAAGTCCAGCCTGGCCAACATGGCGAAACCATGTCTCTACTAAAAATACAAAAAATTAGCCAGGTGTGGTGGTGGGCACCCATAATCTCAGCTACTTGGGAGGCTGAGACAAGAGAATTGTTTGAACCTGGGAGGCGGAGGTTGCAGTGAGCCGTGATTGTGCCACTGCACTCTAACCTGGGCAACAGAGGGAGATTCTGTCTCAAAAAAAAAAAAAAGAAAAGCAGAATTTTCCAAGACAGTTGTAGGTAAAGAAAGGCAGACTCATTAGAGAAAGTATGAAAATGCATTGCAAGGTTGCAGCAGTCAGAATCAGCAGAAGAGGAGCTAAGGAAATAAAGGCTTGCTGGAGATTTTATAGGATGATTCTTAGGCTACAGAGTGCCACGTGCAGTACTGATAACACCAAGGTAGCAGGGAGCTAACTTGCATTCTTCTGTCAGCCAAGGTATTTGATAAGAAGCAGGAAGTTTGTGAGGTATGTACGTTACCTCTTTGCTTTCGCCTGGTCTCACCAGCCTGACTCCTTTCCCCCTAATCCCGACTCCACATTCCCCCTTCCTGACAGAGCCAACAGTGACAAATCTTTGGCATGTGGGTGAAGGTCTCATCTTCTAGCTGACCTGCTGACCAGGGGGTATAGAGTTGGCCCTACCTAGGACTATTAGTCAGGAAGTTACATGGGCCCAGATCTTTGGGTTGGGAGTTAAATTGGGCAGAGTTGTAGGAGCGTGGAGGACAGCGTTTGCAGCCTAAAAATTTTGTCCTGCTGCCTCCAAAAGAGAGTCATGGAGTTCTTTTAGTGGCTGTTGTCCTCACTGCAGTAACATTTTGGTTGAAATTGTTGTATTCCAGAAGACCCAAAACGAGATACTGCGTTAACAATATGTGGTGCAACTAAGTATGAGCATTATTATAGGCAGGAGAAGTGGGGATCTGACAAACAACATTTCTAAATATTAATAGGATAAGGGAAAAATCGAGGAAAAGTTATAAATGTATTATTAGTGAGGTCGAGAAGTTGCCCAGTCTTCATTTCTATTCCCATTTGTTCTATCCCAGTTGCTGAACTATTTATAGGCATAAGGAAATCACTGTAAATTTTGTTGGCATTAACTTTGTTGTTTCTCCACCATTATTTAGCTTATAATTGGCAGTGCCAGAAATTCTGGCATCCAAAGCCCATTTTCTTTCCATACCTGCATAATTGTACTTTCTCCATTTTATTGTATTTCTTGGAACTTGTTCACAAATGGAATACTTTTAGTGATCAGTTTGAACTTTTTGGCCCTTCTGTATTTATTTGTTCATTATCTTAATCACTCTGCAGGTGTTTGCTAGTGGGTAGGTAGGTGAGGAAGTGGTTTGTCTCAGAGGTTGTTCTCTATAGAGAACAGGAGAGAGGAAAACTTCTTAAAGGAAACAGCTGTGAAACACAGAATCCAGAAAAGGATACTTGCCACCGAACCTCCTGGCTTAGGTGAAGCAGACTATTCATCAAAGCACAGAAGCAGCTGCAGTAACTGGCTAAGGAATACACTGTAGGCAAACTATGTGTCAGAAAGAGAAAGGCTATAAGGCACCAGAGATTCTCAGAGAAGAGGGAAGGAATTGGTTAATGAGGCAGTACAGGGCATCGTAAAGGCCAAGACACACCTGGATCCAAATCTGCATTTAGAAGGTACAATGTGATTCAGGGCTTGAACAACTGACCCTTCAGAAGCCAGTTCTAAGAGAAAGTAGTTTCACCTAGAATAGACCTCAGCCAGCATCTGCTTCAGGGTAGGCATTGTAGAACAATTTAGCCTTCATTTAACACTCATTCCTGTTAGGGCAGCAAGGAATGGCTTTATAAACTAAGCCTCCAAGCTAATCTTCAATTAGCTTTTAAAATTGGAATCAGAAATGTTTACTTGGTAAATTTGCACACTTCTCAGTTCCGTCTGTTTTTCACTTTGTGTTCTAGTAAAAGATTGCTTTTGCTTTGGAAAAATTCAAATCTCTTTACTGCCGACAAAGACTCTCCTTTAAAGCCTGAATTAGACTGCCCTGACTTGGCTTCTGGACTAGGCCCCAACCTTAGGCTTTGTCCATGGCCCACTGGGTTCAGTTTTAGCTGGAATTCTTTAGGTCAGTTTAGTGAAAGTCCCTACCTTGCTGTCTGATCTCTTCCTTATCCCCCATCTTTGGTATCCTGTCACTCTGTCCTGCCTTCAGCAGGAGTCTGTCAAGTTGAGTATACTCACAATCTTCCCTTACCTTTGATGTTTCCTCTTAGTAATTTTTCATCTGTTGATCCCCATTCTACTTGGTGGCAATAAATGTTCACTTGTCCTTGTATTCAAAATTGAGCCCAGTCCGTCCCTTCTGCAAAACCCGCACTGCCATCAGTAGTCTCTCTTGAATAAAGGCTTCTTCAAAGTCTTTGACAAGTGTTATGAATAATTGTTTGCTTAGCACTGCACAAAGAGGAAATGGTCTCGAAGAGATACAGAACATTTCACTTTTCCTAATGAGCAGTGACGGTCGGTGACCCTAGACTAATCCTCTGTGAAGGATTATTTTAGGCAGAAAAGTCTCTCCTCTCTTCCCTGGGTTTCCTTTCTCAGTCTGCCCCCTTTATCTAATTTCCTTTCCTTACTTATAAATAAACTAGATAGTAATTCTTCTGATTGGGCCATTCCACCGAATCTCTATTGTATGTACAGTATTAGGTGATGTTTGTATGTTAATAGCCCTTCTAATTAAAGGGTGCCAGATGTGAATTCATCACCCCACCCATCTTTGTTGACATGTTGGTGCCCAGATATCTTTGTAGTTTCCCACATTTTACTTTTCCCCTGTTGTTTCAAATGCCTGAAATACTCTCCACATCTCTTAAATTCTCTAAACTCCCATTCACTTTCAAGGTGTGTTTTATTGTTGGAGCAGACGTTCCTGGGGACCAGCTTGGCAGAAATTAGAATGAGAACATACCAAGAAGCTGAAACTTGGCAGAAATAATATAGGGAGTCTGTTGATAATCAACTGCCTACCACCACTGCAAATTTTGAGATTCTCCTTCTGCTAAAAGCTAAATGATGTGTATTTTAAATAAGGGAGGCATTTTTTTTTCTTGCCTGTGACTAATCACAGTCTAAGTTGATATCTTGTTCCCCACGTTCCCTCATATTTTACGGCAGGACAGAGCTTCCTGTTGCATCCAGTATTTTATTTTATTTTATTTTAAGATGGGGTTTCATCATGGTCTCGATCTCTTGACCTTGTGATCCACCCGCCTCGGCCTCCCAAAGTGCTGGGATTACAGGCGTGAGCCACCGCGCCTGGCCGCATCCAGTATTTTAAAGACAGGTGTCTGTACCATAGCTGGATCTGGCATCTTCTGACCTCTCCCTTCCTTACACTGTCTTCCCTCAGTATCAGCAGGAGATTGGTTCCAGGACCACCTGCAGATACCACAACCCTCAGATGTTCAAGTCCCGTACATAAAATGGCATGGTATTTGCCTATAACCTATGCATATCCTCATGTATGCTTTAAATCATGTCTAGATTACTTAAAATACCCAATCGATGTAAATGCTATATAAATGGTTTTTATACCTTACCGTGCTTTTGTTTATATTATTTTTATTGTTGTATTGTTATTTTTATTTTCTAATATTTTCAGTGGACCTGTGGTTGGCTGAATCCGCAGATCCAAATCCAAGAAATACAAAGGGCCAATTGTTCTCTCCAGCAGCCAGAACAGCCTGTAGCTCTTTACAAGCACTGTGCTCTTTACTCTCCTGAGGGCTTTGCTCCTACTGCTTCCTGTGTGCAGTTACCTCTCTTCCACAGGATAATAGTCACTCATCCTTTAAGATTCAGTTCAATGATTACTTCTTTCTGGAAGCCTCTTCTCTGTCCCATAGTACCAGTGTTTACTTCTAATATTTCATGATTGTCCGATAATGGATCTGCCTTACCAATTCTGCATTGAGTTTCTGGAAAGCAGGAATTATATCCTATTCATCTTCATGTCCCATGCTTCTAGCACATTAGTTGACAAGTGGTAGGCACTTGGATATTGTTTGAGTAGATGAGTGTGTGAACAAAAAATTTAGTAACAGAAGCTTTTATTTAAGTAGAAGTTTCAAGTAGAGACTCAATGATTAATCAGCGATTTTTGCTTTCTATAGATATTGGTATCAACTTGACTGACCCTATGTTCAGAGGAATTTATAGGGGGGTTCAGAAGCATCAAGGTAAGTATTTCCTTTATTAAGGCGAATAGTTTCTCCTTGAAGACAAATTTTCTGCCTCAGGAGATCTTGAAAAGCATAATCCAAGCTGGGCCTTGTGGCTCACACCTGTAATCCCAGCACTTTGGAAGTCTGAGGTGGGAGGATTGCATGAGCACAGGAGGTCAAGACCAGCCTGGGCAACATAATCCACTCTTAAAATTGAAATAATAGGCCGGGTGCGGTGGCTCACGCCTGTAATCCAAGCACTTTGGAGGCCAAGGCAGGCGGATCACCTGAGGTCGGGAGTTCAAGACCAGCCTGACCAACATGGTGAAACCCCGTCTTGAAAAAAAAAAAAAAATGAAATAATAAAGAACCCATGGCCAGGGGCGGTGGCTCACGCCTGTAATTCAAGCACTTTGGAGGCCAAGGTGGGCGGATCACCTGAGGTGAGGAGTTCAAGACTAGCCTGGCTGACATGGTGAAACCCCATCTCTACTAAAAACACAAAAAAATTAGCCGGCCGTGGTGGTGTGCGCAGGTAATCCCAGCTACTTGGGAGGCTGAGGCAAGAGAATTGCTTGAACCCGGAGGCAGAGGTTGCAGTAAGCTGAGACCATGCCACTGCACTTCAACCTGGGCATCAAGAATGAAATTCCATCTCAAAAAAAAAAAAAAACTCATTTTGCATCTTGGATGAAACTATAAACAAAGTGAAACACATATATTGATAAACCATGATCATGAACATTTATAATACAGTTTAATCAAGGTCTTCTTACCTGTAG
This sequence comes from Ateles fusciceps, assembly GCA_036589455.1. Classification (NCBI taxonomy): domain Eukaryota; kingdom Metazoa; phylum Chordata; class Mammalia; order Primates; family Atelidae; genus Ateles; species Ateles fusciceps. The sequence continues at coordinate 10,300,839 of JAZHEH010000113.1, forward strand.
AAGTTTATAGTTTCGAGTATAAAACTTCAAATAGCCTTGCACAAAAGCTAAAAAAAAGTCAAATTGTTGTCTGCAGGTTTTCTTAATGTGGAGTTTCTCTTTTACAGATGACTTACAGGATGTAATAGGGAGAGCTGTCGAGATTGGTGTTAAAAAGGTAACATCTGTTTTGTTGTTCTTGAGATTGTTTAAATTTATTTTTTAACTAAATTTTAGTTAAAATTTTGCAGAGTAGAAGGGAACAAACCAATACCACACTTGGGGTGCATATTGTCTACTTGTGATATTAGAAAGTTAATTGAAACAAAATATTAAAATATTCTGTTCATAGCAATTTAAGTTACACAAATCTTATGTATAGTTCTTATATATGATAAATGGCAAAACCTCTTTGAAAAAAAAAATTTTAAACCTATGTGAATTACCAGGCTTCTTAAGAGGCCACTTTTAATCAGTTTTATAACATAACTTAGCATTTGTCAGAATTAAGTAATAGTCAAAAAGACATGTATCTGACACCAAGTGTGGCTGTTTATAGTTCGGGTATACCATTTCAAATAACAGAGATAATACTTTAATTTTTACAGTAATAAAATGCCTCTGGTTTTTTTTTTTTAGAGAGTTCTGGTAAGCAAATGAATAGATATTTCTTTAAATTAGCCTTAAAACAGGGAGCTAGTCCACATATACACATAAGAAATAAGGTTGAATTCCATAGTATGCTATCAGGACACTTGGTAGCCACTGCCTCCAAGTTGAATAACCTGTTTTGGAAAGTGACATTGGTGGCTAAATAAGTTCTGCGGTCTCCAATTCTCAACTTTTATTTGTTATTATTCACAAATAATATGAAAAGATAGAAGTTACGTTCATTTCTCATTATGCAGTCACTTTGCTTGGAAAATCACTTTAAACAGTGCTTTTCTGCAAACTCTGAAATACTAAGCTCCTGAATTTTCATGTTTCAGCCATGAGTAATTTAATCTTAATGTATATTACACACACACACACACACACACTCCTCGGAATGACAGAACTGAAGTGATTTTTCCTTGGGCATGGTTCCAAACTGAAATTTACCTCAATACCTTGCATTTATGTTGTAGTAGGTAAGAGCATAGGTAAGGCATAACAAACCTGGTATCCAGCCCCTGCTTCATTTGTCTTAGCTTTATAACCTGGGATATTTTATCTCACTAGACTTCAGTTTTCTCATCTGTAATAGTACTTAATTAATAGAGTTGTTATGAAGGCTAGATAAAATATTGAATGTAAAGCATTTGATATTATACCTGGCATAAAGAAACAACTTACATTATGTGTATGATGGAAGCCACCACCCCGAGATCATCATCATCATTATCATCTTATACACTTGGAGAGGAGATGATGCCCTCTAGTCTTGCCATTCATTGCCTATTTAGAAAAGTTACAGGTAAAATAAAAAGTAGACTTGGTTAGTATTTTACATAATTTAAATGCTGGATGTAGGCATTTGTTCTAGTATTAAAGTTTTAGGTATGTTAGTAACAAGAAAGTTTTCCCAATATTTTTATTAATGTCTTATATCTTATATCTTTTTTTTTTTTTTGGAGACAGAGTCTTGCTCTGTCACCTAGGCTGGAGTGCAGTGGCACGATCTCAGCTTACTGCAATCTCTGCCTCCTGGCTTTAAGCGATTCTCCTGCCTCAGCCTCCCAAGTAACTGGGACTACAAGGCCCGCCACCATGCCCAGCTAATTTTTGTATTTTTAGTAGAGATGGGGTTTTGCCATGTTGGCCAAGCTGGTCTCAAACTCCTGCCTGTAGGTGATCTGCCCTCCTTGGCCTCCCAAAATGCTGGGATTATAGGTGTGAGCCACCATGTCCTGGCTTATATCTTATGTTTTACAGACAGTCAAGGATGTAATTATGGCTGTATGTTTCCTGAATGGATACTCAGTGTCTAATCATATTAAAGGTTTAAATAGCTATATGAAAACATCTGTTTATCATTTGCAATTCTTTGTTTTGTGTTTTCTTCCTAAGTTGTACCTAGAATGAATTCTTCATTTTAATAAGACTGTTGAAGTATGCTTTACAAAAATATACATCATTGTGCTTGAATCACATCTTTAGAAGAATGTGCCCCTTACACAGCACTGCTTCAGTGCTCTATCAACGCATAGCTCTTCAGTGACATTTTCATTTTAACAGATTAGGAAAGATGGCATTTTAATTACTGGGTGGACCCTAATGGTTGTCTGTGTAGAAGTGTGCTTATTTGCCAAAAGCCATATGTTTTCCTACAGAGAATTCATTAGTATGCATTAACTCATTGATTCTCAAACCTTTTGCTCTCATTATTGAGGACCCCCAAAGAGCTTTTGTTTCTGTGAGCCTTATCTACTGATATATACTATATTAAAAATTAAAACAAAAACTTTAAATATTTATTAATTTATTTTGAAATAACAAGAAACTACTGGATAACATAAATGGAATTTTTTTATGAAAAATAAGTATATTCCAGAACAAAAAAATTTAACAACGTGAGTATAGTTGCATGTTTTTTCAAATCTCTAATGACTGGGTTAATAGAAGCCTGCTGTTTTTTTTTTTGTTTTTTTTTTTTTTTTGAGATGGAGTCTGGCTCCATCACCCAGGCTGAGTGCAGTGGTAGGATCTTGGCTCACTGCAATCTCTGCCTCCCGGGTTCAAGCAATTCTCTGCCTTAGCCTCCTGAGTAGCTGGGATTACAGGCGCCTGCCACCATGCCCGGCTAATTTTTGTAGTTTTAGTAGAGTCGGGGTTTCACCATCTTGGCCAGGCTGGTCTTGAACTCCTGACCTCGTGATTCACCCTCCTCGGCCTCCCAAAGTGCTGGGATTACAGGCGTGAGGCTACCGCGCCCAGCCAGCCTGCTGAATTTTCATATCTTTTTCTATTTTTAGTCTGTGGTGGTATGACATATTGTGTAGCTTTTGAATACCTGTGGACACTTGCAATAGAGTGAGGGTGAAAAACAAAGTGTTATTGTTTATTATGAAAATAGTTTTGACTTCACATACGTACTGGGAGTTACTAGGCTACACTTGGAGAACTGTTGAGTCAGTCAACACTATTGAATCACTGATTTAATTATTCACTCTTTCATAACACCTGATCTCTGTCCTCAAGGAACTCGTTGTCTAGTAGGAAAGATAGACATTGTAAATACATTTTAACAGAGTCTAGTGATGAAATCTATACCTCTGCATGCACACATACCTACATACATACATCCCTGAGGTGTAGTCAGGTAACACTCTGCGTAGGAGGTAATCTCCCAGCTGAATTTTAAACAGAGGGTAGGTGTGTGACAGTCACAGAGGAAAGAGCATTCTAGAATAAGGAAGTGGTAGGAAGGCATGTTTAGGAAACTGTTGTTGATGCCCTATTAAAGTCAGCTTATTTCATTTCTTTCTATTTCAGTTTATGATTACAGGTGGAAACCTACAAGACAGTAAAGATGCACTGCATTTGGCACAGACAAATGGTATCTTCATATTAATTTTACCAAAAAATATAGGAATTGAGTAATTTTGAAGAAGTCTTTCTGAAAACTGCTTCAGGTACAATACAATGGATCAAGACTGTGGAAACAACAGGAAAATTGACTAATTTCAATGGGACATGATTAAGATGATGAAATTCAAAGTACTCATTGGTATATCAGATATTTATAAAACCGTTTCATAGTACTAAACAAAGATTATTTTAAGATTTCAGTTAATGAGAATAAAGTTCTCCAGGTACACAATTTAATCTCAGGTGTTTCTGATGTGGAATTCGTGTGTGTGTTTTAACATGTTTAAAATACAAGTTGCTTTTTATTTACTCTTTTAACTTAGGCTGTGAAGGATCATGTAATTAAATTTTTACTAGGTGGACCAGATACTGTTCAGGGTACCAGGAATGCAAATAATAGTGCTGTATAATCCCTCATGTGCTCGCTTTATGTTCATACATTTTGCATTTGTTTGAAACTTAAAAGTTTTAGGAATGATTGTTAAAGGATTCCTAGTTACATAAAACCTCTTTTATCTGGCATTCATGTATTTAATTTTTTTTTTTCTTTTTTTTTTTTTTGAGACGGAGTCTCGCTCTTGTTGCCCAGGCTGGAGTACAATGGTGTGATCTTGGCTCACTGCAACCTCTGCCTCCCGGACTCTTTTTTTTTTTTTTCACGCCTGGCCTTGGGGAGTTTTAATTAGAGAAGTGGCATGACTTATTTACCAGTAACAATAGTTCAATAGACTTTTCTTAGAATCTAACCATGTATAAACTTTAAAGAAAAATCGTTATTGTGGGCTGCAAATAACGTCCTTGTCATTTAACTTTAAGAACAGAAAACCACAGGATAGACAGATTCCAACCAAGAAGAAAGCTAGTATGAAAGAACAAAAAGGAAACTAGCTCAGGAATCAGGAGCCCCAACTTCTTTAGGCAACAGCTTGAGTCACTGTTTCAAGAAAAAAAAGAAAAGCACTTATCCTTTCTTTTTTTTTCTTCTTTTTTTAAAGAAAAGAGAGAAAGAGAGAAAGAAGGAATAAAAAGAGAATGAAAGAAAAGAAGAAGAAAAGAGGGAGAGAGAACGGGAATCTTGCTCTATTGCCCAGGCTAGAATGCAGTCTAGAAATGGATATTAAAAAGCTCTTTTATGCTAATAATTGTGTTACACAATGGAGACAGGAAGGAATAAGGGAGGAAAATAACAAACAAACAGCCAACCAATATTTCATTTAAACCTATAAATGCTATGCAATTGCTGGGGAGTGATTTACTCCCAACCATGTGGTCACTTTTAGAATAAATGTGATATGTTACTGAAAAAAAATGTATCTTTTGTGGATATGGAGTAGAGAGTTCTGTAAATGTTTATTAAGTTTACTTGTTCGAGGTCTAAGTTCAAGTCCCGGGTATCCATGTTAACCTTCTGTCTTATTAATCTGTCCAATATTGACAATGTAATGTTAAAGTCTCCCACTATTATTGTGTGGGAGTCCAAGTCTCTTTGTAAGTCACCAAGAAATTGCCCTGTGTATCTGGGTGCTCCTATATTGGGTGCACATAGACTTAGGATCGTTAGCTCTTCCCGTTACATTGATCCCTCTACCATTATACAATGTCCTTCTTATCTCTTTTGGTTTCTATTACTTTAAAGTCTATTTTATCAAAGATGAGAATTGCAACTCCTGCTTTTTTTTTTTTTTTTTTTTGCTCTCCATTTGGTTGGCAAATCTTCCTCCATCCCTTTGTTTTGAGTCTCTGTATATCCTTGCATGTGAGATGGGTCTGGATGCAGCTTACCAATGGGTTTTTTGGAATGGCAGATACTGGTTGTTCCTTTCTGTATATAGTGCCTCTTTCAGAAGCTCTTGTAAAGCAGGCCTGGTGGTAATGAAATCTCTGAGTACTTGCGTGTTCGTAAAAAATTGTATTTTTCCTTCACTTATGAAACTTAGTTTGGCTGGATATGAAATTCTGGGTTGAAAGTTCTTTTCTTTAAGGATGTTGAATATTGGCCCCCACTCTCTTCTGGCTTGTAGGGTTTCTGCTGAGAGATCTGCTGTAAGTCTGATAGGCTTCCCCTTGTGGGTAACCTGACCTTTCTCTCTGGCTGCCCGTAGTATTTTCTCCTTTGTTTCAACCCTGATGAATCTAATGATTATGTGCCTTGGAGTTGCTCTTTTTGAGGAATATCTTTGTGGTGTTCTCTGTATTACCTGGAGTTGTGTATTGTCTTGCCTTGCTAGGTTAGGAAAGTTTTCCTGGATAATATCCTGAAAAATATTTTCCAACTTGGATTGATTCTCTTCGTCACATTCAGGCACACCTATCAAACGTAGATTAGGTCTTTTCACATAGTCCCATATTTCTTGGAGACTTTGCTCATTCCTTTTTACCCTTTTTTCTCTAATCTTGTCTTGTTTTATTTCGTTAAGTTGGTCTTCGACCTCTGAAATCCTTTCTTCTGCTTGATCAATTCGACTGTTAAAACTTGTGCATACTTCGCAAAGTTCTCGTATTGTGTTTTTCAGCTCCATTAGTTCACTTATATTCCTTTCTAAATTGTCCATTCTCGTTAACATTTCATCAAACCTTTTTTCAAGGTTCTTAGTCTCCTTGCATTGGGCTAGAACATGTTCTTTTAACTCACAGAAGTTTCTCATTATCCACCTTCTGAAGCCTGATTCTATTGATTCCTCACATTCATTCTCAATCAGGCCTTTTTCAATTGGTGATGAGGCACTGCAATCCTCTGTAGGAGGAAAGGCATTCTGATTTCGGGTGTTTTCAGCCTTTTTGCGCTGGTTTCTTCCCATCTTTGTGGATTTATCCACCTGTCGTCTGTGCAATTGCTGGCTTTCAGATTAGGTCTCTGAGTGGACGTCCAGCTTGGTGGTGGTAAAGTTTTTTCTGTTTCTTAGTTTTCCTTCGGTGGACGCCCCTCCCCCACAGAGCTGGACCTTCCCGGGTTCAGCTGTACTTGCTGTGAAACTCTCAATCCTCAGCAGTGCCAACTGCTGTTTTTTTTGTGTGTGTGTAGGGGGGACCAGCCTTCCCCTGCGGCGACCCACTACGCCGGCTGAAACAGCGGCGTTAAGATTCGTGGCGCTTTTCTGCCCCGGGAATCTCCGGGTCTGCTTCCCCACTTCAGTCCGTTTTTCAATTAGCTGAATGGGAGATTGTCTTCCCGGAGCTCCAACGCCAACCAAAAGGGCACTCAGTCCCATATACTCCGGACTGAGAACTGCCGCGCTGGGGCGCCTGCAAAACGGCCGCGCCGGCCAAAGAGTCGCGCTGGCGACCCGTGGGGCTCCTCCGCCAAGAATCTCTTGGTCCGTAGGCAATGAAAATTCGTCTGAAAGTTTGGCGTCCACTCACCCTCTGCGCTTTCAGTGGGAGCTACAATCCTGAGCTGCTGCTAATCGGCCATCTTGGATCTCTGCCTCCCGGATTCAAGCAATTCTCTGCATCAGCCTCCCGAGTAACTGGGATTACAGGCGTCCACCACCACACCTGGCTAAGTTTTATATTTTTAGTAGAAATGGTGTTTCGCCATCTTGGCCAGGCTGGTCTTGAACTCCTGACCTCATGATCCACCCTCTTGGCCTCCCAAAGTGCTGGGATTACAGGTGTGAGCCACCGCACCCGGCTAACTTCTTTTGCATATCTTATGTGCTAGTCACTGAGGAATTAAACATTCTATGTAACTTTTAAATTTTGTAATTTAAGATACTGTGTTTCCTTTATGTATGAAAACTTACTAAAAGCTATATTTTTGTGGAAATCTCTCTAAAATGCACACTTCTCTTTAGGATCCATTGACACTTTTTTCTAGAGATTAAAGATAGAATATCTTCCAGGGACTTTTTGAGATATAAGAACATTTTATCCTTACTTTTTATCCTCAAACATCTATGCTTTTTAAAGTTCTCCCACCTCCATTATCAGCCCTTTTCCACTCCTCTCCATGTAACTTGTGTTCTTATAGCTTTAAAAGTGCTGCTTCCTTTGTTTGTAAACATCTGCATGAGAGCCCCAGGAAGGCTTGATACCTCTCCCATGGTTCAGGCTCAGCTAAGCCATTCAAAAAGTGTTTTTGACTCCCCATTTGTATTCTATATAAGTAAAGCTGTCAGAGTATCCTCCAAATAAGTGAACCTCATTCTTTCTATTTATTTTTTTGAAGATGAGGTTTCACCATGTTGGTCAGGATGATCTCGATATCTTGACCTCATGATCCATCCACATCGGCCTCCCAAAGTGTTGAGATTACAGGCGTGAGCCACCTTACCTGGCCCTCATTCTTTTATTAGAAAAACAAATCCTCCTTTCCACCTCTTTAAATCACCCCCACTCTTAACCTTTTTAAGGGAATACATATTTATTGCTATATTAAATACATAAAGCAATAATGGAATAATTGGTGCTAAACAAACAAAAATATACAAATCAAGATAGTCACATCACTGGTGAATATAAAAGATAAAATTAGTGCTGGTCATGGTGACTCAGGCCTGTAATACCAGCACTTTGGGAGGTGGATCGCTTGAGGTCAGGAGATCAAGACCAGCCTGGGCAACGTAGCGAAACCCTGTCTCAACAACAACAACAACAAAAATTTAAAGTTAGCCAGGTATGGTGGCATGTGTCTGTAGTCCCAGCTACTTGGGATGCTGAGGTGGGAGAATCACTGGAGGCCAGGAGATCAAGGCTGCAGTGATAGCACCACTGCACTCCAGCCTGGGTGACACAGTAGGATCTTGTCTCAAAAAAAAAAATATTCACTTTGCGTTCTACAGCCCTAAATGTCAAGCTTTAGAAAAAGTTGAATTGATTATTTTATTAATACATTAAAGCAATTTTCATATTCATATCCTACTTTGTTTATGTATTCCAGAAATTGTCATATAATTAACATAATGCAGTTCTTATCATTTGAATAATTTATTGCCATTGTTGAAAACCAGTTGAAATTACTTGATATCCCCTAAATGTCATAATAAATATAAATGAGAAAATACTTTGAAAATAATCCTAAGACATTATTTTGTGTTAGATCTGTTTTTCAGTACCGTTGGATGTCATCCTACAAGATGTGGTGAATTTGAGAAGAATAACCCTGATCTTTACTTAAAGGAGTTGCTAAATCTTGCCGAAAGCAATAAAGGGAAAGTTGTGGCAATAGGGGAATGTGGACTTGGTGAGTGCCAGCCTGGCCTCTTAGAATGACTTTGTTTGAAAATAAATAATTTGTTCTGTATAAGTTATGAATAATTATTCTTTTTTATCTTTTTAAAGATTTTGACCGACTACAGTTTTGTCCCAAAGATACTCAACTCAAGTAAGGAAATTTGTTGACTTTACAAATTATTGTAAAATCTTGAGTGATTTTAAAATAACTTTTATCAGTTGAGACTATAGTTGGATTACGCATCAGGACATGTTTGTTTTTCCCTTTGTATATCAGAAGTTAAGTGAAACAAATTCCATGAGTACCTGCATGTAATTCAAAGGGTTAAAAGCATGTCATTTACTGGTTAATGAACCACTTAATGTTATTTTAATGGTAGATATTAGGAATGAGTTTTACATGACTTTACATTTTTTGTTTGTTTAACAGATGCATTCATACATGAACAGTTCCAGTGGAATGAATTAAATTATTTTGGGGAACGTGATTGTTTTGTTTTGTTTTGTTTTTTGAGACAGTCTCTCTCTGTCACCCAGGCTGGAGTGCAGTGGCGTGATCTCGGCTCACTGCAACCGCCATCTCCTGGGTTCAAACAAGTCTCGTGCTTCAGCCTCCCGAGTAGCTGTTTTTAGTAAAGATAGGGTTTCACCATGTTGGTCAGGCTGGTCTCAAACTCCTGACCTGAAGTGACCCACCCACCTCGGCTTCCCAAATTGGGGGATATGCTTTAACAGCACAGGATATTTAAAAGTGTGTTACAAGCCAGGCACAGCAGCCTTTACCCGTATAGTCACAGCTGTTTGAGAGGCTGAGGCAGGAGAATTGCTTGAACTCCAGACAAGCCTGAGCAATATAAGGAAACTCTGTCTCATAAAAAAAAAAAAAAAAAAAAAAAACAGCAACAAAAAACCCACAAAAGTATTATAGGACCAATCACCAAAGCTAGAAAAGCGTATTTTACTCTTGCTAGGTGTTGAATATTGTTAGTTTTGAACTGTGAGATTCCTTTAATAGGAGCCATGTTGGGTGGTGACTTCTGAGAAAACTCCAAAGCTCACCACCCTGTAGGACTTCCTATAACCCCTTGCCTGTAGCTAAATTTGGAGCTCCTGTCATTATTCTGGTGAGTGAGTGTTATAAATTAAAAAGAAAACTGAGGTCACAGTCTGAATTTAAAACGTAAGCATTTTGTCAAATTTCAAAAACATCTTAATTATGAAGATGATTAAATATTAGACTGAGCTTCTATATGGGGTTAATTTAGTCCTTTATCCATTCAACAAATATTTATGGAGCACTGTGTGCCAGCCACTGCTGAGAACTCATAGTATGCAGAAATTTGAGTAAGGTATATCTATCCTTAGAGACCTTTAAGAATAAACAATCCTCCGTCCTCCTTAGTTTCTTATACACAAAGGAGAATTAGGATCAGATTCTCTCTTAAGATACTATCCAGATAGATACAATACTATCTCTATTAAGATACTATCATAATGTTTAATAATGAATAATTTTGTCATGTGGTGTATGAGCATATGATTAAACCAGTGACTTGATGGCCTGAAGGGATTTTTTAAATTACACATGCTGAAAGTGTACTTCCTCCCCCTTCCCTCCCTGCTGCCCACAAGTGGGGATTCTGATATGTCCCCACTGGTTGAAAATCACTGGGTGAGGAGCAGATTTACTAGTAAAGTCTGTCGTACCCTAGACCTCAAGCTCCAGAGTTCTGGAGTGTGAAGATCTATCACCAAGTAGAATAGGATGGGTTAGAGTAATGCTCTGTGGATACATACTCTCTCTTTTAGGTCACTCATTTATACATCCCTTTTAGAGCTGTTTAGTTTGTGGTATATTATTTGCTGTGTCTTTCAGGGACATTCATGTGGTTACCAGCAGGGTTACTAAAACCCTGTACCTCTGTCAAATATTATGTAGGCCAGCTCACTTAACTTTTAAAGTTCTCATGTTCATGTTGAAATAGAAAAACAGTTCTCGTTAATAGTTCTTTAGGTTAAGCCCACAGATCATATCCTCAACTTTAATGTCTGTTTTTGGCCAGGATGAGCATTGTAAGTCTAATAGACTGTGTGTTATGACGAGCAAGGGCAGTGGCAGAGTCCCCCAAGGTTTTTTGCCCTTATGACTTTTCATTTAAAATGAGTTAGAACTGATTCTGAAATGCAACTTGAATACTTTAAACCCCATTTTAGGGTTAATTGAAAACATTGACAGTATCAGTTTAATTTAACTGTTCTGAAGATTATTCACCATCATCAGAGCATGTTTGAAATAGGGTCTGATCTTAGAATATGCATATCACAGCTTGTGCTTCAACTCACTTGCCAAGTGTTAATTGCTAATAGAGAGGGTCTTTCATTCAGTAAATGACTACCAAGTGCCTCCTCAACATGATACAAAGAAGAATAAGACTTTATCCTTATGCCTCTGTAGACAAGAGAGGACATAAATAATGAAAATAGGTTGGAACTACTGTCACTGAAGTGTGTGAACAGCAGAGGGAAGGACTGACTTTCTAGGGGGAGGATTGAAGGTCACAGCAGGTGACACTGGCTTCTTCCAGAGTGGATAAGCTACTGACAAACTAATGTAGGAGGAAATTTTGATAAGATAGACAGTTCTACTTGAGATTTTAAAATTTTTAATAATAAAACATCAAATGACTTGGTTAAAAAAAAAAAAACAGCCGGGTATGGTGGCTCACACCTGTAATCCCAGCACTTTGGGAGGCCAAGGCGGGTAGATCACCTGAGGTCAGGAGTTCAAGACCAGCCTGGCCAACTTGGTGAAACCCTTTCTCTACTTAAAATACAAAAATTAGCTGGGTGTGGTGGCGGGTGCCTGTAATCCCAGCTACTCGGGAGGCTGAGGCAGGAGAATTGCTTGAACTGGGCAGGTGGAGTTTGCAGTGAGCCAAGATCGTGCCATTGCACTCCAGCCTGGGCAACAGAGCAAGACCATCTCAAAAAATATATATATAGACATACTAGTAACAATCACATTTTGATTGTTGTTAAGGAAACAAATCCCACATCCTCTGCCCCTCACTCCTTTTCTCCTAGTGTGTACTCACAGCATGCAACCTGTTCTGTGTACACAGCACTCTACTTGTTTCAGCACTTACCATGTTGTACAGAAATTGGTTTTAGGTTATCCCTTCCTCCCCCACAACAGACTAGTATCTTTGAGTTCCTCAAAGGCACACACTAAGTCTTACTCATGTTACAGCTCCATAGCACATAGCACAGTACGCTGTGCACATGGTTATTTTTAGTAGAGATGGGGTTTTACCATGTTGGCCAGGCTCGTTTCAAACTACAGACCTCAAGTGATCTGCCTGCCTTGGCCTCCCTAAATGCTGGGATTACAGGTGTGAGCCACCACGCCCAGCCATGATTTGTTTTTAAGTAAAAATGTAGTCAGAAAAAGGAGATGTATGAGAAAAGAAAAACAGAAAATTAGGAGGCAAGACAGAAAAATTAATATACAATGGATGTAGTGTCTGAAAAATGATGGTAAGTGAAGGCGGTGTATATAACTATGTTTAAAAGGATGAGCTTTGGAATCAGCAGATCTTTGGGTGAGATTTATAATTGTCCTTGGTGTCAGTTTTCCCCTTTGTACATCGCCTTTAAAATGGGGAGATTACTGCCTACTTTTCTTAACATAAGATGCATAAAGCCCATACTGGCATGAGTGGTACAGAGTATGTATGCAATCATGGCTGTTGTTATATTATTCATACTAGAAATATTACCACCCTAAAGGAAGATGCTAGCTATTGTTTTTGTTTGGAACTTTTAAAAGTTTTTCTTTTTAATATTTTTTTCTTGTTTTAGCACCCAGACCTTTTCTGGAAAAAAGTATTTTTTAAAGACTAAGAGAAGCAAAGAGTAAAGACAAGGAAAAGGCCTGATCTAGTTATGGAAAGTTTATCCTTTAGGCCATACCCTGTATTTTCAATTTCCTGGCCTTATGCTATGCTTCTTTCTTTGTTGCAATTTAGAGCTCTGTTCTGTTGGGTAGGTGAATTTGTTTTGGGCATTTTTCTTAGGGCTTTAAAATGTTAATACTGTGCAGGCCTTAAAAACAACAAGAAGATTTTAAAGTAATCCTTTGGGGACTTAGGGCACCCTAGAGATGAGCACTTGGGGCCATGTTGCCATCAAGCAGCTTACAGAGGAGGGATTACTACCTGTGTTGAGGTATACCCATGTAACTCACTGGGCTTTTTGGATTTGCCTTGATCCTAATTAATAACAACTGCTGCTCTGAGGCTGAACTCTTCCAGCTCTTGTCCTTAGATAGTTAAACCTCAACTTTAAGAAGCAGTAATACAATCAGAAGCTTCACTAAGATGAACAAATCTAACTCAAGTAGAAAATGATTTTCATTTATGAACTTTACAAAAAAAGTCAATGAGTTAAACAGGCTGAGAAGTCTCTTAATAGATGCCAATTCCTACGCTGTAACTTATGCTGTTATTTCTAGTTACCATGTGGGTCTTTCTTCTCTAAAGATAATAGTCGTTTATTGTTCAGTACTAATTATCCTCAATTTCTATCATTAGGAATAATTTTTTTTTTTTAACCACATGGCTTCCTTATGATACCTAGCTAGTATGAATTCAGGGACCTTTCTTTTCTTGAATTATGTAAAATTCTATGAGTCCATTGCTTGGGCTTCTGTTTTCCTTTTTTTTTTTTCTTTGAGACAGGGTCTCACTCTGTCATCCAAGCTGCTGGAGTATAGTGGTGTGATCGTGTCTCACCGCAGCCTTGACTTCGCTAGGCTCGAGCAATCTTCCCATCTCAACCTCCCAAGTAAGTGGGACTATAGGTGCATGCCACCACACCTGGCTGATTCTTGTATTTTTTGTAGAGGTGGGGTTTCACCATGTTGCCCAGGTTGGTCTTGGACTGCTGAGCTCAAGCAATCCGCCCACCTCAGCCTCCCAAAGTGCTGGGATTACAGGCATGAACCACCACACCCAGCTGGCCTCTGTTATTTTCATAAACTGTACTTTTGCTTACCTTGAGATAGGAAGCCAATTTTCCATCCCACTGTTAGATACTGTTAATCCGTAGCTTGGTCATGTGGTTTGGTCCATGGAATCGTGTGTGGAAAAAATAACCAGTACAGTGTAGAGCAGTACACACAGTGACGAGTGCTGCCTGCTGTGTGTAGCCACAAGCCAAATACATTAGTAAAGTTGACATAATGACTAGAGCGCACTTAATTGCTAACATTTGGATTACTTTAGAGGCTTTGGAAATAGTGACTGGTGGTATTATTAAAGACTTTTTTGTCCAAGTTTCATTAATATTTCCTACACTGCAAAATGTCAGCACTTTGTTAATGAAAGGAAAATATTTTTGCTTATTCTAACCAGGAGAATCTGAAAAGGGGATTTTAGGATCCAAACATTTGGTAATAAAGACACAGACCACCAATTTTAGGAAGACTATTTCTATTTTTTTAAATTAATTATTATTATTTTTTTTTTGAGACAGAGTCTTGCTCCATCACCCAGGTTGGAGTGCAGTGGTGCGATCTTGGCTCACTGCAGCCTCTGACCCTCGGTTCAAGTGATTCTCGTGCCTCAGTCTCCTGAGTAGTTAGGATTACAGACGTGTGCCAACACGCCCGGCTAATTTGTGTATTTTTAGTAGAGACGGGGTTTCACCATGTTGGCCCGGCCGGTCTTGAACTCCTCAAGTAACCTGCCCACCTTGGCCTCCCAAAATGCTGGTATTACCGGTTTGAGCCACCATGCCTGGCCTTAAGACTGTTTCTTAAGAAGTACAGTTCTATTTCTAATTTTAAAATTTAGCATCTTTAAGAGTGCAAAGGGGTAAAATAGTCCTACACATCAGGAAAGATGACATAGGAAAATAGAGCAAAAGAGTTTTAAGTTAAACAGAGAAATTATATCCCCAAATTAAAGTACTTAGAAGAGGTGAGCACATTTAAGAAAATAATAAGCCAACTGTTATACTGATTCAGCTGAACCTACCATTTATGAGAACAAGAGGGAGCACTGTGTTGAAGTGAAAAAACAAACAGAATGAATGTTCATTATATCCTCTGAATATTGTCATTATACTCTGGGACCAGAAGGAAGCTTCTTGAAAACGTAGCAGGCTTTTGTCATTTATGCTGGGACTTGGAATTAGAGCACTAAAGTTCTGGTTTCAAGTTGGCCATGCCATGTATTGTTATCTTGGACAAAGTACTATACCTCTCTGACACCAGCTTTTATCCTTAGGTTATTTTGAAAATCAGATGAGACAATGATATGTGGTACTTGAGAAAACCTTCTTATAAAGTACTCTAAGATATTCAGGGCTATCACTTTATCATGTAATTTTCATTTTGGTTTTTAAATAGCATAATTGAGTTATTTGCTCTTTAGCAAATACTTAAATTTTGTTTTTGAGGGAAACGTTGTTCATTTTGCTCAGTGGCAGTAACTTTGTTTGTAACAGCACATAAAAAACTGGTTGCAAAGTGGAATAGATTAGCATGCAGGATGAAGCGCTGCCGGGCTTCTCACTTGGTGAGTTGACTCCCACTGATGGTGCTCCGCTAGCTTGAGTGGCAAGGGGCCATTGGTGTTACTTTCTGAAAATAATTTTGTAAGCCCAGAAAAGGAAGTATTTCTTTCCAGAAGTTGTAAGTTATAAAAGCCCCTTTCAAACCCTGACATGCTTTAAATAGTCACGATTTTTGTCCTGTAATTTCTAGAGAATAAAATACCTTTAATTTAAAACATCTTTTGACATAATTACCTTTCTCATGTTAAAATAAAATTTGTGACGAGAATTTTTTTTGCATGATGCAGATATTTTGAAAAACAGTTTGAACTGTCAGAACAAACAAAATTACCAATGTTTCTTCACTGCCGAAACTCACATGCTGAATTTTTGGGTGAGTTAAAACTAGTCTCATTTAGAATTTACGAATCTTGTAGAAATCCAGCTATTTGCTAAAAGTTCTTTGTTTTTAATTCACAGACATAATGAAAAGAAATAGAGATCGATGTGTCGGGGGAGTGGTAAGTATAAAATAGTCATTTTTAATGTAAGTCAAACATCTCTAATCCAAAATCCAAGATACTCCCAAGTCCAAAATGCTCAAAAATCGGAAACTTCTTTTTTATTTTTTATTTATTTATTTTTTTAAAGACGGGGTTTCACCATGTTGGTCAGGCCGGTCTTGAACTCCCGACCTCAGGTGATCCGCCCACCTTGGCCTCCCAAAGTGCTTGGATTACAGGCGTGAGCCACCGTACCTGGCCTAAAAATCTGAAACTTCTTAAGCGTTGACATGAGGTAGTGACAGCTTTGCTTTCTGATGATTCATTGTATACAAATTTTGTTTCATGTACAAACTTATTTAAAATATTTACCTTCAGGATATGGTATAAGGTATATATGAAACATAAATGAATTTCATGTTTAGACTTGAGTCCCTTCCCAAAGATTTATTTTTATGTATATGTAGATATTCCAAACTCTGAAAATATCTGAAATATGAAACACTTTTGGTCCCACATACTTGGGATAAGGGATACTTAACCTTTAGGTGACGCATAAAGCATCTTTGTTATTAAGGATGGCCTGTAATTCAGATGTCAACATTTCAATTTTTTTTTAAAAGGGGAAAAAAAAGAAAAACATATGGCTTAGGTAGAATTCAATAGAATTGGGAGCTGCTTTTCCCATTCTTTGAAAGACATGTAAAGTTACTGTTGAATTTATGGGCCAGATATGGTATAAACACAAATCAGTTTTAGTTTTAGTTCCTTTGTTCAGAGTACAAGAATGAGTACAGAAGTCCATTCACAAGGAAACCCTGGGAATTCTTTTTTTTTTGGTTATTGAGACAGGGTGTGGCTCTGTCATGCAGGCTGGAGTACAGTGGCACAATCTCAGGTCACTGCAACCTCTACTTCCCTGGGCTCAAGCCATCCTTAGCCTCCTGAGTAGCTGGGACTACAGGCACACGCCAACATGCCCAGCTAATTTTTTTGCATATTTTGTTGCCGAGGCTGGTCTGGAACTCCTAAACTCAAGCAATTGGACCACCTTGGCTTCCTGAAATATTGGGATTAGAGGTGTGAGCCACTGTGCCTGGCCCCTGAATTCACATCCGTATATCCTAATACTGTGCATGATATTCTTCATCTCTTCCATCAGCCATTCTTTAATGTTCTTCCATCCAAATTTTGAGCAAAATATCAACTAATTTTTGTTTTGAAATCTTTTGCCGTTTGTTTTAGGTTTGCCTTCCTCATTTCTTGTCAGCTGTATTCACCTACAGTTATCATTCTGATCTAGAGAGTCATTCTCCTTTCTGTAATTGGCATTCTGCACTAAACACTTCTCCAATACAGTCATTTTCATCATTATTCTGGAGACATTTCCCATAAATATTATCTGCTCACCACTTAACCTCAGATACCTATGGCAGTGATTTTTAGTCTCTTGGATCATGGACTCCTTTGGGAATCTGGCTTAGAAAAATGCTCAGATATACAAATACATGCAATTTCAGGAGAGACTTAGTGAGTGGCTGTGTCTAGCAAAAGTACTGTAATCCAGGTATATCAAATCACAGTTACACTATGCCAGCTGCGGAAGGAGGAAATGGCACCGAGCACTTGCATTCCCATGCTGCCTGACGTTGAGAGTTTTATGCATATTCTCTCAGTTTTCAGCCTCTGCCTCATTTATAGCACTAGTAATATGTATGCATCCTGCATTGCTGTAGTATTAATATTACTGTGTACTTTTTTCCTGTTTTTACTGACTGTAATTTATCCTCTAGGAACTGTACTTAAGAATTGAGAGAGGTTTGAGTTTTAATTAATACCCTTGGGATTATTAGTGGTATTTATCATAACCTTCAGACTCTACCTCTCAGCCCATTTGCTTTCTTTCTTTCTTTTTTTTTGAGACAGAGCTTTGCTTTGTCACCCAGGCTGGGCTGGAGTGCAATGGCACAATCTCGGCTCACCAAAACTTGTGTCTTCCGAGTTCAAGCAATTATTTTACCTGAGCCTCCCCAGTAGCTGGGGCTACAGTCATGCACCACCACACCTGGCTAATTTTTGTATCTTTAGTAGAGACGGGGTTTCATCATGTTGGCCAGGCTGGTCTTGAACTCCTGACCTCAAGCAATCCACCTGTCTCGGCCTCCCAAAGTGCTAGGATTACAGACGTGAGCCACCGCACCCAGCCGATTTCTAAATAAGAATTTACTTGGGTTCTGTTAATAGTTTGTGAAAATGAACAGAAGCAACAACAACAAATCTAACCTAAATGTTTGATTTTTATAAAAAAAAAATCACCAAATAATTTATAACTAATTCTCTGAAATGGCTTATGAGGAATCACATTTAAAATTATTTCGATATTAAGGAGGGTATCTTTTCTAGTCAGCTGGAAATGCTGAAGGAAAGAATAATGCAGGCAGCTGTGTAATGCAGACTTCCTTATTGTTGAGAAGTGTGTTATTCATAGTGTATTCAGGGTCTCTGGACTCAGTAGTAATGTGACATCACTTGTTTAGGTGACCCTACTTTTTAAAGGTGGGTTGTTGTTATATGTTGTTTTTGATTACATAAATACATCCAAACTATGAAAAACTGTATCTTGACCCCTATACCTTTGAAGAAGAAAAACACCATCTCAATCCCTTCTGCCTGCTAAGCTGATATTATTGATTATATAATGGTTTGTGCTTTTTAAGCAACAGTCTCACCCATTTGTAAGAATTTCTTCAGCCTTGCCTCTTAAGAGTGATTTCTTTTCTAGAAAAAAGTATCCTCTTAACAGAAAATTCATTAGTATTTTAAAACATCTTTTCAATGGTGCTATAAAATTTCTGAGCTTTCCTCATGTTTTTGCCTAAGAATGTGTTTATTCCTGAGCCCTTCCTGGAGCTTCTGTACTAATGCTAGCGCAGAGACAGCAACACTGTCACTGTCAAGAGAGAAATTCTAGGCAGCTAACATTTTGCATCATGTCACTGGAGATCATGACAGGTTATAATTGGGAAATCTAATACGAAAATAAAAATTATAGGGGCTACCACCTTTGAAACCCTGAGGTCCAAAAACTTACAGGGATCTCTATTTTTGCCTACAACATCTTATTAATGTTATTTAGAATTTTAAAGAGTAATTATTATTATAATAAAATTACCTGTGTGTCCCCAGGTGCATTCATTTGATGGTACTAAGGAAGCAGCAGCTGCTTTGATTGACTTGGATCTTTATATGGGATTTAATGGTTGGTACGTTCTTAGGTTGTTTTGTTTTTAACTTTCATTTAAGCAGATTTCTTAAATTGTTTTATAGTGAATTGCTGATGAAGATGTATTTTCATTAAAGATTTGCATTGATCTTTGGGAATTTCAGTAATTATGTAAGAAATTAAACAGTATATTACTATTACAATTTAAAACTCGAAAGTTACAGAATACTACCCTGTGTTCTAATAATGGAAAACAATTTTGTGTTGAGATCAGCAGCTGGCTTTCTCTAGTAATCCAGTTTATTCTCAGGTCATTTGATCCCTTGAAAACATGAGTTCACAGCATTATATATACATATACACATACACATGTCATGTCTGACTATGGGCGAAAGGTTATTGTATGACAGTCATACGTCTCTCCAGGCAAAGAAACCAAGGCTCAAAAAAATTAGGAAACAGGTATAGAGTTTCTCCAAGTGTGAGAACCCATGTCCTCTGGCTGCTCACTCAGTGACCTTTCTGCTGCAAAACCACACTAACCTTCACACACTCAAACAGCTAGCACAGCTCGGTCCCTGGGTTTGTTTTGTCAAATATGTAAGAACTTCTACCAGTGTCTTTTCACAGGAAGTCATGTAGCCCATTAAATCAGCTGCAAAATAGTATAAGACTTTGTTCTTCTTCATTGTCTCATACTCTTAAAATTATTTCCAATTGCATTATTTTTGACTAAAATCTAGGGAAATAGAATCATGGAATTATGTATTTGCTCTAGAGTTCAGAGTTTAAATGTCGTAAATGCCTTTATATTTAAATTAATGGCTTAATTAACTTTAATATGCAAGAGAATATATGCAGAGAGATTAAAAAGTCAAGTAGTACTAACAGATATAAACAAATATCAGAGTCTCCCCCAGCATGACCTTATCGCAAGTCAGTTTTTCTGGCAGCAACAATTTGCTATTTGTCGCCATATTTCTAAATAATATCCATATACTATTGTCTCTTGATGCATCCCTTTGGCTACTCTCATTGGAGTATATGAGAACATTCTTACAACCCATACTAATCCCACCTCCATTATTCTCTCCATATCACTCTCAGTGTAGTTATTTCAGAATTTTTGGTTATATGTATACTCATGTTTTCATTATTATGTCTATATAAATGTTTTCTCATTATTATGTCTGTATAAGTATATAATTTCACAGGGCTATGCAAAGTATGAGAGAGTTTCAAGTATTTTGTTTGTTTTTAAGACAGGTACTTGCTTTGTAGCCCAAGCTGGAATACAGTGGTGTGATCACAACTCACTACAGCCTTGACCTCTCGGGCTCAAGCAATCCTCCCACCTCAGCCTCCTGAGTAGCTGGGAATACTGGTGAATGCCACCACACCCGGCTATTTTAAAAATTTTTAGTTGAGACAGGGTCTTGCTATGTGTCCAGGCTGCGCTTCAAGTTTAAGAAAGCTAAGTAAATAAAAATATGAGGGAAGTTACTCCAGGGAAACAAAAAGTGGTACAAGAAAAGAAATGTAAGCCCTATATAACACATGAGCAAACCTATCTAGATAATCTAATAGTTCCGTCAGTTCCAGACCATTCCAGCATTCTCAGTTTGGACTAGTGTCTCTTCTGTGATAGAATTCCTGTTTTTAGATCCCATGAATTCCTTGTGTGTTTGTTTTAGTGGAACACATTCCATAACACCCTCTGGGGACGTTTGCATAGGAATGAAGTTTCTTGAAATTGTGCATGTTTGAAACTGAATTTTGTTTCTACTCTTCCTCTTAAAAGTTAGCCAGGATAATTAATGAAAGGGGAGAGAAGCCCACTTTCAATTGATAGTTTCTCTGTGCATAAAATTCTAGATCAGAAATCATTTTCATTGAGAATTTATACTGTCCTATCAGTAGGTTTCAGTGTTTATGAAAAGTTGCTACTCTGATTCCTAATCATTTACCTGTGACCTAGTTTTCTTCTCTCGTGAAAGGTTTTAGCTTTTCATCTCTGATGTGAAATTTCATGAAGATGTGTGTTGATGGTGTTCGTCATGCCTCATGTTGCTCTTTCGCTAGTCCTTCCAGCAGGGGGCTTATCTTTACCCGTCCTTGGAATTTGATTTTTCTTTTCTGTTCTTTCCTTGGGCATACCAGACTGATAACTCATATTCTTTTTATTCTATTTCCATTGTTTCCCTCCTTCCAAAGAAAGTGCTATATTTTGAAACCCTTTTTATGAAATTTACTTCAGCTTTTGTTTTCAATTTCTGAACACTTTTTTTTTTTTTTTTTAAGACAGAGTTTCGCTCTTGTTACCCAGGCTGGAGTGCAATGGCGCGATGTCGGCTCACCGCAACTACTGCCTCCTGGGTTCCAGCAATTCTCCTGCCTCAGCCTCCTGAGTAGCTGGGATTACAGGCACGTGCCACCATGCCCAGCTAATTTTTTGTATTTGTAGTAGAGACGGGGTTTCACCATGTTGACCAGGATGGTCTCGATCTCTTGACCACGTGATCCACCCGCCTCGGCCTCCCAAAGTGCTGGGATTACAGGCGTGAGCCACTGCGCCCGGCCTTCTGAACACTGTTTTTATACTGCAGTATCGTCTCATCTCTCTAAAGACATGAATTAGTGTTTAAAGTTACTTTCTGCTTGTCTTCCTGCATTTATTTCCTCAAAAGTCCCCTTTTCTTCTTTGCTTTGGTCTCTGTGATGATGGAAACTTTCTTCAAATGTCAGGCAGTCCTTTGCTGTCTATTTTAAAAAAAGCCATTTGGCCGGGCACAGTGGCTCATGCCTGTAATCCCAGCATTTTGGGAGGCCAAGACAGGAGGATCACTTGAGGTCTGGAGTTTGAGACCAGTCTGACCAACAGGGTGAAACCTCGTCGCTACTAAAAATACAAAAATTAGCCGGGCGTGGTGGCACATGCTTGTAATTCCAGCTACTTGGGAGGCCGAGGCAGGAGAATCACTTGTATCCGGGAGGCAGAAGTTGCAGTGAGCTGAGATCAGGCCATTGCACTCCAGCTTGGACAAGAGCAAGACTCCGTCTAAAAAAAAAACCCATTTGGAAGCTCTCTAGAAGGCATTCCAGTAACTGGCAGGCTCAGGTGGCCAACTGACTTTTTACTAGGGATTCCCAAATGTCATTGTGTAGAGATATTTCTCTGGGTGGTTTAGTTTCTCCAGAAAGGCATCCTCTGTTATCTGCTGGAAAAGTGGGAACAGTGGAGGGAAAGAGTTTGTAAATGTCCCTGACAGTGTTTTGGAGCAGGATGGGTTAGAGGATCTGTTTAGTGGGCTGTCCCGGTCTCCATGATCAGGCCTGTGCCTGATGCCTGTGCTCCTCTGTGCTTGTTCTCTAGCTGTTTCTCATGTAGGTTCTCTTGAGACCCAGCACCCCTTTCTCTGCACCAAGTCACAGATACATAACCTAGGAACCCCATCTTCTCTTGGGGTGTTTTCAAACAATTTCTACTCAAGTCCCTGCCTTACTCCACCTTTCTAGGGACTGTATCTACTTCTAGGTTTCTTGTCTTTCTCTCCAGGCACATAGCATATAAGTCACTTGGTACTTAAACACTGGTCGTTTATCGTTTCTCCGTCCAGGTTCAGCTTTATATGTTGTGATTTGGGGTAACATATGTCTCCTAGTTGCATTTAAAAAGTCCTGGTTTTCTCCTTGTAAGTTTGGGTTTTGTTTGTTTGTTTGTTTTAAGAGAAAGGGGTAGAAGATCTTTATTTCACCAACTTAAAACCGTAATTCTTAGATTTTTTTTTTTTTTTTTTTTTTTTTTTTGAGACAGGATCTCACTCTGTCTCCCAGGCTGAACAACTCACTGCAGTCTCAACCTCCTGGGCTCAAGCAGTCCTCCCAAGTATAATAGCTGAGACCACAAGCTCCCATCACCACACTTGGCTAATGTTTGTACTTTTTGTAGAGACAGGGTTTCGCCATGTTGCCCAGGCTGGTGTCAAATTCCTGAGCTCAAGCAATCCGCCTGCCTCTGCCTCCCAAAGTGCTTGGATTACAGGCATGAGCCACCTTACCTGGCTCCTTAGATATTTCTAAATGATCTTGAGTTTATTCTGATGTTGCTTTAAGCTAATCACAAAAGATTCTTTTCTTCTACATTAATATTAGCTTCAGAATTAATAGGTTAGTCATTTATTAAAGTGGATGCTTATATTCTTATTTTGAAATCTAATTCATTGTCATCTTAATCTGAGTCTCTGAGGTATGATAACTTAGTCTACTTATAGTAGCATATCACATAAAGTCTTTGGTTTCTAAAAGTTAAATTAGAATTTTCCCCCCCAAGAAAATGGGAAGATGTATTTCAAACTTGACTTCAGAATCATGTAGTTGCTCATCATTAAATGGGAAACCTTATTAAATAGAAATACTGGCTTCTATTTAAAATATTTCTTTTATTAGTATATATATATTTGGGCAAATTTTTACAGGTATGGAATGGACATAGAAAAATACTAAGTTAATCAGACATGATTTAGTGAGATCAAAAATGCAAATAATCTGATAACTTGATGAAAAGTTTTTCGTATCCATACAAGGCACACCAATATATTTTAGAAAATATCCGTATTGACTAAGTATTAAGCAATAATCTTTTCTAGAGAGCACTAATTGCTACTTAATGTCAAACTAATGACATCTCACCTACCCCTCCTAAAATCCTATGAAAATAAAATTATAGATACTGAAAAAGGAAAGAACCTGTAATGGCAAAGAAAAAAGGCCAGAGTTTTACTAATAAATGTTTTATAGTTGGGTGAGCCCAGGAGGTCAAGTGATACTCCTGACACAGCATCCTCAGTAGCTAGATCTACAGGTGTGACCAGTCTGGGCAACATAATGAGACCCCCATCCCTTTAAAAAAAAAAAAAAAAAAAAAGGGTCTGTAGATTTCTGAAGACAGGGGAAACTGGAAGAGAAAGCTTAGATTACACCACTAAGGGGCCTCAGAAGGGACGGGAGCAAGTCTAGCAAACAAAATCCCATACCAAGGCTTTGGGCTTAGAATTAGTGTAAAATGGACTAGAAAGGATGATTAGTTGAAGGCCTTATAGAGAAAAGATCTCCCTCACATATCCACTCCTGTGCATAGAGGACAAAAGCAGTAAACATTTACACAGGGGCTGGGGAGGATTTTTTTCTTAAGAAAATTGAACAAACTGTATGGTGAGGGCTAAGGCTTGGAGTGCTTACATCAATCCCCATAGGAAAGCATTTAGAGAACCATGACCCTAAGGATTACCCTGTACTCTTACCTTTAAATAACGTTTCATAACATACCCTCTCCCACCAGAAGGTCCCTCTAAGAATCCCCACTCAGAGAACAGAACTGGCAGTAATATAGGCCTGCTTTCACAAAAGCAAAGGAAATGCAACAATAGCAACCTCCTTAAATATAAATGGATATCCAAGGATCACCAGAAAGAAAAAGGCCAAGATAAACAGAAAAACTAACCCCAGTGGAAAGAGTCCCAACATAGTGAGATTTGAGATGTTAATACATGAAATATGAACAGAATGCTAAAAGAACATGAAAGAATAAGAGCTCCTTAAAGATTATAAATGGTGATGTTAAAATAACAGCACCATTGGAAGAAGCTAGGGAATCAACATATTTGACAGAAAGATACATTTTTTTTCTATACAAACTACATATATTTGAGCAATCAAGTAGTAGACATAGAGAATTTTCTTTATATGGCAGTACTCTAATAAGTGAAGGGCTGATAGAATTATTTCAAGATTTTGTAGCTCCTGGTGAATTAGGCATTGGGCATCCATGGTTGCCTTATATCACAAAAATACAACCAGATAGACGTCTGTGGATGAAAGATCATACCATCACCTATGAAAGAGTCTTACCAAAAAAAAAAAAAACCCAACCCAAATCCAATCCAGCCTGTAGATGGTACTCTAGATCTCCTAAAAGAAAAACAGAGGGCAGAGGAACCTGTTAAACTGCAGCGCAGATGAAGTCAGCAAAATGAAGACTCCACAGGGTGAACAGCTTGGTTTCTTCAACAAAGAAATTTGAAAGGGAAAAAGATGCAGGAGATTGTAATAGGTTGAGACTGTAGAAGACAATGACCAATTGCAATGTGTGGGCCTCTCATTTGTGTCCTGATTTAATCAAACAAAAAGAAGGTAGGACAATGAGACAACTGCAAATTTGAATGTAGAAGATTTGCGTTTTTCTTAAACATGTAATAGTATTGTGGTTGCATTTTTTAAAGAGAATCCTTATGCTCAGACACACATGCTGAAACATCCTGAATTAAATGCTGAAATATTAAAACTATACATGGATGGAACAGGATTGGCCATGTGTCGTTGATTGATAGGGCTGGGTGATAACTATGAGATTACCCAATTCAATATATATTTTAAATTCTTCATAATAACAAATGCTGAAATTAACACTGCTACATAAGGAAGCAACCAAGATGTTCCTCTGTAAGTGAATGTAGGAATAAACTGTGATATATCCAGTGGAATATTATTCAATGTTAAAAAGAAATGAGCTGTCAAACCCTGAAAAACATGGAATCTGATTGTGTGTTTCCAAGTGAAAAAAGCCTGAAAAGACTATGAACTATATGATTCAGACTATGTGACATTCTGGAAAAGGCAAAACTATGGGGACTGTAGAAAGATAAGGGGGTAGAGGGGGAAGGAAGGATGAATAGGCAGACCACAGATTTTTAAGACCGTGAAACTACTCAGTATGATAACAATGGTAGATATACATCATTGCATATTTGTTCAAACCCACAGAACACATAACACCAAGTGACCCCTAATGTAAACTGTGGGTTTTGGGTGACATTTTTGTGTCAAGGTAGGTTCATCAATGACAAATGTACCTACCACTATGGTGTGGAATTATGAGAGTGGGAGCATATGGTTGGGGACTCTCTATACTTTTTTTTTAGGTTTTTTTAGTAAACCTAAAACTCTTAAAAATTAACTTATTTTAAAATAAATTTGTGATTACAGAAATTTTGTTTTTAAAGTAATATAAGAACAGTATTAGTTGTTATCACATTACATGGTACACCATCCCAAACCTGACTGCCACATTACAGGAAGCATTTATGTTTGCATTCGTGGATCTTTGAGTCAGCAGGGTTTTGGCTGATAGAGGCTGCCACAGGCAGCCATAGCAGGACTTGAGGCCAAAGCCAGATTCAAGGAGTAGAGTCCGTCCTACAAAGAAACCATGGCAAGGGTGCAGACACATAATTCGGCTAGAGTGAAGAATCTGTCTTGGGCTAAAAATGGAAAATACGGGAAATGAACGTTAACAGCCTTATGAGCACCTCTAAGTTATGCAAGTTACTCAGAAGCAAATGAATTCTTTTAAAAAGTTAAATTTTACTTAAACTGATACAGAACGCTGTTGGAAATCAACTAATAAGCATGGAAAATTGCATTCCCAGAAGGCAGATAGGGTTAAAGTAGATCTTAATCTGGATTGTTAAAGTATGGGAGTGTGCAAATACTTTCTAAAGTATACTGAAAACAAAATGTTACGGGGTTTTGGGTTGGTTTTGTAATCGTTTAGAGAAGTTGTGATATAAAAAACGTTATCTGTTAATTGCTGCCTTTTCAAATAAATATATGTATACACTTTTTTTTAAGCTCACTGAAAACTGAAGCTAATTTGGAAGTTTTGAAGTCAATTCCTAGTGAAAAATTAATGATCGAGACAGGTAAGTTTGTTTTCAGAACTTTAAGTTTCATATTAAACCATACCAAAAAAAAAAAAAAAGCTAGAGAAAGAAATTAGACTTTAAACCTTAAGTGAACAAGTATTTTAAAACAGCATGCTCAACTTCAACAGTTATGCTTTCCAGAAGATCTTTGGGGGTTATTAATTAATGGAAAAACATATGCAAATGATTTTTTTCAGTTTTAGAAATTTGCTGTATCTAAGCACTTAAAAAATGAGATGTCAGATTATAACTCAGGAGGTTGTAGTTAAGAATATTTAGTTAAACAAGGGGTCTTGACTAAGCACATCACACATTCAAGTTTCAAAATCTGTTCAGAATTTTGTTTACAGTGTCTTTATAATGGCTTAATTCTGTAGTACTTTTTACAGTGCAAAAAATTAAATTGGTTTAGTATAAGAATTTTAGGATCTGTTGCCTCTTAAAATAAAACAAGGTGAGGCCAGATGCGGTGGCTCACACCTGTAATCCCAGCACTTAGGGAGGGTGAGGTGGGCAGATCACCTGCACTCAGGAGTTCAAGACCAGCCTAGCCAACGTGGTAAAACCCCATCTCTACTAAAAATGCAAAAAACTGGGCTGGGCGCAGTGGCTCATGCCTGTAATCCCAGCACTTTGGGAAGCCGGGCGGGCGGATAACCTGAGGTCAGGAGTTTGGGACCAGCCTGACCAACATGGAGTAAACCCTGTCTCTACTAAAAATTCAAAATTAGCCGGTGTGGTGGCACATGCCTGTAATCCCAGCTACTTGGGAGGCTGATGCAGGAGAATTCCTTGAACCTGGGAGGGGCAGGTTGTGGCGATCTGAGATTGTACCATTACACTCCAGCTTGGGCAACAAGAGCAAAACTCTGTCTGAAAAAAAAAAAAAAAAAGAAAATGCAAAACATTAGCTGGTCCTGGTGGTCCATGATAGTCCCAGCTACTCAGGAAGCTGAGGCACGAGAATCGTTTGAACCTGGGAGGCAGAGGTTGCAGTGAGCTGAGATTGTGCCACTGCACTTCAGCCTTGGAGACAGAGTAAAACTCTGTCTCAAAAATATAGTAATAATAAAGTGAAAAGCTAAAACTTTTATTTAAACCCTGTCAAGGTTTTCCTTATATCCTGGACTTTAGGAAAGTTAAGACTGAGCCATTCTGGAGAAATCACATTCATTTCTTTGGGCTGTTAGGAAAATAACATGATTTGATTAGAAGTACAATACTTGTAAAATGTGTAAACTGTTGTAATTTTTTATTAAAATATATTGAAAACCAGTTTCACAATCAGTAGAGGCAAGAGAGAAATGTAACTTACGCAAACCTCATTACATGCATAGCAAAAAAATTTTTTAAAAACTAAAAAATGTATAAATGTTTTCATGTTATTATAGAATTGTATTTAAGGTTTAGGTCTTTTTTTTTTAAAGCATGCTTCACACCAACGTTAGCAGATAAAAGGAGTAAAAGTGAGTCTTAGAAGGTATTTAAGATGCAATTCAAGATTTTATCTTGTGCTTTTTGTTAGAACTGTTTTCTGTTGCAATGATTGTGCTGTTTTGGAAGCTGAATCATGGTTTATCATTTAGAAGTTATGTATTAGTTTGATAATGGTCAGTAAAAATTTTTTTGAACGTAAACCCCTTAAGAAACACTTTCTTTGCTTAACTAGATGCACCGTGGTGTGGAGTCAAAAGTACACATGCTGGATCAAAATACATAAAAACTGCATTTCCTACCAAGAAGAAGTGGGAAATTGGGCATTGCTTAAAAGACAGAAATGAACCCTGCCATATAATGTAAGTATTTTGCTTTCCTGGTCTTCAAAATCATTAGTCAACCACCTGATGCCACTTACAAAATGAACTCAGGGGCACAATTAAAATTTTGCAAAATCCAAGGGAAGTTCAGGTTCAAGACCACCGTATTAATGCAGTGATTTGGAGGAATTTGCATCTGAATGGATGTATCTCAGCTCCTCTTCTCATATCTTCTCAACCCAACATGATTTTATTGGAGCCGTGAAAAATGAGATTTTGGTCATTTTGTGGGAGAGAGAAAAGATCTTAAAGCTATCAGTATAATCACCTTACCTGGTTTAAGTTCTATTCTCACTGCAACTTCCTGCTACTCTTTGGTAACAAGAAAGCCTTAGCAGAATATTTTGCATTTAAATGATTTGACAGCCTATATAAATCTGTGAAATAACACATTTATTTAAGCCTCAGAACAAAAGGACAAGTGATAGGATTTCCTTTTTCTAATCAAAGGGGGTAGGACTTTAGTGCATTTTATTTCCTAAAAAAGCAGCAAATCAGAATCTTTTAAATTGTGATGTATAGCATAGATGAGAAGAGGGGCTATTGCCCATCTATCAAAGAGCTGTCAAGGTAACCAACAGGAGAAGGCTGTTATATCATTTTCATGGATGCATAATCCAATTTCTTTTGTTTGCACAAACAGTTTAATCTAGATTATATCAGTCTTACATGATTTACCACTTCAGACAATTGGGCATACTTATAACACATTCATAAAAACTAATTGGTTCTGTGTCTTCATGAGGGGTAAAAAGAAAAAAAAAAAGATTGTTACTTTTAAGACTATTCATTCCATATGCATGATCTTTTATTTTTAAGTAGTTTTTAACAGGAAAAGAGTATTAGAAGATAAGCCAGATCTAAAATCCAGCAGGCAGAACAGTGAATAATTATTCTATTAAAATATATTTGAAAGGTTATTTTTCTTTATTAACATGCTTGAGCTGACAAAGACTTTAAAACTAAAGCAGCCAGGCATGGTGGCCTACACCTGTATCCCAGCTACTTGGGAAGACTACTTGAGCCCAGGAGTACCGAGATCAGCTCAGGCAAGATAGGAAGACCCCTGTCTCTAAAGAAATAAAGAAAAATTTTAAAAAATGAAGAAATGTAAGTACTTGCAAATTCAGTCATGAGACAGTATTTTTAAATAATTTTGTATTTTTAGTAGCAATAGGGTTTTACCATGTTGGCCAGGCTGGTCTTGAGCTCCTGACCTCAGGTGATCCACCCCCTCCCAAAGTGCTAGGATTACAGACGTGAGCCACCGTGCCCGGCCAGTCTTCACAGTTCTTAAACAGTCTACATTTAAAGACACCTTGAAATTTTGTCTTGCAAAATGTATTAAGTCAACAGCGACAATTTTACATAAGATTAAGAAGTATAGAAAACTGACTTGGATATACTGTTGGTAACTACTTCCTGTAAGCTGGCTGCTGGCAAAATACCAGTTTCTTTCCTCTAGTGTCCTCTTAGATCCCCAAAGAATTTGCTGGGTGCGGTGGCTCACGCCTGTAATCCCAACACTTTGGGAGGCCGAGGTGGGTGTATCACTTGATGTCAAGAGTTCGAGACCACCCTGTCCAACACAGTGAAAACCCATCTCTACTAAAAACACAAAAATTAGCCAGGCGTAGTGGTACACACCTGTAATCTCAGCTACTTGGAGGGCTGAGGCAGGAGAATTGCTTGAACCCAGGAGGCTGAGGTAAATCATATAATCTAGATTAAACTGTTTGTGCAAACAAAAGAAATTGGATTATGCGTCCATATAACAACCTTCTCCTGTTGGTTACCTTGACAGCTCTTTGATAGATGGGAATAGCCCCTCTTCTCATCTATGCTATACATCACAATTTAAAAGATTCTGATTTGCTGCTTTTTTAGGAAATAAAATGCACTAAAGTCCTACCCCCTTTGATTGGAAAAGGAAATCCTATCACTTGTCCTTTTGTTCTGAGGCTTAAATAAATGTGTTATTTCACAGATTTATATAGGCTGTCATCATTTTTTAGACAGTCTCACTGTGTTGCCCAGGCTGGAGTACAGTGGCACGATCTCGGCTCACTGCAACCTCTGCAGGAGAAATCACTTGGACCCGGTAGGCAGAGGTTGCAGTGAGCCAAGACTGCACCATTGCACTCCAGCCAGGGTGACAAGAACAAAACTCCATCTCAAAAAAACAAAAACAAAAACAAGAAAAAACTGAAAGCTTCATGAACACCTGTTCTTCAGTTAGCTAAGTAGGCAGAGCTTAGGAAAATTAGCATCTGCAAGCTGAAAAATTTTAAACCACATTTCAAAATACACAGTCCTCTAATCTACTGCTAATTATGAGCTGGCAAGTTAATTCCTACTTACAAAGTCATTTTTATCAACCTCCATGCTGTTAGCAGTTTTACATTCTAATTATTTTTATAGAGATCTTTTCGATATAAACTGTTTCAACAGATGTTTTGGAGCCCCTGCCATATGTCAGGAAAGGTGCAAGTTACTAAGGCTACACAGAAGAATCAAGGCAGTCCCTGTCTTATCCATCCACCAGATGAACAGGCACACTGTGTCACCTGGCACTTTAGATAAGGCTCCCTCCTGGAGCAAATAAGAGACAGAGTCCAAGATGGTAGTGCTGTTATACAAGTTAGACTGTATGACCAGGACCACAGGGCACATCAACTGCTTTGAGGGAAACAGGAGAGAGCTTTACCAAGGTGACATTTCAGTTGTTTACTAGGCATGACTGGGAGTTAAGCCAGAGAAAGACAAACACCTTTAGCAAAGGTAGACTGCAGAAGGGCTTGACTGATCCAGAGGAACAAGTGTGGCAGAAAGTAGGATGCACAGGGTAAGTGGAAGAAGTCTGGGAAGATAGTGAGCCCAGATTGTGAGCGCTCTTATATGCCAGCATTTTGCTTAGATTTTATCACTACCCAAAGGATTTTAAGCAAGAGAGTGGCAATTATTTTTTAAAAAAGCTGTAACTGGTATCAGCATGGAGAAGGGCTGAAAAGGAGATGGTGGCAGGAATCATACAGATCTTGCAAGACTTTAAAAACCTTTGCCTGGCCGGGGTACAGTGACTCACGTCTGTCATCCTATGGGAGGCGTAGGTGGGTGAATCACCTGAGGTCAGGAGTTCAAAAGCAGCCTAGCCAACATGGCAAAACCCCCATCTCTACGAAAAATACAAAAAAATTAGCCAGGCATGGTGGTGCGCGCCTGTAATCCCAGCTACTTGGGAGGCTGAGGCAAAAGAATCGCTTAAACCTGAGAGGCGGAGATTGCAGTGAGCCGAGATTGTGCCACTGCACTCTGGCCTGGGCCACAGTGTGAGACTTTGTCTCAAAAAACAAAAAAATCCTACAAAAACCTGTGCCTACTGTAAAAGTGCTACATTAAACAAAAGCCACTAAATTCTCAGGGACATTAAACAACTTTATATTCGTTTTGGAATAACTGCAGCTTTGACCACTGAAGATATGTGGAAATAGCATGGCTGCAGAAGTGTTATTCAAAGATTGCCATAAACTGCATTATCAATTATCAAACAGTAAAATAGGATGTCCTAAGTTCCAATAGATTTTTTCTTTTTTTTGGAGACAAGAGTCTCTCTGTTGCCCAGGCTAGAGTGCAGTGGAGTGCACTGGCACAATCTCAGCTCACTGCAACCTCCACCTCCAAGCAATTTTCCTGCCTCAGCCTCCCGAGTAGCTAGGATTATGTGTATGCCACCACGCCTGGCTAATTTTTTGTATTTTAGTAGAAATGGGGTTTCACCGTGTTGCCCAGGCTGGTCTCAAACTCCTGAGTCAGGCAATGCGCACACCTCAGCCTCCCAAAGTGCGGTGATTACAGGTGTGAGCCACCCTGCCTGGCCCCAATAGATTTCTTATAAGTAATTTCAATAAAATGAATTTGCTATGCAATATAATCTTAGCAAAGCTGCTGTGACCTTCAAAACTGTGTCATCAGCAGCACTGGCCAAGAGTTCCAGTTCTGAGAAGTACATACAGAGGGACATTCGGTAGTTTCTTAAGAAAATTGGATTTTCACTGTCTTAATTTAAATGTTAATAGGTTTGCTTTTAGGATATTTTGACTGTCAGATAAAAATTTAGTGTAATGTTTGCTTAGTATAAACATCAAGCAAGGCTTTTGTGTCACTATTACAAAACAATTTTTAATCCATACAGAGCCAACAATTTTATTTAAAAAAAAAAAACAATGTTTAAAATTCCCATTAATCTTAGATCCTCATTAATTCCTTTACATGTTAACATTTAAGATACCCACTAAGGGAACAAAAAGCTCCGGCAAAAAATATTCAAATGTTCAATTTTGGCTTTGGAACTTTCTAATTCATGTATTTAAAATATTTCACTTATATATAATACTGCTAGGAGACACTATGGATAATCATTATTTTAGGAACAGAAACTTGAAAGATGTGGCTGAGTGCAGTGGCTCATGCCTGTAATCCTAGCACTCTGGGAGGTGGAGGCGGGTGGATCATGAGGTGAGGAGTTCAAGACCAGCCTGGCCAACATGGTGAAACCCTGCCTCTACTAAAAATACAAAAATAGCTGGGTGTGATGGCGAGTGCCTATTCATCCTACCTACTCGGGGCTGAGGCAGGAGAATCACCTGGACCCGGGCTGCAGAGGTTGCAGTGAGCTGAGATCGTACCACTGCACTCCAGCCCAGGCAACACAGTGAGACTCCATCTCACAAAAAAAAAAAAAAAAAAAGAAACTGAAAGATGGACACCTGGGTTTACTTCTTTCTTTCTCTCCCCCTCTCTCTTCGCAGAGGTAGAAGCACAGAAAACCCTCCCCTTCAATAACCACACATTTTTCCAAGTAAATACTACTTTTGCACCAACCTGATAACCTTCATTTGCTGTCTCTCAAGGACTAGTTCTCTAGCAGTGGCTTTCCAACTGTACCTGCTGTCCCCTTAGTACAAATTACATTGTCACTTAGGACACATACATAATAAAACCAAAAGAAAAATGGAACAGTACTTACCCTTACTAAGTACAATGTACTTGTCAATTTTTAAAATGCTTATCATGACCCCCTAATGAACATGCTGTGAGCCGCAACTGAAAACGACTCTTCATATCCACTGGGTTACTGCCATAACTGTGGTGCACATAATACAGATGGCTGCTTTAATAATTTACTTGAACCTAGTTCTTAGCTCTAGTTATATGCAAGACAGTCCCATAAGTCTGTTTCTAGTTACTGGCAGTAAGTTTTTCTTGATATTGCTGAAAAACTTAAAACTGTTAAACTTTATTATATGAAAGGTGCTCTAATATTTTCCTTTATATAGAAAAATATTATATGGCTTTAAAACAGAATGTGTACTTGGAGATTTAACCATTTTTGTTTTTGTTTTGTTTTAGTCAAATATTGGAGATAATGTCAGCTGTAAGAGATGAGGATCCATTGGAATTAGCCAATACACTATATAACAATACTATTAAACTATTTTTTCCTGGAATGTAATCAGCATATGTTTTCCACTTTCTATCATGTATGTAAAATTTCACAGTAAAACTTACTGATAGTTTCAATAAAGAAATTATCTGGAAGTTGTCTAAAGAAATACTATGTATCAGTAAACACCATTCCCCACCATTCCCCTTCTTTTTCTCATAAAATCAGATCAGGATGTTTTTATATCATTGGATACCTTATTTATTGTTTGAAACAATAAAAAATAATACCTATTTATTGTTTAAAACAAAAAAACTTTTGTAGTATCTTCAAAAGAATGAAAGGATAATTTTATGACAATACTGCAGACACAGAATGGCTAACAAACCAATTTTACATTTAAAAAAATAGCACATTCTGGTTTATATCAAAGTTTAGTCGATACCGTTTATTTCTCAACCCTCAGTCTCTGAATCATGACTTTCAGACTCAGCTCAACTACACTGCTACTCAAGTTTCAAAAAAGTTCTTCAGTTGCTTCTGGCAAGCTAATTTTTTCTTTAGTTTTGAAATACTCTCTCATGTCCTTTATCCTCTGGTCAAATTATTTTATTTCCTTGACTTTAATGTGGTCTCCTGATTTGTATTTTCATTCTCCCACCCATTCTAAAGAAAAACTGAGGTCCAAAGTTAGATACATTATATAATCTCATTGAAGAATCTTTGGCACAGTTGACGCACCACATGATCATTACATCTATTAAAAAGCTGTTTGTTCAAATTTTGTCATAAAAATGTGAAAACATTTTATTCTATGTACAATAATGTACACAAATTTAAACAGGTCACCAAAGAGACCAGAAGTAATTAAAGAGGTATATTTACAGTAGCACATCACAGTAAACGGAAAACCATTCACAGATTCAACATTGATACTGTTTTTGTGCTTGGTTACACAATGAAGGTGAAGGATATTACTCCATTTTGGATGAACTGAATTTTAAACAAATACCTCAATGATTAATAAATGCTATTTTAATCAGTCAGTATCATTAAGTTCTTCAGCGGCTGTGCCTGTGTGCTGAATCACTCCATTTCTTTCTCTTTGAACGTCATCATCACAATCTGTACTGTCATCTTCGTTCAATTCCCTGTCAGATTCAGCAGCAGCTTCTCTTAGGGGTTCCTCTGGATTTTCATTGGGTGCAATAAATCCATTGTTGTTAGATACATTTGAGTTATCCTTGATATCATCTTCGTTGTATACTTTTTGATGGCACATTGGACAAGTATCTTGAATGTACAGCCATTTCCGAAGGCAGAGTGCATGGAAATAATGATTACATGGTGTCATACGAGCAGATGTTGTAAACTCATGATAGCAGATTGCACATACATCATCTATTTCTTGTAAGCGGCTCCCTTTTATTTCAGGAAGTGAATTAATTTTCTTCACAGCAGTCCTACGATTCATGAATGTCTTCCAGCCATTTTTGGCTTGTAAGTAGATGTTAAAATATGCATGTAGGCACATCATAAAAGCCCCGGATTTTACTTCCTGACTCAAACATCATAGTGTAAGCCCCATTTCCAAACATTACAACTCCAAATATAAATTCAATAATACTTCCTGTTGAACGAACGTAGTACACATAATCGTCAAGCTTTTCCCAGAGGACATTATAGTAGCCGTCAATCATGAATAACGTATAAACAGTGAGAGAAACAATTACTTTTAAGCACAGTTCCACACAAAATGCTGTAACTGCAAACAACCACGTATTTAGTGCATAGTGATGCCAAAGAACATAACTGAGGAAGACAGGAAGAATAAACAGGCAAGCGGAGACAAACAGCACAGGAAAATGTCTGCGAAAGACGACACATGAGAGGCACTGAGAGACATTAACACAGGGTCTGTCATTCCATGGATGAAATGCAGGACTGCAGTTAATAGAAGGCACATGTTTCTACTTAAGCGAATAAGTTCTCTCTTCTGGTCTTAGCCCACTTAACCCAGTCTGAAGAGCCAAAATAAAAAATAGAACTGGTGCAACAAAGCCAAGCCGCCTGTCATCTTCCTCAGTTGATCCAATAAAGGCCAATATTCCAAGGCCCAAATAATGGGCTACTGAGGAAATTACAGCACTCATGCCCAACACAGT
This sequence comes from Ateles fusciceps, assembly GCA_036589455.1. NCBI lineage: Eukaryota > Metazoa > Chordata > Mammalia > Primates > Atelidae > Ateles > Ateles fusciceps. The sequence continues at coordinate 10,337,029 of JAZHEH010000113.1, forward strand.
TAGTGTAGAATCACATCCACTAATTATAAGATTGCAAATGAGGTCCCAAAAATCATCCCAAGAAATAAAGAGGAATCAGTTTCATTTGCCATCCTTAAGATGTACATTAACACTGTAGCCTGAGCTGTAACTCTTGTTAGCCAAAAGACTCGAAGTATGTCTGGGAAACGAATCCTCTTCCATGTGTCCTCCATCAATAACTGTAATCCATAAATTCGATACATGTGCCTCACTAAAAGATAAACATATCGTGTGGAATAATAAAACCACTTCAGTTTCACTGCCAGGACAAGCAGTGTATTTAATGTGAGAATCAAGGAAGAGGTAAACACTAAAGTCTCTCTGATGTGTAACGGTAGCTCTGTGATTAAGCCTATTACAGGAACCAAGAGATCCAAAATGATTAATTGTGAATAGATGGAATGAATCTGGAGTAGTGTAATGTATCCAATTCCAAATGTTAGCTGTAGAACAATAACTGCCATCCATAGCGAGGGACCTTTTCGAGGAAGCAGCTCAATTCCAAAAGCTGACGTGTTGTAGCCACCATAGAAGTCAATGTGCAAAGAAGCATAGTAATTCACCAACACTGAAGTTGCAGCTAACAGAAAGGCTGAGCTGTACATGTAAAACTTGAAAAGTGATCGCTGTGACAAGATCAGAACAATACTGGATACAAATATACCTAAAAGAAAGAAAGGAAAAGTCATTTGAATGAAGTATCTGTAAGAATGTTCTCCCACTAATAGTTATGATATTCTTTCTTTCTTCAGGAAATATGAGTATGTTCAGTACATTAAGCCTCAAGACAATTTAGGTTTAAAGGGCAATGAAGGTTTTGTAAAGTCAGAGTTCAAGAGGACAAACCAAACGTACTAACTTTTTTTTTTTTTTTTGAGACGGTGTCTTGCTCTGTCGCCAGGCTGGAGTGCAGTGGTGCAATCTCGGCTCACTGCAACCTCCATCTCCCGGGTTCAAGCGATTCTCCTGTCTCAGCCTCCCAAGTAGCTGGGATTACAGGTGCCTGCCACATCTGGCTAATTTTTGTATTTTTAGTAGAGATGGGGTTTCACCATGTTGGCTAGGTTGGTAAATTCTTTACTTCCTTCCTTCCTTTCTAAAATTTCCTTCCTTCCTAATTTCCAGATTATTTCAAGTAACACTGTATATGCCCAAGGCACCAAGTTACTAAAATATCTTCAAGATGAATTTGTAAAGAGTATGTCCTTCATCATTTGATAATCATTAAGATAATTTTTAAAATTAAGAGCTAAAAATAACCCAAATGAAAACCATTTGTTCCTATTAAGTTTTTCATTGATTGATTGATTGAGACGGAGTCTTGCTCTGTCACCCAGGTTGGAACGCACTAGCACAATCTCAGCTCACCGCAACCTCTGCCTCCCAATCTCAAGCAATTCTCCTGCCTCAGCCTCCCAAGTAACTGGGATTATAGGTACCTGCCACCACACCCAGCTAATTTTTGTATTTTTAGTACAGACAAGGTTTTACCATGTTGGCCAGACTGGTCTCTAACTCCTGAGCTCAAGTGATCCACCCACCTCGGCCTCCCAAAGTGCTGGGATTACAGGCGTGAGCCACCATGCCCAGCCAAGTTTTAGATTTTTGGTTTAAAGCATTCTTTAGGAAATCAAGTTCAAGTTTTATACTTCCACCTAATTCCTCCTTTTCTTCTAGCTAAGTCATACCAGCTCTTATTTTTCCTTCTCTTTAACTCTGAGCATTCTTCAAAGGGTCAAAAAATTCAGGGTTTTTTCCCTCCTACCTAGTTTCTTTCAGACTTAGAAATATCCTCCAAGTTCCCTTTTTCCTGTACAATGCTGAATCTGTTTCTTAAAATAGTCAACTCTTTCTATTGTTCTTCACATAACAAAAGTAACACTCAGAAAACCAAGACATGTTTTTAAAAACTGGTGATTCCCCCTCCCCCCACTCCATAGACACCATCTTTCTTTGTACTGACAGAAACGCATTTTAAGCAGGATTACAATAAACACGTTATCGTCCAACGTTTCAACGATAGGAATGACATCTAAATACTCACCTAGTTTCACTCCTACATTACACCTGCAAATCTCCGAAGTTCTAAAACACAACTTGCCTTAAACTAGAATCGGCTTTTCCTTATGATTTGATATTTCAGTTGAAGGTACCATTATTAATCTCTTAGAGGTACTCTCAACCCAACCCCCCCACACTCAAACTTTGCCAGTTAGTTGCCAAATTCTTCTAACATCTCTATCTCCCTTTCTGTGACACCAACCAATTAATATCTCAAAAACAAAAACGAAAAACCTCATCTTGTCTAAATCCATCTACAAGCCATCACCAAATTGCCTCTTTTATTCCTCTGCTCAAAATACTTAGCAGCTCTGAAATTACTATCAACTAAAACCTACATTCCTGCCCCTGGCATTCTAGTATCTAATTTGCTTTACAGTAATACTCCTCCTAACACACATACATCAATGCTCCAAATTTATATCCCCCCCCATTCCTTTCTCCACTATAGGTACAGTGGTGTTGAGGTTCTCTTTGTCTTGAAGTGATGACCCCACCAACTTCCCAATCCTGACTGTTCAAAATCCTACCTATCCTAGAAACCCACTTTCTTTGATAGAAACTGTTCTTTCAGCATACCCGCAGAACTTAGTGAAACACCTAACACTCATATGTCACCTGATATTGCAGTCTGTAGTTATCTGAGTATCATCTACCCTATTATACATGTATCTACAACAGAAAGCAAGGATCCTACCTGTCCCTCTATGGCTCCTACAATAGTCTGTACAAAATAAGTACAATTGGTATTCATGGGGAAATGTCTGTCACATCCAGATATTTTTAAAGGCAACTACAAAATATAACCTGCTTGAAAAATAAAATCTATGAAAAAGACAATGAGAAACGATATCCTGGAGTACAGAAAAAGTGACAACTCCAAATTAAAAATCCATCTATGGCTGGGTGTGGTGGCTCACGCCTGTAATCCCAACACTTTGGGAGGCCAAGGCAGGTGCAATTGAGGCCAGGAGTTCAAGACCATGTCAACATGATGAAACCCTGTCTCTTCTAAAAATATAAAAATTTGCCGGGCATGGTGGCACACGCCTGTACTCCCAGCTACTCAGGAGGCTGTGGCGGAGAATCGCTTGAACCTGGAAGGAGGAGGTTGCAGTGAGCTGAGATGGCACCAACTGCACGTCAGCGTGGTGACAGACCCTGTCTCAAAATAATAAATATTAAGCAATAAAATAAAAGTCCATCTTTCCACCCTATTTCAGCAGGTAATCAAGACACTGCATATTATTACAGTGGACGAATTTCACAATCCGTTGCACATAAAAGCAAGGGCTAGTTCCTCTTTTTTTTGACACGGAGTCTCGCCCTGTCACTATCTCGGTTCATTGCAACCTCCGCCTCCGGGGCATGCCACCATGCTGCCAGGCTGATCTCGAACTCCTGACCTCGTGATCCTCATGAGTCTCCCAAGTGCTGGGATTACAGGCATGAACTAGTGCACCCGGCCAGCCAGGCTAGTTCCTTTAAGTGATGATTCTGCCCAGGGATTTAAAATGTATCCTGTGCCAAAGTGTGAAGTCATTTGTGAAAAGGAAAACAAAAGGACACAATGAAGTAGAAGATACATAAACTTCTGAATACGAACCACCTGATTCCCCAAGCAAATGGGCCACTAATAATCTCCCAAAGAGTTGTGAGCTCAACAGGCTCTTTTAACAGAAAACAGATTTTTTATTAGATAATTCTTCCATGGAAGGTAACAAGGAAATGGAATTAATTCAGGCTTCCAGATGCCATATGTAACCTTACATTCTCTACATGGAAAACAGCCTTATTTTTCCTGAGACAAAACTTTAAAACAAATCTAAGTTGTCCAAGTTATAGAACAAAATAATTCCCACCCAAAGTTTGTAGGTGTAAGGGGTTCATAGATTTTTATTTTATATTAATGTTCCTACCTATGGAATTTGGGAAGAGTTGCTCTCATTTTAAAAGCCAACATCCCCAAGTAATAAGTCTCCAAAGTAATAATCTTTCTCATGGCCTTTACAGAGTAATATCAAAATTTCATTGCATTTTTACATTAGACATGAAACTCTTTCTTGGTATTTTATTTTATATTTTCTTGTAGGTCTAAGAAAATATAAAAGTCCAGAGACAGGCCGGGCATGGTGGCTCACGCCTGTAATCCCAGCAGTTTGTGAGGCTGAGGTGGGTGGATTACGAGGTCAGGAGTTCAAGATCAGCCTGTCCAAGATGTCAAACCCCCCTTTCTACTAAAAAATTAGCTGGGCGCAGTGGCAGGTGCCTGTAATCCCAGCTATTCAGGAGGCTGAAGCAGGAGAATCGCTTCCAGGGGCAGAGGTTGCAGTCAGCCGAGATCGTGTCACTGCACTCTAGCAGGCAACAGAGTGAGACTCTGTCTCAGAAAAAAAAAAAGTCCAGAGATAGTTTCTCATTAGGATTTGGAATTGACTTGGACAAGTAATCAAGGTTATGTCTAAATGCTGCTTTATAAAGAATTAAAACCTTGGGACACCAGAGAACAGAATTTACCGAAATCACAACTCAGAGATCTTGGTCCAGTTCTCCAGTGATTAAGAGAGTTTCAATAGAGTTTTCAAGGTAGTCAAAAAGAGTCCAAATCAATTCAGGAACTTTGAAACTATATGTGAACTCAACTCATGAAAGAGTTCAGGCCTTTTCAATTTGGATTACCAAAAACAAGCAAATAAAAACAAAGGAAAAAATAAAAAAAACTTACCATGCATGTTACATAACAAAGTGTTTCTCTCTTTTATGTGTAAAGTCCATTCATACCCTTACCCTCTTTTGGAAACTTGTGACTAAAAATCAGGGTACAAAACACAGTATTTACAATTCTCCAAGTGCCCTAAAATACCTTTAAAACAAAAATGCGGAAAAACATTTTAATACCTGACAGAATATGGAAAAGCATAGAAATAAATGTTATTACTACCTTACTCCCAAGGGAGCCTTAAGCAACGAAATTTACAACAAAGTAGTGTCTTGAAATGTTGTCAATCTATTGGCAACTTGACAAATCATAAAGAAAAAATTTCTATGGGAGTCTCATTTTAGGTAAAAAAAAAAAAAAAAGTATTCTAAGTATAGAACACAAAATTAAATTTTTGCTTTTAAACTACAATTATAACGAGTATGCTTTTATGATAAATATAAAAACATGGATTTTAAAAAGCCAAACCCTTCAGAGAGGTATTAAATGAAGAGTTAAAGCAAGTTTTTCTAGTCTGTCTTTCCCATCTGTGATATCATAAAAAATACATTAATATTTGGTCTTTGTCCCATTTTCTGACAAGGCTTCTAAAAATCCTTGGAATCTCTGGAGTGACTGTTTTGACAATAATCAGACGACTGGTGCCTGGAGGCCCCTACATAGCTTCAGGATGGGTCTAGGTAGCCAGGAGAACCAACCCAGTGATTAAGGGTTATAACTTTCTTTCCCACCCCCAGCCCCCACCTCTGGGAAGGGGAAAGAAGCTGAAGATTGAGTCCATAAACCAATGCCCAGTGATGTAATCAATCATGCCTGTTTAATGAAGCTTCTATAAAAACCCAAAAGGACTTAGTTTTGTGAGCTCTCAGATAGCTGAACACTAAAGCTCCATGCCCCTTCTCCCCTTCTCTCCTCCTTTGCCTCGACTTATACATCTCCTTCCATCTGGTCAATTCATTTGTGTCCTTTGTAACAGCCTTTATAATAAATGGTTAAATGTAAGTACAGTAGCTCCCCCCTTACCCAAGGTTTCACTTTTTTTTTTTATTGCATTTTAGGTTTTGGGGTATATATGAAGAACATGTAAAATTGTTGCATAGGTACACACATGGCAGTGTGATTTGCTGCCTTCCTCCCCATCACCTATATCTGGCATTTCTCCCCAGGCTATCTCTCCGTAACTCCCCACCCCCCCACTGTCCCTCCCCCTATTTCCCCCCCAACAGACCCCAGTGTGCGATGCTCCCCTCCCTGTGCCCATGTGTTCTCAAACACATGCAGTGTTTGATTTTCTGTTCTTGTGTCAGTTTGCTGAGAATGATGGTTTCCAGGTTCATCCATGTCCCTATAAAGGACACGAACTCATCGTTTTTGATGGCTACATAATATTCCATGGTGTGTATGTGCCACATTTTCCCTGTCCAGTCTATCATCGATGGGCATTTGGGTTTGTTCCAAGTTTTTGCTATTGTAAATTGTGCTGCAATAAACATTCGTGTGCATGTGTCCTTATAGTAGAACGATTTATAATCCTTTGGATATATACCCAGTAATGGGATTGCTGGGTCACACTTTCTTATTTTTTTTTAGTGATGGGGTCTTGCTCTGTTGCCCAGGCTGGAGTGCAATGGCATGATCTTTTGATTAATATAGGTTTTTAACTTCAGTATCATTCAGTTTATCAATCTTCATTATATATTTGGTTTTATATATTTTTAAGGAATTTCCTCCTTAATCTAACATTGGAAAAATAAGATATTCCACATTTTCTTCTAAACAGTTAAAGTTCTGCATTTCATATTTACATGGCTAAGAATACACTTAGAAATGACTATTTTTTTTTTAAGAGACAGGGTCTTGCTCTGTCACCCAGGCTGGAGTGCTGTTATGCAATCATAGCTCACTGCAGCCTTGAACTCCTGGGCTCAAGCAATCTTCCCACCCCCAGCCTCCTGAGTAGGTAGGACTACAGGCACCTGCTGCCAAAACTGGCTAATTTTTTTTTTTTTTTTTTTTTGTAGAGACAGGGTCTCACTACATTGCCCAGGCTAGAAGTGACTATTTGTATACTGACATGAGGCAGACATATAGTATAATTTTTTTCCATAGGTGTAACAAAATGATCATTAATTCAACAGCCCACATTTACACCAATGTACTTCAATTCTATCTCTGAAACACATTATTTCTATATATGTATTTAGTAGTCTATTTCTGGGCTATGTATTTAATTATAAGTAATTCTAAATACTAATCTATTTGCCTATCCCAGTGGTTCTCAACCAGGATTTGGCAATATCTAGAGACAGTTTTGGCTGTCACACTGGGTTGTGGGGGTACAAGGTGCCTACTGGCATCTAATGGGTAGGGGATAGGGATGCTGCTCAAAATCTTACAGTGCACAGGAGAGCCCCCACCCCCAAGCAAAGAATTATCCTGTCCAAAATGTCAATACTGCTGCTGTTGAGAAATCTCAGTCTATTCCTATGAGTTATAATTACGTTGGCTTTGTGTTTTCACTTCATAGGTTTTGTGAGGTCTTTTACGGCACCAAAAATAGCTAGCTATCTCATTCCTTTCAAGAACTTTATTGCGACCAGACGTGGTGACTCTCGCCTGTAATCTCAGCACTTTGGGAGGCCAAGGCGGGTGGATCACCTGAGATGGGGGGTTCAAGACCAGTCGGACCAACATGGAGAAACTTTGTCTCTACTAAAAACACAAATTAGCTGGGTGTAGTGGCACATGCCTGTAATCCCAGCTACTCGGGAGGCTGAAAGAATCACTTGAACCCAGGAGGCATAAGTTGAGGTAAGCCGTACAGCGCCACTGCACTCCAGCCTGGGCAACAAGAGCAAAACTGTCTCAAAAAAAAAAAAAAGAAAAGAAAAGAACTTTATTGCATGGCTAGACCTAATACAATGGACAGATTTCTATCAATACATATTCAGATTAAGTTTGTTGCCTTGTTATTTCCAACAATGCTTGCCCATAATTCTTTTGCACTACTATAACTCTAGGCCAATTCCCTAAAATTGAAATTGTGAATCAAAAGTTGTATGAGCCTGGTGGGGTAGCATGCACCTGTAGTCCCAAATACTTGGGAGCCTAAGGCAGGAGAATCTCTTGAACCTGGAGGGTGGGAGGTTGCAGAGAGACAAGATCATGCCACTGCACTCCAGCCTGCGCAACAAAGCAAGACTCTGTCTCACAAAAAAAAAAAAAAAAAAAGGGCTGGGCACAGTGGCTCATGCCTGTAATCCCAGCACTTTGGGAGGCTGAGGCAGGTAAATGACAAGGTCAGGAGTTCCAGAGCAGCCTGACCAACATGTTGAAACCCCGTCTCTACTAAAAATACAAAAATTAGCTGGGCGTGGTGGCGCTTGCTTATAATCCCAGCTACTCAGCAGGCTGAGGGAGACTGCTTGACCCAGGAGGTGGAGGTTGCAGTGAACTGAGATCGTGCCACTGTACTCCAGCCTAGGCGACAGAGTGAGACTGCATCTCAAAAAAAAAGTTAGTTGTAAATGACAGTTGATAGTGTCTAATGGTTTTACACAGAAGAGTCTTCCAGAATTGTATAAATTTACCTATTTCAAAATGGTAAATACCTTTGCCAAACTAATCAAACTTTGAACTCTTCATCAATCTGATAAATAAATTTTGACTTTTTTTTTTTTGAAACAGAGTCTCACCCTGTTGCCCAGGCTGAAGTGCAGGGGCGCTATCCCAGCTCACTGTAACCTCTGCTTCCCAGGTTCAAGTGATTCTCTTGCCTCAGCCTCCTGAGTAGCTGAGATTACAGGCACACACCACCATGCCCAGCTAATTTTTGTATTTTTAATAGAGACAGGATTTCACAATGTTGGCTGCTCTAGAACTCCTGACCTTGTGATCCGCCCACCTTGGCTTCCCAAAGTGCTGGGATTACAGGCATGAGCCACCGCGTCGTGCCTTGACTTTTTTTTTTTTTTTTTTTTTTGAGACAGTCTCTCTCTGATGCCCAGAGTGCAGTGGTGCGATCTTGGCTCACTGCAACCTCCACCTCCCAGGTTCAACTGATTCTCATGCCTCAGCCTCCAGAGTAGCTGGGACTAGGGGGAGGGCACCACTGTGCCCGGCTAATTTTTGTACTTTTTGGTAGAGATAGGTTTCACCATTTGGCCAGGCTAGTCTCAAACTCCTGGCCTCAAGCAATCTACCTGCCTCAGCCTCCCAAAGTGCTGGGATTACAGGCGTGAGCCACCGTGCCTGCTCTTGACTTTATTCAATTATAAATAAGGCTAATTTTTTTTTTTCCATATAATCAAGCTTCTGCAGGAAGGGCTAAATACTTTTCTCTTACTTATTGAACATTGTTTATTGTGAATTGCTTGTCTTAGGCATTTTCCTAAGGGAGTGTAAGTTTTTTTCTTTTTCTTTTTAGTCTCGATCTGTTGCCAGGGTGGGCGAGATCTCAGCTCACTGCAACCTCCGACTCCCTGATTCAAGTGATTCTCCTGCCTCAGCCTCCCTGGCAGGGTAAAAATCTTACTAGAAAGTGAAACACATATGATGCAAGCACTTTCTCTCGGTTTGTCATTTAAGGATTTTTGAGTTTTGCCTTAAAAAAGCTTTTCATTTTTATGTACTCAAATTTATCAGATTTTTCCTTGTAACTTCTAGGTTTTCTGTTATGTTTAAAGCCTTTTCCCACCTCAATGAATTATCACCATATGAGTAATACTATTAAAACAAACTCCTAGGCTTGCATTTCTGCTTTGGATTTAGATTTGCTAACTCAGCATTATGCTACTCTGGGTTGAGTTTCACTTAGCATTTAACATCCCTTAAGACACAGCTTTTATGTTCTTCAATATTCTATATATTGTCATAGAATTTTATTTGGATCTCCAAAATGAGTTGCTTTATTTTCTGACCTGTTGAAATCTCAAATTAGTTTGATATCAAATGAAGGTACAGTTGTAGCACCGTTTTGTAGTTAGAGGGGGAGTAAATACTTCTACCACCACACATAAAACTGGTAATGCTTTTTACTTAGAGATAGATTCCCATTTTTACACATTAACTTTAAAGAAAAAGGTGAGGTTGACAAGACTTATACACAGTAGTACTGAGAAGTCTACAACTGTAAAGAAACTAACAAGGCAGAACAATTAATTTCAACTATCCACTGACATCTTTTACACACAAACCTGTGTCTTTCAGTAACATGTAATTTTTAAGTACCAAAACCAGGTTTTTTTCATTCTTACCATCCTTACAAATGTGAAAAATTAGCATAATCAGATGACACAATATGAAGTATCATAAGATGATAGGTTTGGAAAATATTTCGTATTTCTCAAAAGTCTGATCCAGACATTCTGGGATCAAAATTTTCAAATAGCACCAATATTTTGCTGATGATTTCAAAAGACCAAAATATCTAACAAAATATGTATTAAATGAAGCATTAAAATAGTCTTACTGTCCTTAACACCCTATGAAACAGGTATCATCATTGTCCACGTTTTAAAAGGTAAAAATAAAAAACCAAAACACTGAGCAGTCACCTTAAGTCATGTTCTTTAAATTGTCAAACACAAACTTCCACAATTTACAAAAGAAGCATGGTGACTACAAGCAAAATATCAGATTACCTTGTTCAATGTTCTTAAACTACAAATTATTTAATTAAGGAAAATACTTCTTTTCTTTGAGGCTGCCTAGCCTGAAGCTCAATAGAGTGCTGCAGTAAAGCACCAGGTCCCAAAGGGATTCTCAGAGAATCTGCAGTTATCATGCTGTAAGAATATTCAAAGCAATCACTACACTATTTCTGGGATGAATATGTAGAATCCTCTCAAACAGAGCCCAGTTTTTAACACAAATAATGGTGGTGTTACACGTTAGCAGTGGCAAGGAGGAATGGCTGGAATTAGGTAGCCGGTGGGTAACTGAAGCAGCTTGTGCTGAAGAACATCACGTTTGGTTTAGTTAAAATTAAGGTTTAAGATTTAGCATATGATCATTACTACAGCGTTCTGTATCTGGATTGCAGCTGTGAGGGAGGAAAGTAAACCATACTTAATGTCAAAAGATTTTTAAGCCCAGGCTCTGGCAACCACTTACCGGCTGCCTACCAAGAGCAAAACACTTAACCTCTACGACCCTGTTTCCTGGCTTGTAAAATGAGAATAACACCACCCACCTCTGAGGGATGTTTGAAGGTCAGGTTAGATAATACCAGTGAAAATGCTTTGCAAAAGTATGAGACAAATGTAAAATATGGCTATTTATACAAAATTCAGCCTTTATTGCCACTCCCCTTTGTAGGAATAAAGCAACAGATGGCTTGTAATTCAGAAAGGCTTGGTAAGGACCTCATCATCAGTTTACCCTCAGCAACACTTCAAAAGCACTAGCCTGCTTAAGACCGAGCACTAGAATTACCTCATTAACAAAATTTGCCAAGTTGCAATGACTTAAAAAAATTTTTTATGCATAAATGCATCTCACTCTGATGTAAGTGAATATGGAGAGGAAGAATGAAATATAACACTCCATCCATATGAAACAAAGACAATGATTTTCAGAAGTCTCTTTTGCAAATGTCTCATCACTTTTTACAGTCATCTTCAATACCTTCTCGTTTATTAATGGAAAATTTTAGGACTCGATTTAAGCATCACCACTTTCATGAGAATTTCTGGTAATGGTTTCAAGGTCTGACATTTGAAACCCTGTCTCCTTAGCTTGGATGTCATTTACTACAGACAATTCATGATCCTGTGGACTCTAGGGTGCAGGAGAAGTGACAACATAAAAGTACTCTGCATTTTGTAATAAAGGGAAACTGAGGCCCACGCCTTGGCACAGGTCCAAGGTCACACACACAACGAGCCTGAGACAGTAGAGTTGTTTTTCGAAGGCTGTCGCATAGGACGTGGTAAACCAGTACTCATTTCCCAAGACAAACAACGGGCAAAGAGCCGCATGCTCACACAACCTTGCTTCCCTGCCTCACTCGGGGGCAACACTGAGTCCTCTCTAGGGGTACTGCTCCGCTGTCAACTCAGACAAGTATCATTTCCTTCCCCCTCCCACCCCGTAAGGACGACCCTTTGAGGGATGAAACCGTAGTTCCCAAAATCACATACTCGACCCATGGCCTCTGCGCGCCTGCCCGCTCCCCCGGGGCACGTCTCGGCCCGCAAAGCCGTCCCGGGACGCCGGGTACCCTGTTCCCTTACCAAGGAGCCGGAGAAAGATCTGGAGCACGATGCAGAACCGGCTTTGGCTGGAATCGGGGTAGGAGTTGAAGATGGCGTCGATGATGTAAAGGCAGGGCACCCGGAGCGCCACTTCGAGCGCCGCCCAGACCTGCTGATGGGCCATCCGCACCTGCTGCTGCGGGGGCCCCACCGCCGCCATGAGCCGCTGCCACACCGGGGCTGGGCGGGCCGGGTAGAGCTGCGGGCCGCGGCCGGGGGCGGGAGCTAAGGCGGGCAACTCCGCCCCGCCCTCCTTCCTCTCGTGTCTCTCTCACTGCCCGCCCCGCCGCCCGCTCGCGTCGCTCGAGCTGGAGCAGGCGGCGGAGGCGGCGGTGGCTGAGAAGGCTGCGGCGGCTCCCCGGGAGGTCTCTGGGTGTCGGGGTTTCCGGCGGGCTAAGGTCTGACTCCTCCTCCCTCCCCCACCTCCCCCGCCCGCGGAGCCACCATCTTGACCTCGCCCGCCGGCCTCTGCCGTTGCTGCTGTGGCGAGGCCAGACGGCTGCGCCCGCGGTCACGCGAACCGCAGAATCCACGCCCACTGCCTGCGTCATACTCCAGCGCTAGGGACGCTCACCATGTCGTCATCACACAGGGTTGCCATGGTTTCCACCCACCTCCGCAGCTAGTTCTAGCGTCTCGCCATGGCGCATGCGCTTTTCGGTAGCCGCACTTTCCCGCCTCGGGGTTACAGCTTCACCCCCGCAGAGTCGGCTTAGCAAGGGAGTCGGTGCTTCCGCGGGGCAAAATTATTAGTTGTTTTATTAGAGCCCATTAAACGTTGCATAAACATGGTTCAGAGCTGCGTGGGAGGAGAAAAGCCAAAGGATGCCGCCCCTCTCGACCTGTTCCACCCCGCCTGGAGGCCGGGTCTGAAAGCCGACGCCAGGAGAAATCCCGTGAAGGCCGCCCGGGATCCGGGTAGAGGCGGCGCTCTGTGCGTTTATGGAGCGCTTGCTGTGAGTGGCACTGGGCTGGATGTGGTGGGCGCTGCGGAGAAAAACGTTCCTCCCATTCCTTTGCACATCACCCTTATCACCTCCTGCCAAGATGGACAGAAGTGAGGACGTTCATGGGCCGCGTTTTACCGGTGGCAAGGAGCTAGTGACTGAAGGGCAAGAACCTAGATTTTGCTGTCTTCGATTTCTCATCGGTAAGTACACCTGGACAGCCCCTTCCTTCCTGCTCAGGGCTCGTGCTTTCTTGCCTATCCATGTAATTAATATGATCTGGCTATCTTTATCTTTGTTCGGAAACTTGAGCAGCAAATGATAGTGTAAGTTAGGTCTGAGGCTGCACTATAGACCTAGCTATCTTAGCTTAAGGGGGATAAAATAGGAAGCAAGAAGCCTGGCCCACTTGGGCTCCCAGCTCAAGTACATTCTGCAATCCAGTGTAACCACCCTCCGTGTGGGTGGTTATCCTTTATCAGACTCCCCCCTGAGGGGAGGAGGATTGTTAGTCACATTATCAGACTTTCCTCCAGCTCCTTTTTCTGCTTAGAGGTATGTGTAATGTGTAGTAGAAGGATCCAACCCTACCCCAAAATCCTTACTGCTACTCATGTTTTTAACCTTCCCGTTCTTATCCTCTACTCTACCCCCTAATAAAGACCGCCATTTATCTACTGCTTAATGGATACTAGGCACTGTGCTAAGGGTTTTATATTTTATTTCAATCCTTTCATCGGCTTTATTTTGATAGTTTTACAGAGGAGGAAACTGAGACTTAGATAAGTTGCAAGATGACAAGGTGACTACCTTGTTCAGTTAGTAGTCAGCAACTAGTATATCCACAGATAAGTCAGAACTAGGATTTAAACCCAGGGCTACCTGAAGCTCACAGCTTCAGGCATCTTTGATTTCTTCCTTTCACTCACAGCCAATTTTGCAACTAAATTGTATCCGTTCTGTCTTCACTATCTCTTGTACTGGTCTCGTTTCTGTTGTCACTGTCATCATCCTAACTCAAGATCCTTCTGTGGTTCTCCCCATTTATTTCATAACCTCATGATTTTCACCGTTTCTAATCCAGTCCGTTTACTGCCAGGTTAATTTCCCCAAACTGCATGTCTGGGGAATAACCTTGTGGTTATGACGAAATTCCCAAAGGAAAGCAAACTTGGCAAGGTGCAAAGACTATGAAGACTTAGAACTTCAGAGATCTATGGAGATCTTCAGAGATATAAACTAGCTACTCAACCTGTCTATTCTGCACTGATTACACTGTAAAGCAAAAGGAGAGAGGCCCTTATGGGGAAAAAGATCCAGAAGGAATCATCTAAACCACAAATTTTGTAGAGGAGATAGGTAAGTTCTATTATATTATGTTCATGGAAAGTAAGTTCATGGGCTTTCCTCTAATTTTTATTTTAAAATAAATGTAAATATGAAATAAAAAATTTTTTTAATGAACAAATGCTTTAGTCTTTATTAATGTTTTAACTGTCTCTGATCTTGATTTGATGTACAAATTTTATTAGTATAAGAGTTTCTGAGGCTAAATTCCATCTTGGGCCAAGAACTTTCAGGAGTGGTGGCAGAGTCTTTCTTATCTTTTTTCACACAGCTTCTCCAAGCAGGCTCTCTGCCAAGCTTGTCCAACCCACCTTATTTTGTTATTGTTGTGTTCTGTTTTGTTTTAGGCTTTTAACACCCTGAAGCCATGGTTTTTAGTTTCTGTCTCTAGTGATAAGCAGAAAAGAGGATGAGGAAGGGTATTTACTGGCCCAACCACAAACGGAACCTAAGAATCCATAACTGTATTCTCTCCCTTGGACACCCCTGTGTGAGCTCTCTTCTCTGTCTATAAAATGAAGGTTTGAATAAGATCTTGGCAAGTGTGTTAAAATACTGTGTTAAAACTAAATTTATAGTAATGAGGTAATTTGTAAGATGCTTAGAAAATTTTAAGATAAAAGATGTTTCCAGCTGGGTGTAAAGTTCCAGCTCATGCCTGAAATCCCGGCACTTTGGGAGGTGTAGGAGGGTGGGTCGTTGAGCCCAGAAGTTCCAGTTTGTAGTAATGTCATAGGAGCAATAGAAAATTAATATAACCACATACTGTCATTCCCAGTGAGCCATGTGGGGAGTTTATGCTTCTCATCCCCACACCTTTGTGAGTCTAGAAGTCCTGATTCCCAAGAGAGGAACTTTTTCATCAAGAGACACAATAATCCTTTAAACTTCAAGATGGAAGATTCAGTATTGTAAAGATGTTGACCTATAGATTCTATGTAATCCCAATTAAAAAAAAAATCTCAGCAGGTTATTTTTTCCAAAAATCAAAAAACATTTTAAAATTCCTAAGAAACTGGAAAATGTCAAGAATAGCTAAGGCAGTCTTAAAAAACAAAGTTGAAGGATTTATACTGTGAGACATCAGGACCTATTCTAAGCTATAGTAAAGAAGAAAAGATAGTATTGGGGCATGGATAGAAAAACTGACCCATGGAACAGAACGGAAAGTCTAGAAAAACTCCACACATATAGGGTCACGTGATTCATTAGAAAAGTGACACTACAGTGCAGTGGAAACAGATGACAAAAAGTCATCTGTAACAGGACTCTCGATACTGCTTAACAGAACTCTGGATACTGCATATCGCTTAATAGTGAAACATGCTGGAAGCATTCTCCCAAAAGTTAGGAGCAAGGCAAGGTTGCTCACTGTTGCCACTATTATTTAACATTGTATTAGAGGTGGGGGAGTGGGAATAAGGCAAGTTAAAATGCTTCCCTGTTTACCAGGATTTAGCTGTTTTCCTCAAATAAAGGCACCTCAGATTGCAAGCTTTTAAATTCTAGAGTTCCGAAAAAGTTGACTTTGACCATTTTTGCCCATGTTCTCATTGCTTTCATAGAGGAGCCAGTATTTGGAGATCTTTACCCTGCTGTTTTGGAAGTTGTCCATTTTACATGATGTTGGGAAGTATCAAGAGACCACTGTACCTTGAGTGTAAAATACAGGTATATTCCTTCCTGCCATCATCGCGTAGCAATAACGCTACTTCCTCCTGATGATTGAATTCAGTTACCCCACCCAACATGGTGACTCTTCCTTACCTGCTGGTCTGGCACACGGACCCTGAAGTGACTGGGAAACCTCAGCAAGTTAAAGTTTGAAGGATCTATTATTGTGTCTCTTGATGAAAAATTTCCTCTCTTGGAAATCAGGACTTCTAGACTCACAAATTCCCACATGGCTCACTGGGAGTGAGAGTATGTGGTTATATTAATTTCCTACCATTCCCATGACATTACTGCAAACTCAGTGGTTTCAAACAACACAAATTTGTTTTCTTATAGTTCTGGAAGCCTAAAATCAAGGTGTCAACAGGACTGTTTTTCCTGAATTCTTCAAGAAAAAGTCTGTTTCCTTGCTTTTTCAATTTCTAGAGGCTGCCTACATTTCTTGGCTCATGGCCCCTTCCTCACATCACTCCATCCTCCTGCTTAAGTCATCACATCTACTAAGCAAACCTGCCTCTCCCTTGTAAGAATCTTTATGATTGTATTGGACCTATTGGATAGTCCAAGATAATCTCTGTATCTTGAGATCCTTTTACCATGAAGGTAACATATTCATAGAATCCAGTTATTAGGATATGGTCATATTTGGGGGCCATTATTCAGCCTACTACGAAGTGGGAATTCTATTTATGTCCTTTCATTCCCTGTTGCTATTCACTCAGGATGGTTGGCAAAATATTATAGAAAACATTTAGGGAAAGTTATAGATTATAGTCTCAAACCTTTTAGAAGGCCAAAGGGTTTTACTGAGGCAGGTTGAAGGCAGCCATCTCTTTCCTATGCTAGTCATAGGAAAGAGTAGCATAGGAAAGAGCTAGAGACTGATCAAGGCCTTACCCCACACCCATTTGTCTCTACTCTGTTTACTCATGTTAATTTTGTGCTCGGTGGTCCTCTTCTGGGAGGATCAAAGGGGAATTACCTATTAATAGTATTTACTCTGGGCCCCAGAACCAAAAGCTTTTACCTGTGGTAAAACTACTCTTTTAACCATGTTAATTACCCACAAGTGTGTTAACTTAGAACCTCTGTTGTAAAATCTTTTTTTTTTTTTGAGATGGAGTTTTGTTATTGTTGCCCAGGCTGGAGTGCAGTAGCGCCATCTCAGCTCACTGCAACCCCCGCCTCCTGGGTTCAGGCAATTCTCCTGCCTCAGCCTCCTGAGTAGCTGGAATTACAAGCATGTGCCACCATGCCCAGCTAATTTTGTATTTTTAGTAAAGACGGGGTTTCACCATGTTGGTCAGGCTGGTCTTGAACTCTCGACCTCAGGTGATCCGCCTGCCTCGGCCTCCCAAAGTGCTGGGATTACAGGCATGAGCTGCCGTGCCCAGCCCGTTGTAAAATCTTTAGGGAATAAATGTGTGGACAGACAGAGGGACTGGGTTGATTGGTTGCATTTCGCCCTCTGAAAGCAGCCAACAGCCATCCCTAGCCCACTTGAAACACTGTAATGGTGTGAATGCATTCATTCTGCTGTCATTGAGTCAGGGTCTGCAAGTCAGACTTCCGCAAGCGGTGACCCACGTGTAAATTCCCAAACATGCATGTTATATGTATATGAGACACAGCACCATACAATGAGTGTTGATTTAGAGTGTGTGCTCTACCCTGGTGAACAAGGCCATTCCATCTTCACAGGCTATTATCTTCAAGCTTTTCCTTCAGTTTCACCTTCAAAAGGGTTTCCATCATTCCATCAAGCCTGCATTTTCTAGGTTGTAGAGTATGTGATAGGACCAGTGGATCCCATGGTTATGTGCCTGCTGATACACCTCCTTTGCTGTAAAGTGGGTCCCTAAATCAAAGGCAATATTAGGATACGTGTTGATGGATCAAATACCTGTAAACCTTTGAATAGTAGAGCTGGCCAACAACTTGTAGGCAAGGAGGTCAAACTCATACATGGAGATGGGCAGTTTCTAGTCAAGGAGAATCACTGCCCATTCTAGTATGGAAGGAATCCAGCATAAATCAGCTTCCTGCCAATTAGCAGTTTGGTATCCTTGAGGGTTAGTGCCGTATCAGGAACTTAGTGTTTAACATTGGGGAGTGACTATTTGATAAGTGGAAGCTATCTATTTGCCTCTTGCTCACTTGCGTTCCTGCAAGATGACTACTTCGTCGTGAGCCCCCTATGCCATTCCTAGGGGTGGGGAGAGGGGACTGTGGAGCTGATGGCTGTAGCTGCTGAAGTTAACTGGCTAAATCTACTTGGTTGTTGAATGCTGCTTACATGTTGGATTGTCTCTGGCAGATAAAGATTGTGTTATGTAATACAAAAACCTCTACTTACGTGCCATATCTCATATATTTCTCCACTGCTTCTCCAGACTTCTTGTCCCTGCTATGCCAGTCTTTCTCATTCCAGACCCCTGATCAACTAGCCAACTTATTTGCCATTTGCCATGAAAATATGTTCTTTCTTCAAGCCACTTTTTCCCCACACAAAGTTGATGACCAGGAAAACTGCCCCACATTATGCCTTTTGGGAGGGTTCTCCTCACTGCTGTCTTTTAAGGCCAGTCCTGTGTGGGGCTGTAGGGCAGTAGCATTCCATTTTTTTTTCAACCTATATTCCAAGAAAACAGTAATTCATGAATCCAACATAGGCTTTTTTTTGTCCTCCATAAGCTAGACATCAGAGCCTCCCAAGTGGCCGTAAGTGTGAGCTGAGGAAGGGACATTGGTAAAGAATAGATATAATGTGGGGAGCCTGACCACTTGCTTGTGCTCAGCTCATGATGGGCATCTCTGGCTACATGGTCACTTGATGTCCATGATCGGTTCTTACCAAGGCACAATAGCATGCATGGATAGTTGCTTTTTGGGTTTTGCACTGCAGATGGCCTGGTCTTGCCACAGAATGCCAGGAGTCGACCTTGTGATTCTCCCATTGGAGCTTGCCATCAGCTTTCATGGCTTCTTATCACATATACTCTTGTACCATAGAATATCCTGAACTGGTCCATGCAACAGGGCTAAATGCACTGTACCTGCTAGAGAACTTTTACCTGCTGTGGATCCCACTGAAAACTGGCAGACTTCTATCTCACCCAGTTTGAGTCAGAACAGTATTGCCAAGTTCTGAATTCCCACAGAAGCCTACACAACTTGGTGTGCTTCCTTGGTGGTAGATAATTTTGGTGAAATGAGTGGGTGAGATGCAATAATTTGTCCTTTACCGTGAAGTTGATATCTTGGCATTCAAGCAGCCTACTGGGCCCTAAAAATTTCACTGATGTAACAGCTTGCTGGGTCTTAAGGATTATTTCCCATCCTCCAGTGTACAGTATGCTAGCTGCTTTTATTCACCTCACCCAGCTAGCATGATGTCATCAATGTGGTAGGTCATTGTGGCATTATGTGTGATGTTAAGATGGTCTGGATCTCTTTTGATTATATTATGATGCAGTGTGGAAGGGTTAACATAACCCTAGGGCAATAATATAAATGGGTACTGCTGTTCTACATAAACACAAACTTAATTCTCGTCAAGCACCCTCAGCACCCATTTCCATACACATGCCCGTGGTTCCTGTTGGTACAGGTTGGTTAGGTCTTGCATCTCCTTTGTCAGATAGGCCCATTTGGAATTGAAAATAGACACACAGAATGAGGGTAAAACAGCTGTGCAACAGCTGCTTCATCATAGTGTTGTGGGCTTTTTCATACCAGGTTTTGTTACCTTTGAGGTTTTTTTTTTTTCTTTTTAAAGATGGAGTCTCACCAGGATGGCCAGGCTGGTCTTGAACGCCTGACCTCAGGTGATCCACCCACCTCGGCCTCCCAAAGTGCTGGGATTACAAGCGTGAGCCACCACGCCCGGCCACCTTTGAGTTTTTAAATTATGTATAAAGCTTTGATTTCAAAAAAAATAAAACCCAATTACTAAAAAGAAACTGGGACAGTCTGTCTATCCACCTATCTCTGTTTACCTAATGTTGTTGTGTGTGTTACATAAAACTCAATTTTAGCTTCATATTTGTGCAGTATGTTCTGTTTACCTTTGATTCAGCCTTGACCTTTAAAAAGCCAAAAAGACAAATACCTATTTTCACACTGGTTCTGATCTCTCTGAAATTCTGTGTGACCAATGATCAAGTAATCTTGCAGGGTATTTATCATGTCTAATGTGAAAAAGTCATTGTATTTACTAATATTTTAATATTCACCTGATAATGTAGGTAAGCATTCTATACATAATTGTGGCAAGAAATTTTTATATGCTTTACATGTTGAAATTCTGTGTCAACTGAAGTACATAAGTATATTATTGCAAGAGTGACTTTCTTCAATAATGATTGTGATAGTAAATTTAAGTAGAAAGTAATTATAAATTCTCAAATACTTTTTTAAATGGGCAAAATATATGAAACAGTGGTCCTGAAGGCATTGGACATCGGTGTGAAGGACAGTGATTCATGAGAGATGGAATGCAAACAAGGTGAGCAATACAATTGCTCCAACCTGCTGCCTGAAGAAAGGCTTTGGCATGGCGAGAGGAAACACAGAAGACTCCATGAGGTAAGTAGATATAACTGGGAGTCCTGGGAGCCCAAGGCAACTAGAGTTCACAGGCCAGAATACTGGAGAGGATAGAGTGACACAGAGGGAACTCCAGAGATCTGCTGACCATTCCCCTAAAGTATTAAGCTAAATAATGATCAGTACATGCATGAGAGGAAATAACCAAAGGCTTGGAAAATAACCATCAGAAAGGATCAGAGGAAACAATACTCAAAGCTCACACGGGATGGTAAATGATTCCTGATCCCATCAGCAAGAGTGGAAAACCTCATAATTCACAAGGCACCTGTTAAGAGTACTAAGAAAGGTCTTCCTTCAATAGTGGGGAAAAATTAACCCTCGACTAAATGCTCTAGAATACCTAACAAAGCTTAAAAGCAAGACCCAAAAACATTCAAAAGTGTCCAAATAGCTTAAATCATATTTCAGAAGAAAGCTCAAGCTATTTTAAGGATGAAAATAATCTATAAAGTAAAATTCACAATGGCTGACATCCAGTCAAAAATTACCAGGCACGCAACAGAAAAATACAACACATAATAAGAAAAATGAAACATGCTGGGCTGGGTGCAGTGGCTCACGCCTGTAATCCCAGCACTCTGGGAGGCTGAGGTAGGTGAATAACCTGAGGTCAGGAGTTCGGGACCAGCCTGGCCAACATGGTGAAACCCCGTCTCTACTAAAAATACAAAAAGTAGCAGGGTGTGGTGATGCACACCTGTAGTCCCAGCTACTTGGGAGACTGAGGCATGAGAATCACTTGAATTCAGGAGGCGGAGGTTGCAGTGAGATGGTGCCACTGCACTCCAGCCTGGGCAACAGAGCAAGAGTCTGTCTCAAAACAAAAAACATTCTGTCAAAACTGACTCAGAAATTAGATGATGAAGATTATTAGACAAGGACATTAAAACAATCATATTCCATATATTACAGAAATGATAGGAAAGACTGAAGATACTACAGACAAAGGTATAAAAATATCCATATCAAACTTTTAGAGATGAAAACTCCAATGTCTGAGACAAAAAAATATGTTAGATTAATGACAGATTAGACATTGCAAAAAGATTAGTCAACTTGAAGACACAGCAATAGAACCTCCCTGAAGAGAGAGAGAAAAAAAATGAAACACCTCCTACTAATATAAATAGAGCATCAGTAAAAAGGTGGGACAACTTCAGGCAGCCAAGTATATGTGTATAATTGGAGTCCTTGAAGGAGAAGAGTGGGGGAGCAAAAATAGTGGTGGTCTAGTCCAAAGTAAGTAGAAAAAAAAAATATGACAGCAGAAATCAAAAGAAAAAATAGGCAGCGCGTGGTAGCTCACGCCTGTAATCCCAGTACTCTGGGAGGCCGAGGTGGGTGGATCACAAGGTCAGGAGTTCAAGACCAGCCTGGCCAAGATGGTGAAACCCTGTCTCTACTAAAAATGCAAAAAAATTGGCTGGGCATGGTGGCGGGTGCCAGGCAGACAGATCAGGAAAGACAGAAAACAAGTTACCAATATTGGTATGAGGGGGATAACATTACAGATTCTACAGCTGTTAAAAGGGAACATTTTGAACACTTTGTATCAGTGTATTTGGCAAATTAGATAGAAAAATTCCTGGAAGATGCAAACCACTAAAGCTCAGCCAAGAAACAGATACCCTAAAAAACTATCTTTTAAAGAAATTGAATTTGTAGCTGGGCGTGGTGGCTCACGCCTGTAATCCAAACACTTTGGAGGCCAAGGCGGGTGGATCACCTGAGGTAGGGAGTTCAAGACCAGCCTGACCAACATGGTGAAACCCCATCTTAAAAAAAGAAAAAAAAAAAAAAGAAATTGAATTTGTAGTTACAAATCTTCCCACAAAGAAAAAATCCAGGCCCAGATAGCTTCACTGGGAATTTCTAACAAACATTAAGGAAGTAATAATAATTTTACACAAACTTTTCCAGAAAATGGAAGAATATATCCCAACTGAGTCAACTCATTCTATGAGCCAGCATTTCTCCAATGAACATAACACAAAAATTATTGACTATGAATTACGTATATGAAGCCAACTCCTTGTACAATCCCATGTCACCACAGTTGTTGGAAATGAGGGTGGGCAGATTAAGGAAAAGCAACAGTAGGGGTTTGTGTATGTGTTGAGTATATTTTAAAATGTTTTAGAATGCTAGGATTTTGACAAACTGAATTTGCAAGACCCCACATATTTAACCATGTCATATTTTTGCATAGACCTTTCAATGACATCCCATTGCTGTTGGGATAGTGTTCTTAACATAGCCTATGTTGTCCCCCTGCATAAGCTGACCATCACTTAACTCTGCAGCCTAATTAACACTCCTTTACCCCTTACTCTTTCCTCTCTATCCACCCTACCCTTGATTTTAGCCCCTCAAACTCCTCCGCATAGCACTTGCACACAGTCAGAGCCTGGAAATCTGTTCCCTGTTTTGGCCACTCATTAATTCCTACTCACCCTTCAGCTCGCAGTTCAGTCATCCAATTCTCAGGGAAGACTTCCCTGACCTTCCTGACCAGGCCAACCTGTCATAGGTTCCAGTTGCACCCTGAGAACCTCTCCTCCCAGCATTTACTAGAATGCGAGTTGTTATATGAAATGTTGTATATGGTGTGTGATTACTGGATAAATGCCTATCCCTCTCATTAGAGTACAATGTCCATGGAGCCTGGGATTGAGTCTTGTTTTGTTCGCTATTTTATTCCCAGTGATTGCCACAGTGTCTTGCACAATATTGGGGCCCAAAACACTTATGAAAGGGTGAGAAGAGAGAGAAGGGAAAAGAGACAGAAAACAAAAGACTCCAGCTTGTGGTCTAGTAGCTAAGATTCTGCACTTTTATGGCTACAGCCTGAGTTAGATTCCTGTTCAGGGAACAAATCCCATTACTCAGTATCTATCACTTTGATTAAAAAAAAAGAACAAAGGCAGTCCTTTGCGTCACAGATAAAGTAATTTCAAGGCTGAATAAAATTTTTATTTCCACTAGATGGAAGCATTAACAGTTGAAATATCTCAAAAAAAGAACTTATTTCAAAATGCCCTGTTTTGGGTGGTGTGAGCTCTGTGAGCATTCCTGCTCAGTTTTTATTTACTCACCTCTATGATATATGTTTCATTTATTTGGTTAATCCAGTACTCAGAATATCAGGTAGAAATATTTCTTGCCTGTAAGTTAAAGAAAAAATTCCCACAGTGACTTAAATAGGTTTGTGGGTGGAGTTGCAGGTTATTTTTTTCATATGACAAGTTCAGAGATAGACATTTCAGGGCTGTGTAGCTGATCAAGGATCCCCTTAAGAAATCAGAGTCCTACTATGCTGCTCTGCCAGTCATAGCATGCTTGGAGAGATGGCTGCTACATCTCAAGGGTCAGAGACCCAAAGCCCTCCCTGGGGACCTCTGTCTGCAGCTCCTTCCCAGAACTGATTCACACGGCCACTATCTGTGCAAGACAGGCTAGGAAATTTAGTACTTTAGTTTTCCAGCTTCTCCTTTTTAAGAGAAAGGGGAATTGGGATGGATACTGTGAGTCAATTCTGGCCCCCCAGTGAAAAGGTTATTGGGAACAACTTGGGGAATCTGGAGAAGGGCCTACAGGAAATGCACAATGGTAACTGTAATATTCAAGAGAAAGTTTCAATGAGACAAATAGCTTATCTTGGAGAAGAGGTTAAGGGGCTTTCACTTCTTCTACCTTCACCTGGTTGATCCTATTCAAATTTAAAATTCACCTCTAGGACAGGCACTATAGGTCATGCCTGTGATCCCAACACTTTGGGAGGCTGAGATTAGAGGATCATTTGAGCCCTAGAGTTCGAGACCAGTCTGGACAACATAGTGAGACCTGTAATTTTGTAATTAAAAAATTACAAAAATTATGGCTGGGCACATTGGCTCACACCTGTATTCCCAGCACTTTGGGAGGCTGAGGTGGGTGTATCACTTGAGGTCAGGAGTTCAAGACCAGCCTGGCCAACATGGTGAAACCCCATCTCCACTAAAAACACAAAAATTAGCTGGGCATGGTGGTGCACACCTGTAATTCTACCTACTCGGGAGGCTGAGGCAGGAGAATTGCTTGATCCTGGGAGGGTGGAGGTTGGGGGAGGTTGCTACTGGGGCAGGAGGATCATTTGAGCCCGGAAGGTCAAAGCTGCAAGTGAGCCTCTTTTGTTTGAGACAGAGTCTCACTCTGTCACCTAGGCTACAATGCAGTGGTGAGATCTCTGCTTGCTGCAACCTCCGCCTCCTGGGTTCAAGGGATTCTCCTGCCTCAGCTTTCTGAGTAGCTGGGATTATAAGCGTCCGCCACCACACCTGGCTTTTTTTTTTTTTTTTTTTTTTTGAGGCAGAGTCTCACTCTGTCACCCAGGCTGGAGTGCAGTGGTGCTATCTCGGCTCACTGCAACCTCTGCCTCCCAGGTTCAAGCGATTCTCCTGCCTCAGCCTCCTCAGTAGCTGGGACTACAGGCACCCACCACCACGCCCAGCTAATTTTTGTATTTTTCGTAGAGACGGGGTTTCATCATGGTGTCCAGGCTGGTCTAGAACTCCCAACCTCAGGTGATCTGCCCGCTATGGCCTTCCAAAGTTTACACGTGTGAGCTGGAGTTACAGGTATCAGCCACCATGCCCAGCCTGCAGTGAGCTTTGATTACACCACTGCATTCCAGCCTGGGCGACAAAGCAAGACCCATAAAATAATAAAATGCAGCTCTGGTGTTCCTTCCTGTAGGAGGCGTTTCCAAGTTCTTTCCTTGTTGTTTTTAAACAGCTTTACTGAGATATAATTCACATACTACAAAATTTACCCTTTTAGTGTATATTTTGCTGAAGCAAGTAGGGAAATTCACCCTTTTAAAACATACAACTAAATGGCTGGTTCACATATTACAGAGTTGTGCAATCATCACCACCATCTATTTTCAGAATATTTTCATCTTCCCACAAAAGAAACCCAGTACCTATTAGCAGTCATTCTCCATTCTCCACTCCCCACAGCCCCTGGGAACTTACTGTTTCTATAGATTTGCCTATTCTGGTCATTTCATCTAAATGGGACCACACAATGAATGGCCTTTTGTGACTGGATTCTTTCACTCAGCATAATGTTTTCAAGGTTCATCTAGAAACCATGTATCAGTACTGCATTCCTTTTTACAGATTCCATTGTATAGATATGACATTTTGTTTACCCATTTGACAGACTTCTGGGTTGTTTCCACACTTTGGTTATTATGAATAATGCTGCTATAAATATTCATGTACAAGCCTTTTTGTGGACATATGTTTGCATTCTCTTGGGTATATATACCTCTATCGCATATGTCTTATTTATTTGGTTAATCCACTGCTGGGTCATATGATAACTCTATATTCAACATTTTGAGAAACTGCCAACTGTTTCCCAAGTGAACAGGGTTGGATATTTATTTATTTATTGCTCTTTACCATTTGGTACGTTTTTGGAGTGGCTGGTATTGGTGGATATTTATTTTAAACATGTTTAAATAGTTGTCATCATTTTAAATAATCGTTTAGTTTAAAAATGACTAGTTTTACAGCTTCTGCAGTATAAAGTTGCTGTACCCTGAGGCTGTTCAGAACAACATATATTGGATTTTGTCATGTGTGCCCAGGGTAGGAAAAAAATGAAATTTAAATCCTATTTGTTTACCATTTTTAATTTCTATTAATGTATGGTTTTGTTTGTTTTTTGTTTTTGAGACCGAGTCTTGCTCTGTCAACCAGGCTGAAGTACAGTGGCGTGATCTCGGCTCACTGCAGCCTACGCCGCCTGGGTTCAAATGATTCTCCTGCCTCAGCCTCACGAGTAGCTGGGATTATAGGACCCCACCACCACACCTGGCTAATTTTTGTATTTTTAGTAGAGATAGGGTTTTGCCATATTGGCCAGGCTAGTTTCCAACTTCCGACCTCAGGTGATCCACCCACCACAGCCTCCTAAAGTGCTGGGATTACAGGCATGAGCCACCACACCCGGCCTGTTTGTGTATTTCAAAGGCACATATTGTATTCATATATTAGTGCACTCACATAATTTTTTTGAATCACAAAGTTAAAGCAGCTCAAGTTTGAAGGAGTTTTTAAAAATTACTATTTTTTAAAAAAATCACTATATCTCTATCAAGTGGCTGCACTGACTGGCAACTAATAGTGAAGCTTGCATGGGAAGCCTTTACAAATTTCATGGGAGCTTATACAAATTGCTGGACTGAGATGATAAGAATCCCACGAGCCTCCTGAACCCTTCAGGCTTTTTTCCTTGGTTCCATAAGATGCCTCTTCCCAACCAGGGCAATGCAGCAAGTCCTCAAAGAAAACTGTAAGGTAAGTGAACATGCTTAAGTAGGAAAAATCTTAAGGGAGGCTTACTTTCTTCCATTCACACATTAACTCCTGCTCATTCTTTAACACTCCTTTGCTTAGGCATCCCTGTTCCCACCTTCCCAGTCACCCTGTCCAGTCCTCAGCCCAGATCCTCAAATGAAGGTGGCTGCCTCTCCTATGTGTGCTCATAAAAACCCTTGTTTATTTCTATCTAAGCATTTAGTAAACAGCGTTGACATTGTTTTCTCTGGATCTATGTCACCAGATAGTAATCCCACTGTGGGCAGGACTCAGTTTCATTCATCTCTATGTCACTGGCTCCAAGCACAGTGCTTAATGGAGAGTACACAGTATGTCTTAATTAATCAGCGAATGGCTTTTCAAAATAATGACATTCTGCCTCAAGTAGGCCAGACTTACAGCAACCCCTCACAGGTCCCAATCAGTTTAGAGGTTTATTTTGCCAAGGTTGAGGACACACATGGGAAAAAGGAAACAAGTCACAGTAGGATCTGTAGCCCACACTTTTTCCAGAGGATTTTGAGGGCTTCAGTATTTAAAGGGGAAAGTGATGGTAGGAGGGGGTAGGGGTGGTTCATCATATACAAAGACTGATGGATAGAATGATGTGTGAAAGGAAAATAAAATGTCGGACCCAAACTTACTATGCCATAGGGAAAAGTGAAGCTTGGAAACTCAGTCATGCAAAAAAAACTGCCTTTCCTTTTGTTCCTAAACAAAGCTGCAAGGCAGAAGATTGCATAGCTCCTCAGTTGGCCTCCCTCACCTTGACAATATAAATTAACAGCTTATCTTCACAGATACAGCACAAAGACAAGACTAGAAAGCATCCCTCTGCCCACCCCAGACATATGCAGATTTACTGCGTCCAGACAAATGCATAATTGACTGTTCCTCTACCCCATTTCACATGTAACAAAAACTGTGGATTCAGTGAGCGCTAATCAAAGCCTCACAAGAATGTGACCACTTATCTCACTACCTACACAACTTTCTGCTTTTTTCCCCTCACTTTCCCCTTTAAATACTGAAGCCCTCAAAATCCTCTTTGGAAAAAGTGTGGGCTACAGATCCTACTGTGACTTGTCTTCTTTTTCCCATGTGTGTCCTCAACCTTGGCAAAATAAACCTCTAAACTGATTGGGACCTGTCTCAGACACTTTTTATTTTACAAAAGTATTCACTACTTGGTGAGTCACGATGATGACAGCTTAACATATATTAATTCATTTAAACCCAAGAACTACCCTATAGGATATGTACAATTGTTAACCCTAATGTACAGATGAGGAAACTAAATCTTGAGAGATTCATGACTTGCCTGAGGTCATACAGAAAGTAGAGGAGTCAGGAGTTGAATGAGTGGAATTTAAATTCTATGAAGGCATTTGGGAGGCCAGTGCGGGTGGATCACTGGATGTCAGGAGTTTGACACCAGCCTGGCCAACATGGTGAAACCCTGTCTCTACCAAAAATACAAAAATTAGCCAGGCATGGTGGCAGATGCCTGTAATCCCAGCTACTCAGAAGGCTGAGGCAGGAGAATTGCTTGAACCTGGAAGGTGGAGGTTGCAGTGAGCTGAGATCACTCCACTGCACTCCAGCCTGGGTGACAGAGCGAGACTCCACCTCCAAAAAATAAAAACAAATTCTATGAAGGCAGAGCCATGTCGATGTTTCATCACTGTACACACAGGGCCTATACTGACATATTACATATGTCTATATATATATAAACAAATTGGTATCTTTAGCATTAGTTTGAGGAGAGCAAGCTGTGGGCACAAAAGTGAGGAAAAACCCACTATGTAAAAGAAGAGATGATTAAGGTAACACAGGAAGGCCACTCTGTGAGACGGAAATAAGCAGACTGTTTTTTTTTCTTTGTGGTGGGATCACATGCTGGCTAACATCTCCCTAGGGGGATTACTGTGTACAAGACACAGTGCTTTTTAATCCTTATAACAACCCCCATCTTCAACACATCTCTCACTGCTTCCTCTGTTCCAAACTTATCTAATGACAACATACCATTTTCTGAGGATTCTAACTTTTGCATCTGTTATTCTCTTCTACTAGTGCCTTTTTCTACCCCCAAACTATCCATCAAAGTCTTGCCCAGTTTTCATGAGCCAATTCAAACACTGCCTCTCTGAAGACCTCTCTATTCAGTTCTGAGAACTCTTCTTTCCACCGTTGTATTCCTACAACATGCTATCACTCATATGGCACTTACCTTACTGCACTCCAAGTCTTTCAGTACTTGTGTTATTTCTGCTGCTAGGTTGTGGGTTCCTCAGAGACAGGAACTTTCTGATGGATCTTTATGTTTCTGTGGCTTTTGTATATAGTAGGCACTTAATATTTGTTGGATAACACAAACAGCACCAACCCGTCCTTACTGCCACTGTTGCAAGAGAAGGGGGGATAGCCATGGCTAAATCCAGCCAGCCAAATGTCAAACACAATCATAATCCTGATAAAGCCACACTTTTCTGTATTTCCTTCATCTAGCAAACCAGCCCAGATAGCTTAAAATGCACCAAAACAAAGCTCGGAGTGATAATCAACAATTAGTCACCCCGGGCCATGGAGTAGTGGCTCACACCTGTAATCCCAGAGGTGGAGGGATCACTTGAGGTCAGGAGTTCGAGACCAGCCTGACCACATAGTGAAACCCCATCTCTGCTAAAAATACAAAAATTACCTGGGCATGGTGGCGCAAACCTGTAATCCCAGCTACTTGGGAGGCTGAGGCTCAAGAATCACTTGAGCCTGGGAGGCGGAGGTTGCAGTGAGCCGAAATGGTGCTACTGCACTTCAGCCTGGGTGACAGAGCAAGATTCTGTCACACACACACACACACATACACATACACACACACACACACACACACACACAAACAATTTGTCATTCCAATGGCAAACCATCTTTTATGGCAGACAGCCATAAAATAAGGTGAGGCTTGAAATGCTCTGAAGAATATCTCACATTCCGTATCACTTCTCAGGTTGTCCCTGGTGTTTTCAGCCAGGGAAGGAAGATGAAGAGAGAGTTTGAGGCCTATAAAAATCTAAGATTTTAATAGGAACTTTAAACAAATAGTAATTGGCAGCTGATGCACAAGCTTGAGGCTAGAAATCTAGATTCCTATGATTTAGAACAGTGATTCGTTTTCAGCAGATGAGCTTTAAGAAAAAGACTGGTGGGCTGGGCACAGTGGCTCACACCTGGAATCTCAGCACTTTGGGAGGCCGAGGCGGGTGGATCACCTGAGGTCAGGAGTTCAAGACCAGCCTGGCCAACATGGTGAAACCCTATCTTTATAAAACAAAAAAAAGAAAAAAAAGACTGGTGATTCTTAACCGTATTTCTACCACAACAAATCAAATTTATAAGACATCCTCCCACAATCATTTAGGAATGCCACAGTAAGGGAATGTAAATACACTAAAATAATTTTTGTTCCCCTTCTCTCCCTAATTTAGTCAGTCATAATAATAAAGCAGCATCATGTTAATGACTTAATTCCATTCCATTGCTTGGTCCTGTCAATTTTATTTCTCATATCCATCTATCTCCCATTACCACCACCCTAATCCAAGTTACCATCACCTCAGACCTGGACAATCACAGAAGCCTCCTCACTGGTCTCCCTGCTTCCATCTTGGCCCTCCTCCAGTCAATTTTCTATATTGTAGCCAGAGAAATTTGGAAAAAGCACTGTGTCTTTCACTCTAAAATAACCAATGTCCTAGGTATAGCTGCTTAATAAATAGTCACTTGAGACAGTTCAAAGAAACTCTCATTTTGCAAATAACGAAATCCAAGGCCAAAACATACTGAAACGTCAATGCCAGAACTGAGGTCAGAATTTGGAATATATAATTGCACAGATGAGCCTCATTTCAGTGTGCCATACTGCTTCTCCCAAATAGGTATTTCATTTTCTGTGTTATCAATGGAAAACAAATAAAATCGTCTGAATTGATCTAGAGCCTGCTTTCAGGGCTACAAAATGTTAAAACCAATCACCAGGGGACAAAAGGGATGACAACCTGGACTGAACTGATACATTAAGGGCCACTCGCACATGGACCCCTTGTGTCCCAGGATCCACCTCCTCTAGCCAACTGAAGGACAGGGGCAGCATTCCAGATCCAGGACTATGTGATCCACATGGGGCGCATAGGATTTCACTGGCTGGATGTGCAGAATTTGTGTCTTCCATGGTTTCCCATGCACCTGCTGAAGAAGAGTGGCAATTCGAGTTTCTGCAGATTCTGCCCACATTTGCCACTCTGGTTTGGTGCCTGGTGACAGCATTTTTCTCCTAGAATCCCTGGTAGCTCCATTTTCCCACTGGTTGGTGACAGTTTGCTGAGGATAAGGCCAGTGCTCTTTCTCTATTTTGCTGACTCCAAGAGGCTGAAGATTTTTCCCTGGGAAAGATTCCACGTTTTGGTGGATATGCAAAATGCCCCCAGCATCCTGTCGTAGCACTTGGCAGGCAATGGGCCAGCCTTCTTCAGAGCTGGGAAGCAGCCCCAGGATCACCCTATCTGCAATATTTGAGAGCTTCAGTTTTCTGTTATCTCCAAAGTGTATTTGGCACCGATCTGCTACTCCATTGATCTCAAGGTTATGTCTCAGAGCAACTACAGCATGGGGATTCCACTCACAAGCATGGACAAAAGCAGTACCAGCATGAACTAGGAAGGGCAATGTAAAATAACCAATCCCTGCATAGAGATCCACCAGCACTTCTCCAGCACAGGACAATGATGCCATTCGAAGCTTCTCAGTGATGTTTCCGAAGGAGAACATACACTGGGTCACGTCAAACTTATAGTGGATACCATTATCCACATGCTCTACCCAACCATGGTCACCCAGCAGCAGCGTCACTGCTGGAGTTCGAGTGCCATCCGGTGATACCCGCCCTCGTTTTGCCAAACGCTGGACACCAAGTGCCGAGGCAATGGTCTCCCAGAGTTCTGGTCCCAGATTTTTCCACTGCTTGGCTTGGAAACAGTCTTCACTGAGCAACAAGAGATTACCATGCCGTTGCCATGATCGGGGCAAATCAGCCTCCAACTCGGCTGACCACTTGACTCCCCGGCCCTCTACCCAGCGACTCACCTCAAGACACAATTTTTGGGCAGGTGAACAACCCTGGGCCCTCTTTGAAGGAACAGGATCCGGGAGCTGCGTCAGCATACAGGCACTGCCTGGGGCAACACGATTCCTCAGCTCCTGCAGGTGCTGCTCTGGAAGCGTCTCCCCCCAGCACCGGTAGCGCCACCAAGCCATCCGGCATCTTTTCCATACGGTGCTGTCGATCAAAGAGTTTCTGTTTCTCGAGATATTCCCTGCATCGCTGGGTAAACCGAGGCTCAGTCACGACTGCAACAACAGCCACAGACTTCCCACTTTCTCTCTCCATGTTGCTAACGACCACATTCTCTCCCATCACCTCAGGGACACTCCCCTCTCCTCAGAGTCGCCTCACCAGGCTGACTAAATTCCCAGTCGCGATAAGGAAGACTGCCGCGCGAACCACGCCGCGCCGGTGCCGGAAATGACGCGCAACAGGCCGGAACTAGATGTATTGATGTGATTGCTGGAGAATGACGTCCTGTTGTCGCGGAGAAGCTGTAGCCGCCATTTTTTTTGTGGTCAACCATTACGTTTTTCAGCCTAGGAGGAAATTTGTAACACGGAATCTTATGGACTAAAAGACTTCAAATTGGTATTCTCCAGAAACTTTATGCACTCTTTTCAGCAATGCTCATGAATCCAAAGAGAAATGAACATGAATTTGTTAGAGCTCAGTGAACCAGAGCAACTCCATCTTAAACAGGAGCTGGGTAAAATGAGGCTGAAACCTACTGGGCTGCATTCGCAGACGGTAAGGCATTCCAAGTCACAGGATAAGACAGGAGGCCAGCACAAAATACAGGTCATAAAGACCTTGCTGATAAAACAGGTTGCGGTTAAAGAGTGCCAAAACCCACCAAAACCAAAATGGCCACGAGAGTGACCTCTGGCCGTCCTCACTGCTACACTCCCACTGGCGCCATGACAGTTTACAAATGCCATGGCAACATCAGGAATTTACCCTATATGGGCTAAAAAGGAGAGGCATGAATAAGTCACTCCTCATTTTGCATATCATTGAGAAATAACCATAAAAATGGGCAAACTGCAGCCCCGGGAGCTGCTCTATGGAGTAGCCATTCTTTTATTCCTTTACTTTCTTAAAAACTTGATTTCACTTTGCACTGTGGACTTCTCTGAATTCTTTCTTCCGTGAGATCCAAGAACTCTCTGTTGGGGTCTGGAGCAGGACCCCTTTTCTGTAACAAAATGATGATCTGAATTTGGAGAAAGCTTTCCCATAGCCTAGTGCTGCTCTCAGGTTAGCATCAGCAGCATCTTATTTGCTGAAAGTGAAGAGTCAGATATAGCTTCCTCATTCCCTTTTCATGCAGATATAGTCATGACCATTCCACTGTCCTATGGTCCAAGAAACAACTATTTGAAAGTCAGAAGGATCTGAGCTACAAGAAATCATATCACGGCTCAAAATTGGAATCTTTACTTATAAAATGGAATCTAATCTTCAGAAGATTGCTATAGTGAGTAGACATTATAGTGGCTTAGACAATAACTAGTAAAGAGTAGATACTTAAAAAGGTACAACGTAACAAGTTGGTTAGCTCATAAATACTAAATACCTGTTGACATGCTTTAAAATACCTTGGTGGCACTAGGTGGGTCATACCTGTAATCCCAGCACTTTGGGAGGCCAAGGTGGGCCAGGTCAAGAGATGAGAACATCCTGGCCAAGATGGTGAAACCCCATCTCTACTAAAAATACAAAAATTAGCTGGGCGTGATTTCCATCTACTCGGGAGGCTGAGACAGGAGAATCGCTCACTGGAGTGCAGTGAGCAGAGATTGTGCCACTGCACTCCAGCGTGGGTGACAGAGCAAGACTTCATCTCAAAAACAAACAAAAACAAAATAAAATTATAGAAATGCTTTGAAATACCTAAAGAAGACAAAGGGGAATTCCCTACTGACTAAATCAAATAGTTGAATATAAGAACTGTAAAGAAATCCTATCACTTCTACTTCACTCCCACTGTCAGTGGAGTTCAAACCAGAGTGACTCCACCTTGAATAAAGGCTGAAGAAAGCAAAACCTGCTAAGTACTCTCCATCATAACAGTATAGGGTCTGGAGGCAAGGAACCTAAGGCTGATTCACACTGATTCCTAGAACTAAATCAAAAGGAAAAACCCAACTTTCCATGCCTAAGTAATAAAAGGACCAGAGGCTACTTCCCTTCCCTTGCAGGGCAGATGGGAAATTGAAAGTACCTTTGACTGGTTGCAGAAAGCCACCAATCATCCAAATACCCACTAGAGGTTTCCCATGGGGCCACTTGATGTTCCCTCCATGCAAATGAAGTAATGACCTGCAATCCGACGTTTGCATAGGAGTGCAACTTTGTAACTTCACTTTGGCCTCTGATTGCAGGCCACTACTTCATTTGCATGGGGTGAACAGCAAGTGACCAATGGGAAACCTCTAGTGAGTATTTGGACCCCAGAAGAGTCTATAAATGTGCCCTTGAATCCCTGTGCAGGGACTGCTCCCATCCTGTGGAGTGTACTTTCATTTTCAATGAATCTGTTTTTGTTGCTTCATTCTTTCCTTGCTTTGTCCAATTCTTTGTTCAAGACACCATGAACCTGGACATCCTCTCCCCGTAACAAGACCTTCTGGTTGAAGGAACAAGTTAGTGATTCTTACTCACTCAGCAAGACCTAGAACTTAAGGAAATGTCCTGATGTCCTGATATCTTGGGAACAGAAAGCATTCTAGTTTAAGAATAGGTTTCTCTTTAAAGATAATAGTATATTCATAAATTTTTGCCAAAATCAGTAGTTACACAGAGAATAACAGTACTAATAATCTGTCACAAGTGGATCACAAGCTGTTGTACTAAAGCACATGAGATCATTATTCTTAGCTAGCTATATAATTTTTGGTGTGGGGTCCTCCTCTTGCTTTCTGAGAACACCCTACTCTGTAATAGAGTAGTCTTCAATAAACTTGCTGCTTTCACTGTGCTCTGTGACTGGCCCTGAATTTGTTCCTGCCTGAGATTCAAGAACCTGCTTTTCGGGTCTGGAACAAATTTCCTTTTAATTAACATTTCCTGTGGCAACTCCCAAGGACTTTACTGAGGTGAGACCTTCAAGCTGAAAGAAATAGACTGCACAGGACCAACTGACTGACTTTGGGTAAGTGGGGGGAATACATTTTTATACCAGTGAAGGACAAGGACACTTATCTAAGATTGGATTTGAGGCCTACTTGGGAGGGTTAAAGGCCCCTCACAGCTGAAAATGGGTTTAGCTGATGGGATGTTAACCATTTTTCACTGTGGATTCGTCCTCCTTGTGTTCTCTGTAAGAGCATTCCAAAAGCTGCCACTTGCCAATTTCCTGACTGCTTTCTATGCTTCACTGCTGCTTTATGAGAGAGACCTCGTTGGACCAGTCCTGAGGTTTTTAACTTTCCTTTTCCTTGTTTGCCTTTGGGTTATGGGCCATTTGCCTGTCTGTTCTGGCATGTTGCTAAAAGACATTGGGGACAAATGGCTCTGCAATATTTACTTTCCCTATATCTAGTCAACTTCAATGAATTGTTTATTGTGTCTCCTTCTTTGAAAAGATTACTTGAGGCTGGGCGTGGTACTCACACCTGTAATCCTAGCACTTTGGGAGGCCGAGGCAGGCGGGTGGATCACAAGTTCAGGAGTTCAAGACCAGCCTGGCCAGCATAGTGAAACCCTATCTCTACTACAATTACAAAAATTAGCTGGGCATGGCGGCGCACGCCTGAGGTCCCAGCTACTCGGGAGGCTGAGGCAGGAGAATTGCTTGAATCCAAGAGGCAGAGGTGGCAGTGAGCCGAGATCACACCACTGCACTCCAGTCTGGGTGACAGAGTGAGACTCCTTCTAAAAAAAAAAAAAAAAAAAGATTACTTGGAATTTTGTATTTGCAAGTTTTAAATGAAAAAGTTCAATGTGAAAGATTAAGCCTGGCAGCAATTATACCAGACCCCCATAGGTGAACTTCTTCTGGATGGAAAACCAGAGACTGCTTTTCAGCAGTTCTTTTCGTCTCCTTGCTAATGGAATGACTTTTCCTTTTTGCTTACAAATGGCAAGGCCATGTAAATCTTGTCCTGCTTGCCGCTACTGGCCTGAACTTAGACATTCCTTTCTAAACCTTTTTCATTTCCCTTCTCTAATGAGACAGTTCTTTTGCTGAGTCCTCTATTGTGGTCTTTACTTTTGAATGACTGACCCTAATAATCATTTGGTTTCTGTGTTTACTTGGACAGTTCTTCCCCGTGGGTTTAGGGACAGCCTTCACTTATTCCTTTCTGTGGCTGAATAACAAGGAATGGCCCTAAGTGTTCTTGTCCAGAAACAGGGGTACATCCCTTGACCCATGGCATACTTTTCTTTCTTTCTTTCTTTTTTTTTTTTGAGACAGAGTCTTGCTCTGTTGCCCAGGCTGGAGTGCAGTGGTGAAATCTCGCCTCACTGCAACTTCTGCCTCCCAGGTTCAAGCGATTCTCCTGCCTCAGTCTCCTGAATAGCTGGGATTACAGGTGCCCACCACTGCGCCTGACTAATTTTTGTATTTTTAGTAAAGATTGGGTTTCACCATGTTGGGCTGGCTGGTCTCAAACTCCTGACCTCATGATCCGCCTGACTCAACCACCCAAAGTGCTGGGATTACAGGCATGAGCCACTGCTCCTGGCCTCATGACATATTTTTCTAACCAATTAACCATGTGGCTTCAAGAAGACCCAGATGTCTCAGGGCGGTTGTAACAACTGCTTTTCTGGTAGATGAAGACAATAAATTAACTTTGGGACAACATCTGGAGGTTTTGACCCTACACAAAGTAACAGAGGCTCTAGAAGCTAAAGGGCACCAATAGATGAGTAAAGAACAGTTATTAAAGTATCAGGCTTTATTGCTAGGTACTCTTCACGTAACTCTTAAAGTGCAACAGAAAACCTTAAACCTGGCTATCTATCTACCTGGATCCACAGGCACCCTAGATTATTTGCATACACAAGCTGTGGAGCAAATTTTGTTGGCCCATTTAAAAGATGGGCCACTAGCACCAGGTGCAGTGGCTCACACCTGTAATCCCAGCACTTTGGGAGGCTGAGGTAGGTGGATCACTTGAGGTCGGGAGTTCCAGACCAGCCTGGCCAACATGGTGAAACTCTGTCTCTACTAAAAATACAAAAATTACCTGGGCATGGTGGTGCACACCTGTAGTCCCATCTACTTGGGAGGCTGAGGCAGGAGAATCACTTGAACCTGGGAGGCGGAGGTTGCAGTGAGCCGAGATTACACCATTACACTGCAGCCTGGGCAACAAGAGCAAAATGCCATCTTAAAAAAAAAAAAAAAGGGAGAGAGAGAGAGATAGAGAAAAGGAAAGAAAACAAGGTAAACCTATTAAATAGCTTCTTTATATTGAACACTTACTAATTTTCCAGATTTCACCTTTTGTTGAAAGTCACAATAATGATTGGTCCCTCCATGCCAACACTTGCTGAGTGAACTCCTCTCCAGTCTAAAAACAAGGGATCCCAGTGGTTAGGGAGGAATATCATTACCCCTGTTCAGCTTGAAGATGTTTCTGAAGATAGACCTCTGTCCCTCTGCACCCCTTAGAATTAAGGGTCCCTTTATAAAGGGAGGAGAAAAATATATCAGAGGCGTCCAAACCAGTGACTCCATCTTGAAAAAGGCCACATGAAGTAAAACCTGCGGGATTCCATTCCCAGGAAGTTAAGCACTCTCCTTCAGAAGACCTTTTTGGTTGAGAGAATAAGTTAATGATGCGTACTAAGTAAACAAGACCCAGAACTTAACAAAATGTTTTGATGTTCTGATATCTCAAGACAGAGTCTTGCTCTGTCACCCAGGCTGGAGTGCAGTGACATGGTCTTGACTTACTGCAACCTCCACCTCCCAGGTCCAAACCATTCTCCTGCCTCAGCCTCCCAGGGAGCTGGGACTACAGGCATGCACCACCATGCCCAGCTAATTTTTTTGTATTTTTAGTAGAGATGGGGTTTCTCCATGCTGACCAGGCTGGTCTTGAACTCCTCACCTCAAGTGATCCACCCACTTTGGCCTCCAAAAGTGCTGGGATTACAGACGTGAACCACCATGCCCGGGCAAGAATAGGTTTCTCTTATACTAATAGATAATAGGTTTCTTATACGAATAGATAATAGTATATTCTTAAATTCCTGCTCAACTAAACAGTTACACAAGAGGATAACATATTGCTAGCCTGTCACAAGCTGGTCACAAGCCTTTATAATAAAGCACATGAGTTCGTTATTTTAGCTCTTTTTATTTTTGTTTTGCTTTTGAGATGAAGTCTCACTCTGTTACTCAGGTTGGAGTGCAAGGCCACGATCTCTGCTCACTGCAACCTCCTCCTTCCAGGTTCAAATAATTCTCCTGCCTCAGCCTCCCAAGTAGCTGGAATTACATGGGGCATGCCACCACACCTGGCTAATTTTTTATATTTTTGGCAGAGACAGGGTTTCACTATGTTGGCCAGGCTGGTCTTGAACTCCTGACCTCAAGTGATCCACCCGCCTCTGCCTGCCAAAGTTCTGGGATTACAGGTGTGAGCCACCGTGCCTGGCCAGCTTCCTTTTTACATAAGCATTTTGTTTGTATTCAGGGTCGTACTCTTGCTTTTTTTTTTTCTTTTCTTTTGAGACAAGGCCTTATCCATCACCCAGGCAGGAGTGCAGTGGTACAATAATGGCTCACTGCAGCCTTGACATCCCAGACTCATGAGATCCTACTGCCTAGTCTCTCTAGCAGCTGGGATTACAGGTATGCTACCACGCAGGGCTAATGTTTTTTTATTTTTATTAGAGACGGGGTCTCATTCTGTTGCCCAGGCTGGTCTTGAACTCCTGGGCTCAAGCAATCATCATACCTCACCCTCCAGAGTGCTGGGATTATGGGATTATAGGTGTGAGCCACTGGGCCTAGTATCCTCTTCTTCCTTTCTGAGGATGCCGTACTCTGTAATAGAGTAGTCTTTAATAAACCTGCTTTTTTCACTGTGCTCTGTGACTGGCCTGGAATTCTTTCCTGTGAGAGATCCAAGAAATCGCTCTGTGATCTGGTTCCAGACCCCTTTCTGCTAACAGTTTGAGCAATAAAAGTAACCCAGGCTGGCACCAAGCACCAATGGGAGATTTGTCAAAGTCAGGACCATCTCCACTCAGAGTTCCTTCTGTTGGATGCCAATTTGTCAACTAAAATATGTCTGACACAAGTCTCAATCAATTTAGAAGCTTGTTAAGTTTAGAAGCTAATGTAAGGCACAGACTGGAAGAAGGGAACATAGAAACCACAGAAACAGTCTGTGATCTGTGCCCTTCTCCAAAGACGATTTTGTGGGCTTCAGTATCTAAAGGGGAAGGAGGGGAAGGTCCAGTCACATCACAGAATCCACATGTTGCAAGAGACAAGGAGCAGGTAGGGGAATAGTCAGTTATGCATTTGTCTCATGCTCAGTAAATTGGCACTTGATAAGCTAAGGTGGACATCGAGCAGCTGGAGGTATCTGGCCTTTTATCTGTAGCATCTACTTAGGAACAAAAGAAAAGGCAGTTTCTTGCATGACTTGGCTTTTGGCTTATTTTTCTTTCCTTTTGGCAGGTTGAATTGAGGTCCTGAGGTTTTATTTTCCTTTCATAAATGAACAAATGAATGAATGATGGAAGGAAAGAAGGAAAAGTAGTTCATGTCGCAAAGCAGTGGTGTAGTTCTAAAATATGGACACTAGATGGAAACAGGCACCCGCACTGAGGCATCTGAGTGTGGGGGAAGAATGTGTGGTCCTTGGCCTTCCAATGGAGGTGACGTCCAGGGCTCCCCAAGGGCCCCACAGGCTTTTGTCCATGCATCTCCATTAAACATCCCTTACTGACAGGATAGTCAGGTACGTGATTGCATTTGGCAACAAGTGATGGAAACTTCAACACCATTTCCCTTTGCAGCAACACCAGCCCTGGACCCCTCTTTATGGGCTGGTATAAAGTAATCACAGCTTTTGCCATTACTTTTAATTAAAGGGATCCAGGGCTGGTGTTACTGCAAAGGGAAATCCTCAGTCCGCCAGGCTCCTTCTCAGCCCCCAGGGGACCCTTTATTTTTTGTGGTTTTGAGATGGCTGCTTCACTTCTGGGCTTCCAGAGCAATTAAGACAGAGCAGGAAGACATAAGAAGCATCTGCCCCATGGACTTCTGCCTATTTCTCAAGGGCAAAATGGGTTCCCATGGCCACCCCTGACTACTGGGGGAGGCTGGAAAATCGTTTAATTTTACCTCTTGGTCCCTGTAATCAAGGACACGTGAAGGAGAGTGGCAAACATTAGCCAATAAGTGGCCTTTCTCTAAGAAGTGTGTGAAAGGCTGGGGAGGGGTTTAGGTGAAAGACAGAAAGGAGAGGAGGAGCAAAGAACAGCAGCTGGGAAAATATGTGAGTCAGACAGGAGAGGTTAAAAGGGGCTGGGTGGAGCTAGGCAGGGCTGGGTGCTGTAATCCCAGCACTTTGGGAGGCCAAGACAGGCAGATCACTTGAGGTCAGAAGTTCGAGACAAGCCTGGCCAATATGATGAAACCTCATCTCTACTAAAAATACACAAACTAGCCAGGCATGGTGGCAGACACCTGTAGTCCCACCTACTTGGGAGGCCGAGGCACGATAATTGCCCGAACCAAGAAGGTGGAGCTTGCAGTGAGCCAAAATCGCACCACTGCACTCCAGCCTGGGCGACAGACAGCGAGACTCACTTGTCTCAAAAGAAAAAAAAAGAAAAAAAATAGGGTTGGGGGGTTGCTGGGCAGACTCTTGCTACCTGAACCTTCACCCAGGAGACACGTATCTATTTCTGAAAATTTGGATTCAGATTTAGGATCACCTTCTTCAAGAAGATCTTCCCTCCCCCTTTCCCTCACCTCCCCTCCCTCTTCCCTCAACTCCCTCCCTCCTCCCCTTCCCTCTCCCTCCCCTTTCCTCCCCTCCCCCCCTTCCCTCCCCTACCCCCTTTCTCCCCTATCCCCTCCCTTCCCTTCGCTTCTTTTTCCTCCCTTCCTTCCCCTCTTTCCTCTCTCGCTCTCTTCTCTCTCTCTCTTTCATTCGTTCATTCTTTCATTCGTTTGTTCTTTCCTCAGATGTTTTTCTTTCCTTCCCTCAAATGATCCTCTTGCCTCTGTCTCCCAAGTGGCTGAGACTGTTTTAAAAAAGTTTTTGTAGGCTGGCGTGGTGGCTCACACCTGTGATCACAGCAATTTGGGAGTCAGAGGCGGGCAGGCGGATCACCAGGTCGAGAGATTGAGATCATACTGGCCAATATGGTGAAACCCCCTGTCTACTAAAAATTAAAAAATTAGCCAGGTGTGGTGGCGCCAGCCTATAGTCCTAGCTACTTGGGAGGCTGAGGCAGGAGAATAGCGTGAACCCAGGAGGCGAAGGTTGCGGTGAGCCAAGATCGAGCTGCTGCACTCCAGCCTGGCAACAGAGAGAGACTCCGTCTCAAAAAAAAAAAAAAAGTTTTTGTAGAGATGGGGGTCTTGCTATGTTGCCTAGGCTGTTCTTGAACTCCTGGCCTCAAGGAATCTGCTATCTTCAGTCTCCCAAAATGCTGGAATTACTGGCATTACCACTGAGCCTGGCTGTGAGAGAGTTCCAGGTTTACCCTTTATGTCTCTGCTTCTCATGCTAAAGGCAGACTAAGTGATTTAAGAGATTAAGTGACCTGGCTGGGTGTGGTGGCTCACACCTGTAATCCCAGCACTTTGGGAGGCCGACGTGGGTGGATCACTTGAGGTCAGGAGTTCGAGACCAGCCTGGCCAACATGGTGAAATCCCCTCTCTCTTAAAAATACAAAAATTAGCTGAGCGTTGTGGAGCATGCCTGCAGTTCCAGCTGTTTGGTAGGCTGAGGCACGAGAATTGCTTCGACCTAGAAGGTGGAGGTTGCAGTGAGCTGAGATGGTGCCACTGGAGTCCAGTTTGGGTGACAGAGCAAAGATAATAAATAAATAGATAGCCTCCAAAATAAATAAATAAATAAATAAATATATAAAATAATAAAAGAGACCAAGTGACCTGGCTGGGCACCTGGAGAACGGGAAATGGTCCCTAGGCCCCTTGTTTATACTATCAAATAAGTATTAAACTATTCGACTATCAAATGAGTATTAGACATGATTCCTGTCATTACCCAACCAACATTCTTTCACAGGGGAACACATTAACAAAACCTTAAACCCTCCATGCTTCTGCGATAGCTTAAACAGTTAATGAAACAATAAACATTCCATAAAGAAAAACAAATGTTAACAGTTTATTTTAATTAAAACCCCCAAGGGACCTGACTGAGATCCCTATCTACTTAACATATGCAAAGTGATACACTATTCCTAACCCTTAATAAACAATTTATGCAAACTGCTGAGCCTCAAGGGCTTTCTAGCCATGCCAGACTTTCCCCCAGTTTCCACCTAGGAGAAGGGGAATTAGTGCTAGGGCTCTGCTACAGGAAGCCCTAGCCCAGGAAGCCATTGTGTAATGCAGGCAGAAAACCGCAGTTCCTGGATTTCACTTAATTTTTCCTTTTCTCTTTTCTTTTTTTTCTTTTCTTTGTTGAGATGGAGCCTCACCCTGTCGCCCAGGCTGGAGTGCAGTGGTGCAGCCTCCGCTTACTGTAACCTCTCCCTCCCAGGTTCGGCTATTTTCCTGCCTCAGCCTCCCAAGTAGCTGCGATTATAGATATGCGCTACGACGCATGGCTAATTTCTGTAATTTTAGTAGAGACGGGGTTTCACCATGTTGATCAGGCTGGTCTTGAACTCCTGACCTCATGATCCACCTGCCTCAGCCTCCCAAATTGCTGGGATTACAGGTATGAGCCACCCTATCCAGCCAGATTTCACTTAATTTTTCTATGGAAAATTGGGCATCTTCCCATTTATTTATTTTGTTGTTGTTGTTGCCCTTCACATTTCCAAGATGTTTCAGCCATAGTTGGTTGCATGACCACATCTAAAAATTTTTAGTTCCCCAGGTTATGCTTCATTT
Organism: Ateles fusciceps; assembly: GCA_036589455.1. Taxonomy (NCBI): domain Eukaryota; kingdom Metazoa; phylum Chordata; class Mammalia; order Primates; family Atelidae; genus Ateles; species Ateles fusciceps. The sequence goes on from JAZHEH010000113.1 coordinate 10,380,278, forward strand.
ATTTTACGTGCCTCTATACAACCTGTATGGTTTTATGGCTCCTTCGAGGTTCCCTTGGCAAATAAAATTAAGTTACAATTCACATCAATTGTTAAACATATATCAGCAACAAATACCCTGGATGCATTCTGAAGAATATCCTATTAATAAATGTAGTGGGTTGAGGCAGGGGGCGGTGGCTCCCACCTGTAATCCCAGCACTTTGGGAGGTTGAGGTGGGTGGATCACTTGAGGTCAGGAGTTCAAGACCAGCCTGGCCAACATGGTGAAACCCCGCCTCTACTAAAAAAAAATACAAAATTAGCCGGGTATGGTGATACACACCTGTAATCCCAGCTACTTGGAAGGCTGAGGCTGGAGAATTGCTTGAACCTGGGAGGTGGAGGGTGCAGTGAGCTGAGATCGCACCACTGCACTCCAGCCTGGGCAACAAGAGTGAAACTCCGTCTCAAAAAAAGAAAAACAATGTAGTGGGTTGAATAGTGAGTGCCCACCCTCAAATTCGTGTCCATCTGGAATCTCAGAATGTGGTCTTATTTGGAAATGGGGGTCTTTGCAGATGTAAATAGTTAAGATGAGGTTATACTGGATTCAGGTGGGCATTAACTCCAATGATTAGCGCCTTTATAACAAGAAGAGACGCGTGAAGATACACGCAGAGGGAGGAATACCAGGTGATGGTGGAGTCAGAGTCAGGAGTGATTTCGCTGCAATCCAAGGAACACCAAGGACTGCCGAAGCTACCAGAATCTACAAGGAGGTAAGGAAGGATTCTTCTCTTGAGCCTTCAGAGGGGAGCATGGCCCTGCCAGCACCTTCACTTTGGACTTCAAACTTCCAGAATGATTAGAAAATACATTTCTGGTTTTTTTTTTCTTTTTTTTTTTTTTTGAGATAGAATCTTACTCTGTCGCCCAGGCAATGGTGTGGTCTTGGCTCACTGCAACCTGCCGCTTCCTGGGTTCAAGCTTTTCTCCTGCCTCAGTCTCCCGAGTAGCTGGGATTACAGGTGCCTGCTATCATGCCCAGTTATTTAGAGAAAATAAATTTCTGTTGTTCTCAGCCACTGAGTTGTGGCCATTTGTTACGGCAGCCTTAGGAAACTACTACATACATACGGTCTTCTGTAGAATAAAAACTATCATCAATATTATTCACTTGTGCATTCACGAGTGTGTGTGTGTGTAGAGGGGGTGAGGGGGCACTGACCAAGGCCTGGAGAACACCTGGATCATAGATGAAGTTTCCGTCCTCACTGTCCTTAGTACACGCGTTAGGGTCAGGGCTGGGGTCACAGGTGTGCAAGCTGTGCAGTCGCACATGGCATGGGGCTCAGGAGGACCCCGTGCTAGTTTAATGCTCTGCTGTTGCTGCCTTGAAATGTTTAATAATTTTTGAATTAGAGACCCCTCATTTTTTTTGAAAGAGGAATACAGACAATGTAAGTGATTATTAAAGCAGAATCTTGGTTCAGAGGTATTCTCTGCTATAGCCAGTAGGATGTTGGAGTGAGGGCCTGGGCATGTGGGGAGGCAGAGTCATACCACAGTCAGCTACAGCTCTGCTGAGAGCCAGGACAAGGAGGGAGTCTCCATGGGCTGCAGCGTCAGGGGCAGAAACTGAGCAATGTGTGGAGGAGAAGGCGGCCGGTCCCAGAGCAGCTCAGAGGTGGAGGCTCCCTCCAGGCCCCCCTGCCATGTCTTAGCAGTCATCTTCTTTCCATGAATTTTGTTTTGTTGTGTTTGTTTGCCTTGAATTCGTGTTGCAGAATCTCTGGCTTTTTGCCTCCTGGACAAAAGATTTCTGCTGGGGCAAGGATGCAGGTCCAGAGGTACTCCAGCTGCCGCCTGACCAGGGGCCAGGAGAAGCAGACAGAAGGAGGGCCACACCCCTGGCCCCTGAACAGGACGCTGTCTACCTACACTCTCCCTGGATCTCGAGGCTTGGCTGAGTGTTTCCCACACTGGCTTGAGCATCAGAACATTTTGTTCTCACTCAGAACCCCTCTGTATGTGATGGGGTGAATGAGCGGGCTGTAGTGGACTTGAGGGAGTGTCATTTGGCTAAACTACCCAGCTCTTGTTTTCCCAGGGGGAGAGACATGTACCAGCTGCAGGCAGAGCGGAATCGCTGAGAGGGGGGAGGAGGGATTTGTATTTGGAGAGATGTTGGAAGTGAAGGAGCAAAGGATGGCAGCAGCGGGGAGGCACCTGGGGGAGAAATTGCTAGCTGCATTTTGATGAATCTGTGCTGTGTGGTGGTGGGAAGTGCCCCACCCCCAGCTCCCCTGGAAGCGTTCAGTCTCTTCTATGTCACACTTCACAGTTTTGGAGTCAGATTTGGTATTGGGGATGCAGGGCCGTACCATGCCTCAAGAGGATGGGGCAGGGGCAGCTCTCCAGGGGCCCGTCGCATCAAGGTACTTGGCAAACAGATGCTGTCATTCAGGCTGGAGCAGAGAGACACCTCATTTTTATTTTGCACTGGACCCCACAAATTATGTAGCTGATCCTCACTAGAATGACAGAATCACCAGCTCTATAGAGCAGATAGAGAGGAGAACCCATAATCTGAGGGCATGTTTTACTAAGGCAGTGAGGTGGGATAAATTAAAGGAAACGTTTGCTCACTGACAAGATTCATTTGTCAGATGATCACTTAGGCAGAGGGAGCACTGTGTTCATAAGCGTGGTGTGTGTGGGAATGGGGACTCAGAGAATATGGGTGATTGGACACCAACAGGACTTAGGTAGTGCTAGTGCCTAACGTACCACTAGGGGGTGCTCAGGGAGAATTGATGATAGACATGAGTCAGATCCCAAAAGGCTTTGGAAGGACAATGCAGGCCTTGGACTTAGTCCACAAAGTGATGGGGAAACATAGAAGATATTGATTAACAGATGACAAGATTGGATCCCCCAATTCTGTTCCTCCAGAATTCCAGGAAAGCCACTCTGTGCTCAGACCCAGGCCACAAACTTGTATGTCAAGAAAGAATTCAAAGGGAGGCTGGGCAGTGGCTCATGCCTGTAATCCCGGCACTTTGGGAGGCCAAGGTGGGCGGATCACGAGGTCAGAAGATTGAGACCATCCTGGCTAACACAGTGAAACCCCGTCTCTACTATAAATACAAAATAATTAGCTGGGTGTGGTGGCATGTGCCTATAGTCCCAGCTACTTGGGAGGCTGAGGCAGGAGAATCGCTCGAACCGGAAGGGCGGAGGTTGCAGTGAGCCGAGGTCATGCCACTGCACTCCAGTGTGGGCCACAGAGCGAGATTCCATCTCAAAACAAACAAACACCGAAAAAAAAAACGGGAGGAATAAGAATAAATTGATCCTTCTTTCTAGTGTCCACTGCTTTTTTTCCTGAGTATTAATAAATTATATGAATAACAATATATGTTTAGAGTCTGTCAGGATTTGCTAGCCTGAAATGAGATGGTCCAGGAGGCCTTTCTAGTGAAGCACTGTGGGCTTGGCCTCTCGGGGGATGTTCAGATTGGTTACCTTCAAAATAAGGTTCATGCAACACAGGAGATTTAAAGGAACATTAGACCTTATGGTAGGCTGAATAATGGTTCTCCGAAGACATTCGTGTTCCAGCTCATGGAACTGTGATTGTGTTGCCTTACACAGTGAAAGGGGCTTTGCAGTTGTTATTAAATTGAGGATTTTGAGATGGGGAGATTAGCCTTGATTACATGTGCTGCCCCAGTGTAATCACAGGGTTATTATGAGGGAAAGGCAGGAGGAGCAAAGTGAGTAGTAGGAGGTGTGACTGTAGAAGCAAGAGGCTGGATGCAGGAGCCACTAGCCAAGGAGTGCAGGAAGTTTCTAGAAGCTACAAAGGGGAAGGAAATTGATTCCCCTCTAAAGCCTTCAGAGGGAACGTAGCTGTAGCATCGTTTTGTTTTGTTTTTTTGAGATGGAGTTGTGCTCTTATTGCCCAGGCTGGAGTGCAGTGGCACCATCTTGGCTCTCTGCAATCTCCACTTCCCAGGCTCAAGTGATTCTCCTGCCTCAGCCTCCTGAGTGACTGGGATTATAGGCGTGTGCCACCATTCCGAGCTAATTTTTGTATTTTTAGTAGAGACAGGGTTTTGCCATACTGGCTAGGCTGGTCTCGAACTCTTGACCTCAGGTGATCTGTCCGCCTCAGCCTCCCAAAGTGCTGGGATTATAGGTGTGAGCCATCACACCTGGCCTACTATTTGAATTTTGGATTGTATCTCAAAGTATGTTTAGTTTAGAGAGTATCTCTATTTGTGGTCTTACATTCCATAAATACATATGTATATGATAAAGAAATATAGATAAACAGACTGTCCCTCTGTCTGGCCTGTGGACAGATGGGATAATTATTCAGGACTACAATCCTATGAATTGGTTCCTTTATAACTGGGTTTGATTCTAAATTTCCTTTGTGTGGAACAATCAAATCACTGCCATATAATTGCAAGTATTGCACAATTACTAGAGATTTGAGCTTATTTTTCATTATTTTTACCATTAGCTGTTATTTACATTTAAAGCACACATTGAATTCCCACGGTAACATTTTCTCTGTATAGATCCACTTAAAAACTGGCCTTGGGAACTACATGAATGAAAAAAACTGACTACATAGTTTCTATTAAATTAGTTTTTGGGGACAGATGTGGTGGCTCAAACCTATAATCCCAGCACTTTGGGAGGCTGAAGCAGAAGGATCACTTGAGGCAAGGAGTTCAAGACCAGCCTGGGTAACATAACTCCATCTCCACCAAAATATAAATAAATAAATGAATAAATTTTTACCTTTTTTTTTTTTTTTTTTTTTTTTTGGCAAAGTCTCAAAAGTCTCATTCTGTCACCCAGGCTGGAGTGCAATGGTGCTATCTCTGCTCACTGCAACCTCCACCTCCTGGGGTGATTCTCCTGCCTCAGCCTCCCCAGTAGCTGGGATTACAGGTACCCACTACCATGCCCAGCTACTTTTTATATTTTTAGTAGTGATGAGGTTTCACCATGTTGGCCAGGCTGGTCTTGAACTCCTGACCTCAGGTGATCTGCCTGCCTCAGCCTCCTGAAGTGCTGGCATTACAGGTGGCCACTGTGTCCTGCTTTACATTGATTTAAAAAAAAATTCAGAGAAGTCTCCAAGGGTCATAATCAGAACACTACGTAGAGCTACATGGGAAGTTGTTCTTATTTTGTGTGCTAATTTCAGAGGAAATATAAAGAAATTAGAGTGGTTATGTCAGGAGGTGAATTTCCTTACCAAGATTCTCATATTGACTGATATACAAAAAGGACCATAAACACCAAACATAATCAGAGGAAATTTTCTAACATGTATCTAGTCAATTCATTTTCCTGCCAAATATCCTTCAATGACTGCCCATTATATACAGAATAAAGTTACGATTTCTTGGCATTGTATTTGACATGTTTTGTGCTGTGGGCTTAATCTCTCTTACATGATATTCTAGCCCCTCTTCAAAAACACCCTGTGCTTTGGCCTTGAGAAATGATCACTGCCCCATGTCATGCCCTTCCTCTGTCCGAGCAGCACGCGCAGGCTTATTTTTGCCATCCTTTACAATTCAGCTCCTATGCCAGCACCTCCTCTCAGATGTCTTCCTGTGCTGCCTCCCCTTCTCCCTGGCTCAAATGCACAGCTTTCTCCTTTATGGGCCCGTGATACAGCCACTATAATTACCTGTTTACGAGCTGTCATCCCCACCTGACTGAACCACTGCTGGGCGGTCACTTCTTCCTTTTCCTCTTAATGCCCTGCCCTTGGCAGAGACGGGCAGTCTGAACCGGTCAGTCAGTTAGTCTCAGTTTCTTTTTAGCTCTCAAAGTATGAAAGTATGGATTTTGTATTTAAGGATTCGTATCCTTGAAGACCAGGGACAACTATTATTTGCATTACACTGCACGGATAATTTAAGACACTTCTTTTTAAAATGGAGACTTGCTCTGTTGCCCAGGCTGGAGTACAGCGGCACGGTCTTGGCCGACTGCAGCCTCTGCCTCTTGGGTTCAAGCAATTCTCCTGCCTCAGCCTCCTGAGTAGCCGGGATTACAGGTGCCTGCCACTACGCCCAACTTCTTTTTTGTATTTTTAGTAGAGGCAGGGGTTTCACCATGTTGGCCAGGCTGATCTCGAACTCCTGACCTCTTGATCCACCTACCTCGGCCTCCCAAAGCACTGGAATTACAGGCGTGAGCCACCACACCTGGCCAAGACACTTCTTTTTTTTTTAATGTCAATTAGCTTGATTTAATCATTTCACATTGTTTACATATATCAAGACATCACATTGTACACCCATAAATGCACATAATTATGATTTGTCAATTTGAAATATTATTTTTAAAAATAAAAACTTTTTAAAATTATCCATTTGATATTTCAGTTTCCCCCAAGTCCCTATTCCAGCCAACTACCCCTGGGGCATTTCCCTCTGATCCTGGCGTCTTCCTCCACAGTTATGAAAACAGTATCGCTGCACTCCAGTTTCTACCACCAAGTTCACATACCCTACTTCATCTCAGCTTCTGCTGAACCAAGGGTCTTCTGTTAATAGAACCTCCCCCAGTGAAAAGTGATTGCTCACCCTTTTTTATTACTTGCACAAATCCTTCAGGTTAAAATAGAAGTCATCTGGATATCACACTTCTAAAGTTAATTTCTGTCTATGCCTGAGCGTATTTAAGTACCTAACTCTTGCATAAGATACAATTCTGGTACGGTACAGTGGCTTATGCCTGTAATCCCAGCACTTTGGGAGGCAGAGGCTGGCAGATCATCTGAGGTCAGGAGTTCAAGACCAGCCTGGCCAACATAGTGAAACCCCAACTCTACTAAAAATACAAAAATTAGCCAGGCATGGTGGTAGTAGGCACCTGTCGTCCCAGCTACTTGGGAGGCTGAGGCAGGAGAATTGCTTGAACCCAGGAGGCGGAGATTGCAGTGAGCTGATCTAGCCACTGCACTCCAGCCTGGAGACAGAGTGAGACTCCACCCCCAAAAAAAGAATTCCATTGAAATAATTTTATACCTGCTACATACACACTTTATAAAACCTTTTAATGTAAGAATTATAATCCTAAATCTCAATAAAGTTTACTTGTAAATGCATTAGCTGAACTGGGTGTGACGGTGCACACCTGTAATCTCAGCTACTGGGGAGGCTGTTAGGGGAGGATTGCTTGAACCCAGGAGTTTGAGATCAACCTCGGCAGCATAGTGAGATCTCCACCTAAAAAAAAAAAAAATCATTAAGGAGCTCACTATCACAAAAAAAAGGGAACAATAGCATAAGTGTATCTTTGTACAACAACAGCATGTTGCTGGATTTATTTTAAGAATGGGAGCTGTCATAGTTAGACAAAGCTACAGCTGTCATGGTTAAAAAATAAAACTGGGGGCCAGGTGCAGTGGTTCATGTCTGTAATCCCAGCACTTTGGGAAGATTGCTTGAGCCTAGGAGTTTGAGGTTAGCCTGGGCAATGTAGTGAGACCCCATCTTTTTTAAAAAAAATTAACTGGGCATAGTGGTGCATGCATGTAGTCCCCAGGTACTCCCTCCAGAGGAGGCTGAGGTGGGAGGATCCTCTGAGTCCAGAAGTTTGAGCCTGCAGTGCGCCACGGATACACTCCAGCCTCGGATACAGAGCCAGATCCTGCGTCAATAAATAATAAAACTGGTTAATGTCTAAATAAGATAATCTCAAGAAGAAACAAATTGAATTTTTTGGCATTGATATTGACAATGAAAACCATTTATCCATTTAAACTGGTGTGCCATCCATTTATTACATTTAGTATTGCCTTTTAGAAATAGAACTGCTTGAACTGCACTTCTGTGATCAAATAGATCTTATATTTCTTGGTATAGGTCACTAAAGACAATATTTTATAGAGCAACTGTCCTCAGAAAGAAAATACTCTTGTTTCAGTTATTCAATGGGATTTCATAATAAAGTTAAACTAGGATTGAAGGACTTAATCTGCTGCAAACAATTTACAGTTTTACCATCAGCATCCATTTTTCCATGACATAGCATAATTTAGAAAATTCAAGGGAAATGTTAGTGAATTATGACATCAAGCCTAAGGGGTCATTTGTAAACTTTTGTATGCCACTGGCAATTTATCACTTGACTTTCTACCCCTCAACCCAAGTTCATAATCCTCTTGACTCCCAGTTAACATTAAAGTTCCAATTCACACCTACCAAAGCAGAGTTTCTGTAGGATAATCCTTGAATTACTGGCATGGGAATTATGTGGGGCTCATGTGAAGGATATAAGTTCCTGGGTTCTACCTCCAACCCATTGAATCAGAAATCCTGATGGTGAGGACTTCCTCCGACATAGTTGATTATCCAGAAGGTCTTAGTTTTTTTTGTTTGTTTTTTGTTTTCTCATAGAAACAAGTCCAGAAGCAGGTAAACTAGGATAGTAATGGCAGCTTCATGCTGCCATCAGAGACCAGGGATCCTTCTGGTTTTCTCAAATATTTTTTATTCTCATGGTGTCAAAATGGCTGCGCCATCTGTAAGCATTGAGCTACATTCTGGGAAGGAAACTGGAAAAGGAGTAAGGGAGAAAGTCAAAAGGCCTGGTGCCCAGTCTGTCATCTTTAATATACTTCCTTAGGAGTTCCACTCAGTGAATTCCACTTGTTTCTCATTGGCGAGAGGCGGGTTACTGGTCACCAATAGCAAAGGAGCCTGGGGAGATACTATTTGAAAGAGGACATTGACATCTACACTAATCAGAACTGTATAGGCTGGACACGGTGGCTCACACCTGTAATCCCAGCACTTTGGGAGGCTGAGGCAGGCGGATCATTTGAGGTCAGGAGTTTGAAACCAGCCTGGCCAACATAGCGAAACCCCATCTCTACTAAAAATATAAAAATCAGCTGGGCATGGTGGCGCACACCTTTAGTCCCAACTAGTCTGGGAGGCTGAGGCAGGAGAAGCGCTTGAACCCAGGAGGCAGAGGCTGCAGTGAGCCGAGATTGTGTCACTGCACTACAGCCTGGGTTATACAACGAGACACTGTTGCAAAACAAAAAAGACAAAATAAAAACTGTATTAATAAGAAAGCAGGGAAGAATGGATTTTTAGTAGGCAATTATGTCTGCCATACACGTTTTTTTCTTTTAATAACTTTTTGAAATAAGTAGGCAATCTGGTACTTTGTGTTATTTTTTATAGTATTTAAATTATATCATAATGTTGTTAATTACCTTTTGGATGTTTAAGAATGTTTTTGCATCTTTTAGTATGGCTTTGTTTTGAAAACCAAAATATTCTTGAAGAACTGTCTTCAATTTTATAATGGTTACCATTTGCAAGATTAAATTTGGTATATTAAATTTTCCTTTGTGGCTTGGTGCGGTGGCTCACGCCTGTAATCCCAGCACTTTGGAGGCTGAGGCAGGCAGATCTCCTGAAGTCAGGAGATTGAGACCATCCTGGCCAACATAGTAAAACCCTGTCTTTCCTAGAAATACAAAAATTAGCCAGGTGTGGTGGTGGGTGCCTGTAATCCCAGCTACTCAGGAGGCTGAGGCAAGAGAATAGCTTGAACCCAGGAGGCGGAGGTTGCTGTGAGCCAAGATTGCATCATTGCACTCCAGCCTGGGTGACAAGAGTGAGACTCCCTCTTAAAAGAGAAGTTTTTTCCTTTGTATCTGGAATAAAAAATTATCACACACGAGTACACCTAGCTATTCAGAATCATGTCTCATCACGGATTGCTTGTATAAAACCAACTATATTCTGACACAAAATCACAAAAAATTATGATCATAATACGGGATTCATCTTTTCAACTGTGTCTCTATGCAAATATTTTTCCCCCCTTTACTGCAGTAACACTTCTCAAGTTTTAAGAAAGTTTCTAAAATTGAGAGTTTCATATTTGATGGTTAAAAAATTTACATGTTATCTAATGTGATGTTCGATAAATGTGAATATTTAAAAGAATTATATTTAAAAAAGAAAGATAAACTTAAATAGGATGCAATTTTTAAATAATTTATAATTGCATCAGAAACACAAAATACTTTGGGATACAGCTAATGGAGGATGTGTAAGACCTCTACACTGAAAAGTACAAAACATTGCTGAGAAATTAGAGCTAGATGTGTCCCTAGCGTAGGAAATTGCCCTGTGTACCCAAGGACATCCTATCACTCAGTGCTTTATGTCTGTGGCTGGGATGCATCTTTGAAACTCACTAATGTTTGGCAAACACCCATCATCCATTAGGCACAGGTGCCTGCTATCAAATCCAGGCCACATCGTCATATTTCCTATTTATCTTTAGTGTTTATTATAAAATACCAAATGCCAAATTTCTCATTCTGATGTTGAGTACTTGTCAAACTATCAGATGTTTACTGCTTGTAGAATGGAATCAATTCTTTTTTTTTTTTTTTTGAGACAAAGTCTCACTCTGTTGCCCAGGCTGGAGTGCAACGGCGCGATCTCAGCTCACTGCAACCTCCACCTCCTGGGTTCAAGCAACTCTCCTGCCTCAGCCTCCGGAGTAGCTGGGATTACAGGCAAGTGCCACCAGGCCTGGCTAATTTTTGTATTATTTACAAAAATTACAGGCATCCACCACCACACCCAGCTAATTTTTGTATTTTTAGTAGAGACGGGTTTATATTGGCCAGGCTGGTCTCGAACTTCTGACCTCAAGTGATCCGCCTGCCTCAGCCTCCCAAAATGCTGGGATTATAGGCATGAGCCACCACACCTGGCCACTTACCCTAACTTCTACATGCCCATGCCCCAGCAGCAGTGTGAGCCCCTTGAGAGAGTGACTGGGTCTTATCCCAGCATTTCTTTGTATGCCTTGGATAAAAATTATAGACATGACATTTTTTTCAGGTTTCTGTCTTTCCTTCTGTATAGCAAAAACTGTTTTTCCTCTGCAATGCTCTCACAACTCTTCTGGTCACCAGAAAATATAGGGATTTTTCCCACAGCTAGCAACTCTCCAGTGAACACCAACTGGAGGTCCCACAGTTCAGTTCAATTCTGACACTCTCTACCGAGAGTTAGTATCAGATCCCACAGGTTAAGGGCTCAGTCCCACAAGACTGCCCTCCACCTTTACATGCCAAGCACAAGTCTAGGCTTCTGGTATTTCTGACCAACTGGCTATAAATTGGGGTTCCCAAGACTCCCTTTTGGTTTGATTATTTGCTAGGATGACTCACAGAATTCAGTGAAACACTTATGTTTACTCATTTATTACAAAGAATATTACAAAGGATACAGTTAGAAGACCAGATGATGAGGTACAAAGGCAAGTTACGTGGGAAGGGGTCGGGGAAGGGGTGAAGAGCTTCTTCTTCTTCTCTTCTTCTTCTTCTTCTTCCAGTGTCTTGCTCTGTTGCCCAGGCTGTAGTGTAGTGGTGTGATCTTGGCTCACTGCAACCTCTGCCTCCCAGGTTCAAGCAATTCTCCCAACTTAGCCTCTGGAGTAGCTGGGATTTCAGGTGCGCACCACCACGCCCAGCTAACTTTTGTATTGTTAGCAGAGATGAGGTTTCACCATGTTGGCCAGCCTGGTCTTGAACTCCCACCCTCAGGGGATCCGCCCACATTGGCCTCCCTAAGTGCTGAGATTACAGACATGACCCAGTGTGCTTGGCCGGGGTGCAGAGCTTATGTGCCCTCCCCAGACATGCCACCCTCCTTGCACCTGTACATGCTCAGCAACCCAGAAGCCCTCTAAACTCCATAGTTCAGAGATATTTATGAGGCTTCATCATGTAGACATGATTAATTATTAACTCCATCTCCAGCTCTTTTTTCTTTTCCTCCCAGAGATTGGGGGCCTGAGGCTGAAAGCTCTGAGCTGCTGCTTTTTTTTTTTTTTTTTTTTTTTTAAATGGAGTCTTACTCTGTCACCCAGGCTGGAGTGCAGTGACGCAATCTCGGCTCACTGCAACCTCAGCCTCCTGGGTTCAAGTGATCATTCCCCCTCAACTTCCCAAGTAGCTGGGACTATAGGCGCGAACCACCACTCCTGGCTAGTTTTTGTATTTTCAGTAGAAGCGGTGTTTCACCATGTTGGCCAGGATGATCTCGATCTCTTGACCTCCTGATCCACCCACCTCAGCCTCCCAAAGTGCTAGGATTACAGGTGTGAACCCTCACGCCCAGCCTGAAAGCTCCAAGCTTCTAATCATGGCTTGGTCTTTCTGGTGAGCAGCCCCCCTCCAGGGGCCCACCAAGCACCACCTCATTAGAACAAAAGATGCTTCAATCACCCAAGAAATTCCAAAGTATTTAGGAGCTCGGTGTCAGGAACCACAGTCAAAAACAACATATTAGAACAAAAGATGCAGCTAGTACCTTTTTTTTTTTTTAAGAGACGGGGTCTTGCTATGTTGCCCAGGCTGGAGTGCAGTGGCTATTCACAGGTGCAATCCCACTACTAATCAGCATGGGAGTTTTGACCTGCTCCGTTGCCGACCTGGGCCGGTTCACCCCCTCCTTAGGCGACCTGGTGGTCCCCCGCACCTGGGAGGTCACCATATTGATGCCAAACTTAGTGTGGACACCCAATCGGCAAACGCACTACAGCCCAGAACTCCTGCACACAAGTGATCCTCCAGTCTCAGCCTCCCAAGTAGCTGGGACTACAGGCATGCACCACCGCACCCGGCGCAGCTAGTACCTCTGTTGCTTAGCAAATTACAAGGGTTGTAGGAGCTCTGTGCCAGGGACCGAGGGCAGAGAACAAATACGTGTTTCTTATTATTATCACAACATCACACCTTCAATTCCACGTAAGCGCCCCTTTCTTCTTCTCCTCCCTCTCACAGTGTTACCATGGGGAATTCCCTCCAGCTTTTCTGTCATTCTCTCTTGCTTTCCCTCCCCAGACAGCAGTCCTGCTCACGGCTCCTATACACTTTGGCTCCTGCTTACCTGAGCAGCTGGTTGGTGGACTAGGTAGGGCCACTAATTGTTACCCACAGGCCCTGATTGGTGGGGACCCTGAGATAATAATCCTCACACTATCCCCTTCACCAAGTAATTATGGGTGGCAATCAAGACCCTATCTTTTGGGCTCTTGTTTGAGTCACAGAACCCTCTGTGGAGTAATGGTTATATAATCTGGACTTTGCCTAAATTTTCAGGGCAGTCACTCTTGAACTCCAGAACTCCTTTCTGTCTAGTGGATTAATCCACTACACAGTCCATAGACTCTGGGTCGTAAATACCTGATGTACAAGAGATAGACACCTTATACATCACAAACGCTGACTTTGGCAGAGCCTGTTCCCAATATTATTTCCTGGGAGCCAGAAGAATGCAAACCAAAAGTCTCCTGGTTCCTTGTCTGCCATTGGAGTGTGACTCATGGCAACTCCGTGCTTTCTGTCTCTTATCCCCCAATTCAGTCTCACCACCATGTTTGGGGATTTACACAGTGGTTGTGAATCAAAGATTCACTTTGGAGGGAAACCTGGCCTAGTGATGATCCTTAGGCATCTTGTTATGTATTAAAATATATGGGCCCTGTATGGTGGCTCACACCTAGTTCCCAGCACTTAGGGAGCCAACACATGAGGATCGCTTGAGCCCAGGAGGTTGAGGCTGCTGTGAGCCATGTTCATGCTACTGCACTCCAGCCTGGGCAACAGAGCTAGACTCTGTCTCTTAAAGAATAAAAAAGAAAGCCAACAAATTTAAATATTGTAATTATGTTCAAAAGAAAGTACAATTTAGTTGCCTTATTTTGGGATCACTTCAAGTTTGTGGACCAGCTTAGAAACATAATGTAATGCATATTTAATATATCATATACTTATATATTGGCTGGATGTGGTGACTCATGCCTGCAATCCAGCACTTTGGGAGGCCAAGGCTGGCAGATAACCTGAGGTCAAGAGTTTGAGACCAACCTGGGCAACATGGTGAAACCCCATCTCTACGAAAAATACAAAACTTAGCTGGGCATGGTGGCACACACCTGTAGTTCCAGCTACTCGGGGAGGCTGAGGCAGGAGAATCACTTGAACCCGGGAGGCGGAGGTTGCAGAGAGCTGAGATTACTCCACTGAATTTCAGCCTGGGTGACTGAGCAAGACCCTGTCTCAAAAAAAAAAAAAAAGTGTATATTGTAATATGTTACCTGTTACTGATACATTTTAATTACCACTTTCATTATATAGTTATTTCTGTAAAAATTATGCATTTGTATAGAAATACACATATGCATACATTTCTATAGAAAACGATGTTAAGAAAAGGGATACCATTGTAAAAAAACACATTTGTAATCTGGGATTTTCTTATCTTATAAATCCTTGAAGACTCATGCCTGTAATCCCAGCACTTTGGGAAGTCTTCAAGGATTTATTAGATGTATTAATTTAATACATCTCAGATAACTGTGATTCATAAATGGTAGTGGATGAAAAATCTATGGCTGCTGTTCTCAAGAAATTTATAGAAAAGTAGGCATTTCACAAGTACTTATTGATTTATAATGCACTGATCTTTGGAGCCTGCGTAACCTGGCTGCTTAATATGTCACACCTTGCTTGGTATCAGATAGACACTCAAAGGTAATGATTTCAAAGGTTATTCTAATTAGCAAGGGACTACTTCAGATTCTGGCAGAATATGCTTCGTTAAGTACAATTTAATCATTAAGGCAATAATATTAATTATGCATGCTCTCTGAGAAAACACCTTATCTCTTTATGCTTATTAATCACCATCTCAATTTTATAAATTACATTCAAACTTATGTACTGAAGGTTATGCAAAGGGAACATTGTTATAGATAGAAACAATAAATTATTTACCCAAAGCCATTCAGAAAATACTAGTCAAAACTGAAACTAGACTTCCAAACACCCTGTCAGTATTTAAATATGTCAAGGTCAAAGTCATATTAAGCAACTGGTCTTAGATATTTTTAGCAGTAGCTACAATTAAGATTTAGTAACACTACTCAGGTCTGGGAAATGTCATAATGTCATACACTGATTATTGTCTTGAAATTCATTAAGAACTCCATAGTCACAAGGGTTTTGAGAGACAGGTAATGGAAAGAAAATCTTGTTGGGTACCTGCTATGAGCCTGGTGCTCTATGGTTTGTTATGAATTCTCGTAACAACCCTGTGATGCACATTTTTTTTTTTTTTTGAGATGGAGTTTTGATCTTGTTGCCTAAGTTGGAGTGCAATGGCACAATCTTGGCTCATTGCAACCTCCACCTCCCGGGTTCAAGCAATTCTCCTGCCTCAGCCTCCGGAGTAGCTGGGACTACAGCTGTGAGCCACCATGCCCGGCCCTATGATGTACATTTTTAATCTTCATTTCATAGATGAGGAAGCAGAGGGCAAGTAATTTGCTCCGGCTCATAAGGCTAGTAAATGGGAGAGCTGCACAAGTTTAAATCCATAAAATAAAATACAGAGAAGTGCAAAGAGTTGTATTTAATGACTGTAAACTGTATTAGAATGTAAATAAATAGTACCTATCTAAGTCTTTTCCTGCTTATTGATGAAGGCTGATATTTGAATACCTGGTGAATACCATGACATTCATTCATTCATTCATTTATTTATTTTTGAGACAGGGTCTTGTTCTGTCACCCAGGCTAGAGTGCAGTGGTGCCATCTTGGCTCACTGCAAACTCTGCCTCCTGAGTTCAAGTGATTCTCCTGTTTCAGCCTCCCAAGTAGCTAGGATTGTAGGTGTGCACCAGCAGGCTCAGCTAATTTTTGGAATACTGTGACTTTTATGTGATGTAATCGCCAGCTTCAATCCATTCACTTTAGTGATTGTTCTTAAAGCTGATGCTGCTATAACAAGATATTTTAGGGGTGAAAAACCAATGTGACTTCTACTTTTCATCTTTCCAAAAAACTTTCCATGTTTGGAGACCTACCTATCTTGATTATGTGAAAAATGATACAAAGAGAACAGCTGTACTTGATTCTGAGGCTGAAACCAGTAAATAGTTATTGAGAACCTACTTTGGTGCCAGGCACTAGGCTGGGTACTGGGGGATGCAACGGGGTATTGGACAGTCAGACAAGGTCCAAGACTACTTGGGCTTGAGTGTTTGGGAAAGGCCACTCTCAGGAGGTAACATCTGTGCTGAATTTGAATGATAAAAAGGAGCCAGTGATACAAAGATCTGGGCTCAGAATAATCCAGTGGAACTAATACATGCACCATGCTGATGCAGCAACACGCCTGGTATATCATAAAAACAGATAGAGAAACAGGTTGAGATCAGGTGGAGAAGTAGGTAGGGGCTAGATTATGCTGATTGTATAATCAGCATAGGGAGTCTGGGTTTTAAGTACAAATAGAAGCACAGGGAGTTTTTAAGTGCAGGAATAACACACTCATGTTTATAAACTTTTACAGTACCTTGGATCACGGGTCTTCAGAACTTGAAGAGAGTTTAGAGATTGCCCAGCTAAAATGTTGCTTAAGAGTGAAGAAAACGAAATCCCACAGGAATTCCATGATGTGGCGAAGGTGATACAAATAGTGCACGTAGAGCTAGGACGTGTCCCAGTTCTAGCTCCACGTCCTGTGTTCTTTCTATTCCAGTACTTGGCTTTGCCATCTTAAGCTAGTACTTTTGAGGAAGAATTTAAAGCATTCTTTAAGTCCTTTTGAAAAACTGTTCCTAAGCCACAATGTAATCTATTAACATAAATGCTGTAGTCATCAAGCTTTAAAGACAGTACAAATGCCTTCCTAATGCCCTGGGAAAAGCCAATACTAAGTTGGGGTGTCAATTATGCTGGTGTCCCATGAACCCAGTGACTTCTCAGTAACTTCAGACACCACCTATGCCAAATGCCCAACATATAATCCTGGAATCAAAATTGTCTAATGAAAGGAAACTTTGGGCTCATGTAGTCTAATCTGTTTAACAATAAGGAAATTGACTTACCTGTGTCCCTCCAAGGACTTTCCCAGTGGTTTTTCTTCCTATTGAAATTCCATCATAGCCTGGCCTGGTGGCTCATGCCTGTAATCCCAGCACTTTGGGAAGCCTAGACAAGAGGATCGCTTGGGCAAGGAGTTCAAGACCAGCCTGGGCAACATACGGAGACCCCTATCTCTACAAAAATTAAAAAAAAAAAAAAATTTAGCTGGGGATGTTGGTATGCCCCTATGTTCCCAGCTACTTGGGAAGCTGAAGTAAGAGAATGTCTTGGGCCTGGGAGGTTGAGGCTGCAGTGAGCCATGATCACACCACGGCACTCCAGCCTGGGCAAAGGAAGACACTGTTTCAAAATAAGTAAATAAATAATAAAAAGTAAAAAAAATACAAATAAATAAGATGATTTCAGATAACTAAAATTGCTATTTTAAAAAATAAAGTGAAATGACATCTAGAGTAAATGTAGGAGAAGTAACTCTACACAGGCTGGTCAGAAAAGGTTTTGACAAGAGGACAATTTTGGGGAGGTGGAGAAACAGCCTGTTGCATGCAGAAGAAACAGCAGCTGGGCGGGGTGTGGTGGCTCACACCTGTAATCCCGGCGCTTTGAGAGGCTGAGGTGGGCGGATCACGAGGTCAAGAGATTGAGACCATCCTGGCCAACATGGTGAAACCCTGTCTCTACTAAAAATACAAAAATTAGCTAGGGCGTGGTGGCACATGCCTGTAGTCCTAGCTACTCAAGAGGCTGAGGCAGGAGAATCACTTGAACCCGGAGGCAGAGGTTGTGGTAAGCTGAGATCGTACCATTGCACTCCAGCCTGGGTGACAAAGTGAGACTCTCTCACACAAAAAAGAAAGTGATAAAGAAGATTGGGCCAGGTGTGGTGGCTCATGCCTGTGATCCCAGCACTTTGAGAGGCCAAGGAAGGTGGGTCACTTGAGTCCAAGAGTTTAAGACCAGCCTAGGCAAAATGGCAAAACTCTATCTCTACAAAAAATAGAAAAATTAGCTGAGCACAGTGGAGCACGTCTGTAGTTCCAGCTACTCAGGAAGCTAAGGCAGGAGGATCGTTTGAGCTCAGGAGGCAGAGGCTGCAGTGAGCCGTGATCACGCTACTGCGCTCTAGCCAGGTGACAGAGCAAGATCCTGTCTCAAAAAAAAAAAAAAGAAAGAAAAGAAAAGAAGATGGTGATTGTGATGCTTCTCTAGTCACAGGCTTCTGCTCAGGAACAGGTGTGGATAATTAGCCAATTATCCACAACTGGGTTTAGCTAGAGTTGACATTTTTCAAACAAGCAAGATGGAGAGTGAGGGACGCAAGCAAGTTAATAGTGTTTCAAAGATAGTAATTATACGGCCATGGAATTTAGACAGGGCTGAAAGGGAGGGGAGGACCTAAGAGGGTTGCTGAGTAATGAAAGAGTTGTAAGAGTCAATAGGTTAGAGGCCCTGATAGGGTCAAACAATTGTAGGTGTTGTGGAGTAAGAACCATTCACCTAGAAGAATAAGAAGTGTCGTCAGAATACAGAGCTATAACTGAATTTGAAGTTGTTGAAATTATTTGTGCTGACCAGGCCACGTATGACCATGAGAAAAGCAGCTGAAATGACGGGGGTAAAGGATCACTGGAGGGAGAGGAGGTTATGGGACTGAGAGATCAGGATGCTTAGCACAGATCTAGACAGAGAGAAGGTTACCAATACCAATAAATAGTCACAAATTAAAAAGACTGGGCTGGGCATTGTTGCTCACGCCTGTAATCCCGACACTTTGGGAGGCCGAGGCAGGTGGGTCACCTGAGGTCAGGAGCTTGAAACCAGTATGGCCAACATGGGCAAACCCCATATGTACTAAAAATACAAAAATTAGCCAAGCATGATGGCATATGCCTGTAATCCCAGCTACTCAGGAGGCTGAGGCAGGAGAATTGCCTGAACACAGGAGGCAGAGGTTGCAGTGAGCCAAGATTGTGCCACTGCACTCCAGCCTGGGCGACAGAGGGAGACTACATCTAAAACCACACAAAACAAAACAAAACTGAACGACAGTAATCCTTTTTAATAGTTTTTGTGTTTTGGTGGTCTTTTTTTTTTTTTTAGTCTCACTTTGTTGCCCAGACTGGAGTGCAGTGGTGCGATCATGGCTCATTGGAAACTCCGCTTCCCAGGTTCAAGGGATTCTCCTGCCTCAGCCTCCTGAGTAGCTGGGATTAAAGGCGCACACCACCACAACTGACGAATTTTTGTATTTCTAGTAGAGATGGGGTTTCACCATGTTGGCCAGGCTGGTCTTGAACTCCTGACCTCAGGTGATCCCGTTGCTCTGGCTGGAGTGCAGTGGCATGATCTCAGCTCACTGCAACCTCTGTCTTCCAGGTTCAAGCTATTCTCCTGCCTCAGCCCCCTGAGTAGCTGGGATTACAGGCATATATCACCATATCAAGCTAATTTTTCTTTTCTTTTTTTATCCAAGACAGAGCCTTGCTCTGTTGCCCAGGCTAGAGTGCAATGGTGCGAGCTTGGCTAACTGCAACCTCTACCTCCAGGGTTCAAATGATTCTCCTGCCTCAGTCTTCCCAAGTAGCTGGGATTACAGGTACACATTACCACACCCAGCTAATTTTTATATTTTTAGTAAAGACGTACGGAGTTTCACCATGTCGGCCAGGCTGATCTCGAATTCCTGACCTCAGGTGATCCACCCGCCTCGGCCTCCCAAAGTGTTGGGATTATAGGCGTGAGACACCACACTGTTGTTAGTCTTAATGGACCTTGTATTTAGTGCATTTATCTTACAGAACTTTTCCTCAATTGATATATATTCTAATGCTTCAGGGACAACATTGCATGAACAAATTGTTTTTGGATGATTAAAAAGGGTAGTGAGAATAGGAAATTCAAACTGGAGAGTAATAAAGTCATTACACATGGAGCTCAGGCAACAGGTGATTTATTGAGGGAAGTTACTACTGGAGCCATGAAGAGGATAAATAGACTTCTGATTTTGAGAAATCTTGAAACTCATGCAGAAATTTTGCAATGACTCAGTGTCTCTCAGCTGTAAAAATATATCCCTGCTTGAACTTGTTGGGCCTTTGAGGAGAAAAAAGCTTTGAACTCTGGAGCCATAGAGACCAGAGGTTTGACTCCTGTCAATCATTTATTAGTTGTATGACCTTGGGCAAGTTACTGAATCTGTCTGTGCCTATACTTTCTTATCTAAAAAATGGGTATTAAAAATCGTTTCTACCTGATAGTTATTAATGAAGATAAAGAGGGAGACATTATCTGTATTGAGGGTTTAATACTGTAACTGAATCATGGTAAGCACTCAATAACGGTGAGTGATAATTACTGTTATTACTGTTAAATATAATCTATAAATTGGAGACAGCAAAAACTACATTCCAGGCTAACAGAATTAAATGAGATGAAGTATACAAAGTACCTAGCACAGTATCTGCCATGCATTGAATTCTAACTAATGGTTAGCTATTTCTAGGAAATTAATCACCAGATCTAATTATCTCATCATTTATTTGAGAGAAGGGATAGAACAATTGAGAGTGATAGATAAAACAAATAGAGCTTTTTTTTTTTTTTTTGAGACAGAGTCTCACTCTGTTGCCAGGCTGGAGTGCAGTGGCAGGATCTTGGCTTACTCCAACCTCCACCTTCCGGGTTCAAGCGATTCTCCTGCCTCAGCCTCCCAAGTAGCTGGGACTAACAGGTGTGTGCCACCATGCCCAGCTAATTTTTGTAATTTTAGTAGAGACAGGATCTTACCATATTGTCCAGGATAGTCTTGATTTCTTGACCTCATGATCTGCCTGCCTCAGCCTCCCAAAGTGCTGGGATTGCAGGTGTGAGCCACTGGGCCTGGCCGAGCTCTCCCTCTCTTGAACCACTTACTGATCAATGTTAGCCTTTGAAAGTCTTTCTGGGCTGGGTGCAGTGGCTCACGCCTGTAATCCTAGCACTTTGGGAGGCCGAGGAGGGTGGATTGCCTGAGCTCGGGAGTTTAAGACCAGCCTGGTCTTAAACCCTGTCTCTACCCCATTACTGGGTATATATCCAAAGGATTATACATCATTCTGTTATAAAGACACATGTACATGTATGTTCATTGAGGCACTGTTTACAATAGCAAAGACCTGGAACCAACCCAAATGCCCATCGATGATAGACTGGACAAGGAAAATGTGGCACATATACACCATGGAATACTATGCAGCCATAAAAAACGATGAATTTGTTTCCTTTGTAGGGACATGGATGAATCTGGACACCATCATTCTCAGCAAACTGACACAGAACAGAAAATCAAACACCACATGTTCTTACTCATAGGCGGGTGTTGAACAATGAGAACACATGGACACAGGGAGGGGAGCATCACACACTAGGGTCTGTTGTGGGGAAATAGGGGAGGAACAGCAGTGGGTAGGGAGGTTGGGGAGGGATAACTTGGGAGAGAAATGCCAGATATAGGTGATGGGGAGATGGAGGCAGCAAACCACATTGCCATGTAGGTACCTATGCAACAATCCTGCATGATCTGCACATGTACCCCAGAACCTAAAGTACAATTAAAAACACACACACACACACACACACAATTAGCTGGGTGTAGTGGCATGTACTTGTAACACCAGCTACTCAGGAGACTCAGGCACTGAGGCATGAGAATTGCTTGCACCCAGGAGGCAGAGGTTCAGTGAGCCAAGGTTGTGCCACTGCACTCCAGCCTGAGCAACAGAGAGAGACTGTTTCTCAAAAAAAAAAAAAAAAAAAAAAAAAAAAGGTAAAGCAGAGACTCTTATGGAAATAGCTTCAGGATACAGGAGTCCTAATGTGTCTGAAGAGTGAGGAAGATTCAAGCAAGCACAGCTTCATTTAGCCACATTCTTTCTGAGAGCCTGCATCTGTTCTCTACCTGGAGATCAAAGTGTTATGAGCCTTTCAACAAATAACTCTCATTTTTTCTTGCATAACAAGAACTCTTCAGTTCTGTTTAATTCTAAAGCTAATGTTCTTGGCAACTTTGTAATAGAGACATAACCATGGAAAATAAAGCTTTTGCTTATTGAGTTTATATGGTGTACTCCAGGTATTAGGAAAACCTCTTTGTATACATTATCTTATTTAAGTATAGTCACGTACCACACAATGACATTCCAGTCAACAACAGACCCCATATATATGTGCTGGTGGTCCTAAAAGATTATAATCTTTATAATCTAACCCATAAACTGAAAAATTCTTATTGCCTGGTGATGCTGCAGCTGTTGTAACCTCACAGCGCAAAGCGTTACGTGTTTGTAGTGATCGTGGTGTAAGCAAAGCTACTACACTGCCACTCATTGAAAAGTATAGCACATACAATTGTAACTGCTCAAGGGTTCATCTTGCTTGCTGCCTAGACAGAGCCAATTCATCAAGACAGGGTAATTGCAATAGAAAAAGAGTAATTCACGCAGAGCTGGCTGTGCGGGAGACCAGAATTTTATTATTACTCAAGTCAGTCTCCTGGAGGATTTATTTGGGGAGCAGAGTTTTTGTTGTTGTTGTTGTTGTTGTTGTTTTTGAGATGAAGTCTCACTCTGTTGCCAGGCTGGAGTGCACTGGTGCGATCTCAGCTCACTGCAACCTCCATCTCCTGGGTTCAAGCGATTCTCCTGCCTCAGCCTCCCGAGTAACTGGGACTACAGGCACCCGCCACCACTCACATGTAATTTTTGTATTTTTAGTAGAGATGGGGTTTCGCCATGATGACCAGGATGCTCTCAAACTCCTGATGTCATGATCTGTCCTCCTTGGCCTCCCAAAGTGCTGGGATTACAGGAGTGAGCCACTGCACCTGGCCTAGGGAGCAGAGTTTTTAAGGACAATTTGGTGAGTCCGAGGAGGCCAGTGAGCCAGGAGTGCTGATTCGTCAGAGATGAAATCACAGGGAGTCAGAGCTGTCTTGTTGCACTGAGTCAGTTTCTGGGTGAGGGCCACAAGATCAGATGAGCCAGCTTATCTATCTGGGTGGTGCCAGGGTCTGCAAAATATCTCAAGCACTGATCTTAGGAGCAATTTAGAGAGAGTCAGGAACTTGTAGCCTCCAGCTGCATGACTCCTAAACATAATTTCTAATCTTGTGGCTAATGTTAGTCCTATAGAGGCAATCTAGTCCCCAGGCAAGAAGGAGGTCTTCTTTGGGAAAGGGCTGTCATTGTCTCTGTTTTAAACTATAAACTATAAATTAAGTTTCACCCACAGATAGTTCAGCCTATGCCCAGGAATGAACAAGGACAGCTTGGAGGTTAGAAGCAAGATGGAGTCCGTGAAGTTAGATCTCTTTCACTGTCTCAGTCAAAGGTTTGCAAAGGCAATATCACAATTAGGTACAGTATAGAATACTTGATAGTAAACAACTATGTTAGTAGTTTATGTATTTACCATACTATTTCATCTTTATTTTTGAGACAGGGTTTTGCTCTGTTGTCCAGGCTGGAGTGCTATGGTGTGATCTCGACTCACTGCAACCTCCGCCTCCTGGATTCAAGCGATTCTCCTGTCTTAGTCTCCCCAGTAGCTGCGGTTTACAGGCACCCACCACCACACCCGGCTAATTTTTGTATTTTTAGTGGAGGCAGGGTTTCACCATGTAGGACAGGCTGGTCTTGAACTGTTGACCTCAGGTGATCCGCCTGCCTCGACCTCTCAAAGTGCTAAGATTATAGGCATGAGCCACCGCACCCAGTCGTATATCACATTTTCTTTATCCACTCATCGGTTGTTGGGCACTTAGGTTGGTTCCAAATCTTTGCAACTGTGAGTAGCGCTGTGATAAACATACATGTGTCGGTGTCTTTTTGATATAATGACTTCTTAAGTGTTATTACAAAAGAGTAAAAATATTGAAAACATATATAAATATATTTTGAGATGGAGTCTTGTTCTGTCACCAAGACTGGAGTGCAGTGGCATAATCTCAGTTCACTGCAACCTCCACCTCTTGGGTTCAAATGATTCTCCTGCCTCAGCCTCCTGAGTAGCTGGGATTACAGGCATGGGCCACTGCACCTGGCTAATTTTTGTATTTTTAGTAGAGACAGGGTTTCACCATGTTGGCCAGGCTGGTCTTGAACTTCTGACCTCAGGTGAACTACCTGCCTCGGCCTCCCTAAGTGCTGGGATTACAAGCATGAGGCACCATGCCCAGCCTATTGAATAATTTTTTTGTTTTGAGACAGAGTTTCGCTCTTATTGCCCAGGCTGGAGTGCACTGGTGTAATCTTGGCTCACTGAAACCTCTGCCTCCTGTGTTCAAGTGATTCTCCTGCCTCAGCCTCCCGAGTACCTGGGATTACAGGCATGCACAACCACGCTCAGCTAATTTTGTATTTTTAGTAGAGACATGGTTTCTCCATGTTGCTCAGGCTGGTCTCGAACTCCCAACCTCAGGTGATCTGCCCTCCTCAGCCTCCCAAAGTTCTGGGATGACAGGCATGAGCCACCATACCTAGCTAGAAAAATAAAAATAAATAAATAAATTTAGTGCAGCCTAGGTGTACAGTGCTAATAAAGTTCACAGTAGTGTAAAGTAATGTCCTAGGCCTTCACATTCACTTACTACTCACTGACTCACCCACAGCAGCTTCTAGTCCTTCAAGCTCCATTCATACTAAGTGCTCTATACAGATATACCATTATTGATTGATTGATTGATTGACTGATTGAGACGGAGTCTCACTCTGTCACCCAGGCTGGAACGCAGTGCCCTGATCTTGGCTCACTGCAACTTCTACCTCCTGGGTTCAAGCGATTCTCCTGCCTCAGCGTCCAGAGTGGTTGGGATTACAGGTGTGTGTCACCATGTCTGACTAATTTTTATATTTTTAGTAGAGACAGGGTTTCACCATGTTGGCCAGGCTGGTCTTGAACTTTTGACCTTAGGTGATCCATCGCCTTGACCTCCCAAAGTGCTGGGATTACAGGTGTGAGCCACTGTGCCTGGTCAGGTATACCATTTTTTAACTTTCATACTGTACTTTTACTACACCTTTTCTATGTTTAGATATACAAATACTTTCCATTGTGTTACAGTTGCCTACAGTATTCAGGACAGTAACGTGCTGTACAATTTGTAGCATAGAAACAATAGGATATGCCATACAGCCTAGGTGTGTATTGGGCTATACCATCTAGGTTTGTGTGAGCTCCCTCTATGGTGTTCACCCAATGACAACATCATCTCACGATGCACTTCTCACAACATAACCCCACTGTTAAGCAATGCATGACTGCATATAAACAGCGCTGGGAGGTAGGTAGCATTATTGTCTAAATTTTTCCAAGAAGAAAACTGAGGCTTAAGGAGAATAATTTGTTCAAGGACATGCAGCTAGTGAGGGGCAGAGGCAAGATGTTAGTCTAGGTTAGTCTGTCTCTGATGTCTGTGCTCGTAACCTTTATTTACACTATGAAGACCTACCACACACTACTCTTACCTCCTTGAACCCAGTGTTGGTAGCAGCACAACTACGACTAAGCTCTGGGTTACTGTGCTGTCTCTTGTGGCTCCTGTATACCCGCAGCTTTGTAAATGGTCCCTTTGAAAATAACCCCTGTTCAAATAATCCTAGTTAGAGTATACGCCATAGGTGTCCTGCTGTGACCTCACTGATATAGCTTACTATGGAAGATATGGAAGAGAAGGATTTAGTTTTCCTACTCTTGCTTCCTTGCTACACAACATATATATGGGGCACCACACACACACACACACTCACACTCTTCCTGTTTTGAACTGAATCGGTAACTCTAAACTCATGTTGAAGCCGTAACCCTCAATGTGATGGTATTTGGAGATGGGGCTTTGGGGAGGTAACTAGGTTTAGATGAAGTCATGAAGGTGAGCCCTAGTCTGATGGCATTAGGGCCCTTATGAGAAGAGAAACAGACTGGGTGTTGTGGCTCACGCCTTTAATCCTAGCAATTTGGGAGGCCAAGGTGAGTCGATCACCTGAGGTCAGGGGTTTGAGACCAGCCATGACCAACATGATGAAACCCTGTCTCTACTAAAATAGAAAAATAGCCAGGTATGGCGGCAGAAACCTGTAATCCCAGCTACTTAGGCTGAGGCAGGGAGAATCACTTGAACCCAAGAGGTGGAGGTTGCAGTGAGCCGAGATCACGCCATTGCACTCCAGCCTGGGCAACAACAGTGAAATTCAGTCTCAAAAAACAAACAAAAAAGAGGTAACAGAAGATGGAAGATTGGAAGCCATTGTTAGCATTCTTCTCCCACTTGGGAAGACAACATATTGTATAGAAAATAGTGTATAGAGATTCAGGTGACCATGGGGGAAGGCTTTAACCCTACCTAGTCTTGAGCTGATTTAGTGAGTGCTGGGGGAGTATATGAGAAGGAGCGGCATCTGGACAGGCTTTGTGTGCACCCCCAGACACTGACTGGCAGGGATGGAAGGAGGTGACTCCTGAGCCTACCTCACAGGGGACATCCTGGAAGTCTGCTAGATTCAGGTGGCAGTCACAGGTTGTGAGAGGCTCGCATCTGAGATTTGCGATATTATCTTGAGTGGGGACAAACTCCTGTGGCTAGAACTGAGGGACGAGTGGGAAGTGTGCTGCAGGCATGAGTACAGGAGCTAGGTGCCCCTGCTTCATGGGTAGACCAGGAGGGGCATGATGTGAAAGCCAAGGTTTCTGTCTTGGTCAGGAAGGCTTATAGTTTGAGGCAATTTTGAGTTCTGAGTGCAGATTCTGGAATCAAGCTAGCTGCTGACAGTAGAACACGGTAGGTGTGAGACCTGTCTTGACAAGTGCATGGGAGCTGAATGGGACTTACTGCCACCTGCTATACCCCATTCCCCATGTGGATTCTTTGTCCAGCAGAAATAGCTGTGCTCCTCCTGGGAACGTTATCCCAGTGGTCAGAGAACTGCCTTCCAATCCCCACTGGGGCTGCTACTTGCCCTGCATATGGAGAGCCAGAGCACAGATTTGCCTGACCCAGACCCCACCTGGCTTTGCCCCGCCACCCACCCTGGTAGCTTTACAGAAAAGACAGAAACTTTTGGGAGCTCAATCGCTCTGACCATTCCCTGAGACATCAGAGTACCTCTCCTGGGTAACATAAAGCAAGAATAAATCCCGGTCTTTTAAAAAAGACCGCCTCCTGACTGGAGGCCAACTGATACAGTCCATTTAACATCTCCCCCGTAGAATAACACAGGGCCTAGGGAGGAGAAAATGTGTGTGTGACCTAAGCGATCACCATTGCCTGCACTACACTGGCTAATCAGGAGGTCCTGAGTCTGTCTACGTGACCAGTTCATTATTATTACACCTGACATTTGAGAAAGCCAACACATTAAGGCTATTTATAACCAAGGAATCTCACAGAGTCTGCATCACTCCCCTGCCACCCCCATCAGAACTAGTGCTGGTACCCACTCCTGGGAGACTTGAGGACAGGTCACATCACTGGATCCCTAACAGACATTCCCCAGCACCAGCTTGGTGTGTGGCAGCCTCACTGGGAGGCCAGACCCAGAGGAGCAGCAGCATTCACAGTAGTCTGGCTCTCAGGGACTGCTACTCTTAGAGGAAGGGGGAGTGTACCACATCAAAGCATCACCTCATGGGACCAAGAAAATCCAGAAGGAAGGCCTTGAGTCCCACAGCTTTCTGCTTGTGGGAAGTGTTTTTTTCAGCAGAGGCACAGGTGCACTGCTGGGCTCAGCAGGAAAAGTCTTTGGCTGTACCCCAGCAGGCAGGCAACCTTGGTACTTGTGAAGGGTTTTGGAGAAGGGGACTTATTTTCTCCCTTATCTGCCACTGAAGACATATCTGGGATACTCCCATGGGACCTCAGTGAGGGGGGTACCTACAGACAGCCTTTCTGGAACACTTTGGAGTGACCGCATCCCTACAGGAGGAGTACCCTCCAGGTTTAGGTTTGCACAAGGTGTAGAGTCAGTTTCTTTCTACATGGAATATCAAAATTCCTGCAGCTGAATAGCAGTGCCCATCTGATCTGAATAGCTGGAACAGTGGGTGAGGAGTGTGACAGGAGGTGGATCACTTTTCTGCTGGCCTGGTGAACTGAGGTGACTTCCATACTTCCCCTGATAAAACCTCAGTACTTTTTTTTTTTTTTTTTTGAGATGGAGTCTTGCTCTGTCACCAAGGCTGGAGTGCAATGGTGCCATCTTGGCTCACTGCAAACTCTGCCTCCAAAACTTCAGTACACTTCACTGAGAGCTCCCTCAGCTGCCTCTGTCAAGGCTGGGACCTCTGCCCACCATCTGGTATTGCTTTCACCTACCCACCTGTTTTAGCCACAACCAGTAAATCAAATACTAGGGGATAAATATGTAAATATAAAAGTACACATCACTGGGGAATGAGGTAAGCATCAAGAGAACTCTGACATTCCAACCCTACAGGATAGGGTGAATCTGCTCAGACACTGAGCACATTTCCACTGAAACCAGCATCTGAGAAAACTATCATACAAAGACTCTCTATAACAAAGAAACTCATACAGAGTCTTCACCCCTGAAAAGCACTGAGTAAATTGTAAACAGTAAACATTAAAGTCACATCCTCAAGAGAAAAAAGACACAGTTGAATAAAAAATAAATTTAAGAATAATTAGAAGAGGCCAAGTGTGGTGGCTCATGCCTGTAATCCCAGCACTTTGGGAGGCTGAGGCAGGTGGATCACGAGGTCATGAGTTCAAAACCAGCCTGACCAACATGGTGAAACCCCATCTCTACTAAAAATACAAAAAAAAATTTAGCTGGGTATGGTGGTGCACACCTGTAATCACAGCTACTGGGGAGGCTGAGGCAGGAGAATCGCTTGAACTTCCTGGGAGGGAAGATTGCAGTAAGCAAGATTATACCACTACACTCCAGCCTGGGCAAGACTCCATCTAAGAAAAAATAGTAATAATTAGAAAAAACAGTCTACCCAAGTGAGAAGGAACCAGAAAAATAATTCTGGCAATATGACAAAACAAGGTTCTATAATACTCCCCAAAAGATTGTACTAGCTCTCCGCCAATGGATGCAAACCAAGATGAAACCTTTGAAATGCTAGATAAAGAATTCAAAAAACTGATGATCAAATTATTCAAGGAGACACAAGAGAGAGGTGACAGCCAACATAAAGAAATTAAAAAAAAATTCAGAATATGAATGAAAAGTTTCCTAAAGAGATATATATCTTAACGAAAAACCAATCAGAACTTCTGGAAATGAAAAACATTTAGGGAATTACTAAAGGCAGTAGAAAGTTTTAACAGTACACTAGGCCAAGTGGAAGAAAGAATCTCAAAACTTGAAGATAAGGCTTTTGAATTAATCAGACAAAGATTAAGAGAAAAAAAAATAGTGAACAAAGTCTCCAATAAATATCAGATTATATAAATTGGCCAAACCTAAGACTCACTGGTGTTCCCAAAGGAGAAGAGAGAGAAAAAAATTTGGAAAACTTATTTGAGGGAATAATTGAGGAAAACTTTTTTTGTTGTTGTTGAGATGGGGTTTCACCATGTTGGCCAGGATGGTCTCGATCTCCTGATGTTAGGTGATCCGCCTGCCTCAGCCTCCCAAAGTGCTGAGATTACAGGCATGAGCCACCACACCTGACCCATTTTTTTTTTTTTAAATTAAAATGGGGTTTCTCCGTGTTGGTCCAGCTGGTCTTGAACTCCTGACCTCATCTGCTCACCTCAGCCTCCCAAAGTGCTGGGATTACAGACACCTGTGAGTCACTGTGCCCAGCCAAATGGGGAAAACTTATCTGGCCTTGCTGCAGATTTAGATATCCAAATTCAAGAAACTTAAATAATTCTAGGAGATTCATTGTGAAAAGGATAACACCAAGGCATAGTCATCAGGCTATCTAAAGTCAATGTGAAGGAAAGAGTTCTAAGAGCAGTGAGATAAAAGCACCAGATCATCTATGAAGGAAAACCTATCAGACGAACAGCAGACTTCTCAGGAGAAACTTTACAAGCCAGATGGGACTGGGGTCCTATCTTTAACCATCTTAAACAGAATAACTATCAGCCAAAAATTTTATATCCAGCAAAGCTAAGTTTCATAAATGAAAGAGAAATAAAGCCTTTTTCAGAAAAGCATATGCTGAGTGAATTTGTCACTATCAGACCATCCTAAAAAAATGCCAAATAGAATTCTAAATCTTGAAACAGAACGTTAATACTCACCATAATAGAACCTCTTGAAAGCATACAACTTACAGGGCTTATAAGAAATAACACAATGAAGAAAAAGTGTCTAGGTAACAATCAACATGATGACTGGAACAGTACCTCGCATCTCAATATTAGCATTGAACATAAGTGGTCTAAATGCTATTCTTAAAAGGTACAGATTGACAGAATAGGTAAAAAATCACAAACTAATTATTTGCTGTCTTCAAGAGACTTACTCAACACAAAAGGATTCTTATAAACTCAAGGTGAAGGGATGGAAAAAGATATTCCACACAAATGGAAACCAAAAGCAAGCAAGAGAAGCTATTCTTACATCAGATAAAATAGACTTAGCCTGGAAAACATGGCAAGACCCCATCTTTACTAAAAATACAAACATTTAGCTGGCGCAGTGGCATATACCTGTAGTCCCTGCTACTCAGGAGGCTGAGACAGGAGAATTGCTTGAGCCTGGGAGGTGGAGGTTACAGTGAGCCAAGATTGCACAATTATACTCCTGCCTGGGTGACAGAACAAGAGCTTGTCTCAAACAAAACAAAACAAAACAAAACAACAAAAAACTTTAAAGCAATAACAATAAGAAAAGACAAAGAAAGCTATTGTATAATGATAACAGGATCAATCCAACAAGAAGAAATTACAATCCTAAATATATATACACCTAACTCTGGAGCTCCCAGCTTCATAAAACAATTACTACTGGATGTAAGAAACATGATAATAGTGGGAGACTTCAACACTCCACTGGTAGCGCTAGACAGATCATTAAGGCAGAAAGTCAACAAACACTAGACTTAAACTATACTTTTGAACAAATGAACCTAACATACATTTATGAACATTCTACCCAAGAGCTGAAGAATATACATTCTTCTCATGAGCACTTGGAACATTCTCCAAGATAGATCATCTGATAGAGCACAAAATAAATCTCAATACATTTAAAAAATTGAAAGCATATCAAGTATCTTCTCAAACCACAATGGAATAAAGCTAGAAATGAACTCCAAAAGGAACCCTCAAAACTTTACAAATATATGGAAATTAAGCAATCTAATCCTGAATGACTTTTGGGTTAACAATGGAATCAAGATGGAAATCTAAAAATTATTTGAAATGATTGATAATAGTGACACAAGTTAACAAAAAGTTTAGAGATTCCTCAAGAAATAAAAATAGAGCTACCATATGATCCATTAATCCCACTGCTGGATACATACCCAAAAGAAAGAAAACAAACTTTTCTTCACAAGGGAAAGTTTTGGGAGGTGTGCCTCTAACGAAGAGATGTACTTCATCAGTTTATCCGATATGTTTGAAAATATTGAATGGAGAGTTACACTCTATGGGAGTTTTGGAGATGAATCACTAATAAGTTTTACCTTGATGCAATGGCAGCCTCCATGTCTACCACCTACAGGTCATGAAACAAGCTTATAGATCAAATTAAGAAGCTTAAATCACATTGCTTATATGGCGGTTGTAAAATGTATCCTCAAATGTTTTGGCATTACTCCTATTAATACGTGGGATCTATATCCCCTTCCCTTAAACATGGGCTGGTCCTAGTGGTTGGCTTGTAGCCAGTAGAATACAGTGGAAGTAATACTGTGTGACTTCCAAGGATAGGTAGGTCAGAAAAGGCCACAAGACTGGTTCTTTTCAGACATTCACTCTGGGGGAAGCCAGCTGCCAGGTGAGAAGTTCGCCTTGCTGGAGTGGCTGTGTGAAGGTGCTCTGGTTCTCAGCCCCATTTGAGCTTCCAGCTAGCCATGTGAGTGAGCCATCTTAGCTATTCACTCCAGCTGAACTTTCAAATGACAGCAGTTGCGTTGAAATCTGATTGACATTACATAAACGACTCCATAAAATCACTGTCTAAGTAAGTTCTTCCCAAATTTCTGAGCCTCAAAATTAAGAGCAAAATAAACTGGCTATTTAAACTCCTGAGTTTTGGCATAATGTGTTTACCCGAAAAGCAGCAATAATAATGAGAAGAGTTTACCAACCAACATAAAACAATGAGAAGCAAGGGGAAAGAGAAAGCATAGATGAATAAATGTAGGATAGG
Organism: Ateles fusciceps; assembly: GCA_036589455.1. NCBI lineage: Eukaryota > Metazoa > Chordata > Mammalia > Primates > Atelidae > Ateles > Ateles fusciceps. The sequence continues at coordinate 10,412,579 of JAZHEH010000113.1, forward strand.
CTGAAGCACCTAAATTCTGTTTTATGCCATGTTCTCATGTCTTCTCCCCTTTCCACCATCCAGTCTTCTCAGCACATAGTGTGGTTACAAGGACCAGACTGGAGAGTAAGTAAGGTGATTCAGCAGACTAAAGGGGCCTGGGCTCAAAATACACCTGTTCTGTTAGAGAGCTGAGGGGCAAGTGTGTCTGGTTATAATGGTAGCTGGCATTAGTCCGTTTTGTAGCTGGGAGTTTTTTTGCTTTTCTTGGGAAATAAAATTATATGAGGCCATAATAGGGCTACAATGGGTATCATCAGTAGGTGTGCAATATAGGGATGACAAGGCTGTCAATCTGAAGGTAGTATGATCTGTACCTTATTAATACTTGAAGTCCACTTTGTCTTTCTGCCTCTTTTATTTTTGTTTATTTATTTTTTTTTTACACAGAGTCTCACTCTGTAACCTACACTGGAGTGCAATGGGCGTGGTCTCAGCTCATTACAACCTCTGCCTCCCAGGTTCAAGCAATTCTTCTGTCTCAGCCTCCCAAGTAGCTGGGACTACAGGCGTGTGCCACCACACCGAGCTAATTTTTGTATTTTTAGTAGAGACAGGGTTTCACTATGTTGGGCAGGCTGGTCTCAAACTCCTGACCTCATGATCTGCCTGCCTCGGCCTCCCAAAGTACTGAGATTACAGACATGAGCCACCACACCTGGCCCTTTCTGTCTCTTTTTATCTAAAGCAGCATTTTCATTTGTTCCATCCTTTTTTTTTTTTTTTTGAAATAGAGTCTTGCTCTGTTATCCAGGCTGTGGTGCAGCAGCACGATCTCAGTTCGAGACCAGTCTGATCAACATGGAGAAACCCCATCTCTACTAAAAATACAAAATTAGCTGGATGTGGTGGCACATGCCTGTAATCCCGGCTACTCGGGAGGCTGAGGCAGGAGAATCGCTTGAACCCAGGAGGCGGAGGTTGCAGTGAGCTGAGATCGCGCCATTGCACTCCAGCCTGGGCAACAAGAGTGAAACTTCGTCTCAAAATAATAATAATAATATAATAATAACACACATGGAATAATAATAACACACTGGGTTAAAGCGATTCTCCTGTGTCAGCCTCCTGAGTAGCTGGCATTACAGGCACACACCACCATGCTCCACTAATTTGTTTTGTATTTTTTTTAGTAGAGACAGGATTTCACCATGTTGGTCAGGCTGATCTCATACTCCTGACCTTGTGATCTGCCCATCTCAGCCTTCCAAAGTGTTAGGATTACAGGCATGAGCCACCGTGCCTGGTCTGTTCCATCCTTTTTACCTATGTTCAACACATATCCATTCATTCTGTGTAACATGTCTTATAAGTGACTTGCTTCTACATTTTAATTTCTCTTGTTTTATAATATGATTAAATATTCTATAGTAATATAGCAAAAGCATTACAGCAACCCCCAATAAGCAAACATGTATCATATCAGGTTTGTGATGTCCTATTTATTGACCAAAACACATAGCCAAACCCACAGTCCATGTAGAAGTGGAATACACGATGGAGCAGATCATAGAAGGTGTAATTAACTGGGGATCACTACTGTAACAATCTGATGCTAACAAATAGCTAGAAAATAGTTGATCCAGGGATCAAACTTTCCACAATCTGTCTCTGGAATCTACACACTAAACTGCTATTCTGGAGGTTGTTGGGGGAATGGTTTTTTTTTTTTTTTTTTTTTTTTCCTGTACAGGGGGAATGGGTTCTTACTGAAGAGCTTTTTCAAACCTCACTTTCCAGGCCCCACCCCAGTGAATCAGAATCTCTTGTGGGTAGGGAAATTGGGGGATATGGGGGTACTCTCATGAACCTGAGACTGAAATGACTCTGCAGAGGACTCCAATGCATACTAGGGGAGGAAGGGGTTTCAAAGACAAGGAAGATACAGGTTCTGCACTCAAAAAGCTTTCATTTCAACAGAGATCATCTTAATTGTCATTATTACATCACAGAGGCATCACCTTGAAATTTAAAAGAGAAGCAGTTGCTTTCCATGTTTAAGTAAGATCAGTACTCAAACTTCCGTGTGTGTTATTATTATTAATATTATTATTATTATTTGGAGACGAAGTTTCACTCTTGTTGCCCAGGCTGGAGTGCAATGGTGTGATGTCAGCTCACTGCAACCTCCGCCTCCTGGGTTCAAGCGATTCTCCTGCCTCAGCCTCCCAAGTAGCCGGGATTACAGGCATGTGCCACCACATCCAGCTAATTTTGTATTTTTAGTAGAGATGGGGTTTCTCCATGTTGATCAGACTGGTCTCGAACTCCCGACCTCAGGTGATCCACCCGCCTCAGCCTCCTAAAGTGCTGGGATTACAGGCGTAAGCCACCGCACCCGGCCGTGTGTGCTATCATTAACAGGAGGGCTTGCTAAAACCCACATGACTGGATCCAATGCCTACGTTCTGACTCAGGAGGTGTGAAGTTGGGTCCACTATTTCCCATGTCTAAGAAGCTCAGGGACTCACTTTCAGAACCAGAGTTGGAGAAGTAGGCGGCTTTAGTGGTAACAATTCTCCGTTTATTCAGTTTTATATTGTACTTACACGTAGCACATTTACTACATACAAGTTTCTGGGCTGAGTGCAGCACTTCTTAGGATAGGATAGGATTTAGATCTTGATTACGCTCGAGCAGATTTATTAAGTGGATTTATTCTCTAAGGGTGCCTAAGTGTCATTAGGTTCAGATAAAGCAGAGATCTCTCTAGGAAGAGATTAGGGACAACTTAATGAAGTTAGGAGACACTTTGACCTGGGCCTTGAAAGATGCCTAGGACCTGGACCAGGGGAAATCGTGGACAACCAAAGAATTCTTCCCGCTTTAGTACGGAGACAAAAAAAAAAAAAAAAAAAAATCACAAGCAACCACTAGGAAAGGTCTATGACATTCTTGCCTCTGGCTCTAGCATTAACAATTTGCATGCCAGCGGCTGGAATCTGAACGGGGAAGACTGCTCTTGTGTCAAGGGCTCAGTCTCAGATCCTCCTTGGGCAGAGATGGAACTGGCTTCGCTTTCTCTTTGGAGCGCCCAGAGCGGGTGCTTCAGAGCCGGCCTACTCCGCCGCACGCTGCGGCACCTTTCAGAACGAGCTCCAGATGGGGTTGGCCCCCGGTGGGGGGCCGGGTGGCAGCTGCACTACCCGGGCGGGCGAGGGGTCCAGAGCTCTTTTTCCCTATTCTGACCTGCGGATTTAACGCCAGCACAGGGTGGCGCACCCCCACCTCCTTCCACCTTCACGCACCAGCAGGGGAGGGCACGCGTGTGCGCGCTCCTCCCCCAGGCGGGAGCGCGGCCCGAGAGCCTGCAGACTGCGCCTGCGCAGCCCCGCTTACACTCCGCCTCCTTCCGCTTCGCCCCGCCCCGTTCCCGCTTGTGCTGCCGCTAGGGGTAGTGGCAGCGGCTGCGGTCCGGGGAGCGCGGCTGCTTTGAGGGCTCGGGAACCCTACAGATTGGGGACGTGGGGAGGCTTATAGGGTGAGAAAGCCGGCGGGAGAGGAGGGCGGCGCTGGAGGAGGGCGGCGCGTGGCTGACTCATCCCCCCTGGAAGATCAGACTGACAGACACACACACTTGCCCGCCCGCCCGCGCCGCTCCACCTCAGTCGGGAGGCGCCCGCCCGCACCTCCCGCCCGCCTTCTCCGGGCGCTGTCCGGGCCAGGCCGTCTCAGAGAAAGTTTTTCCCATCCGAGGGGCCGGAGTCGCCGCGGGCCTTTTGGAAGGGCAGAGGGACGGAACAGGAGGCGAGAGCCGCGCGGGCCCGCGGATTGTATGGTGCCCGGCGCCTCGGCTGCCTGGCAGGAGGACCTCGGGGCGGGGTCGGGCTGAGCCCAGCTACTTTTCGCCTCAGCCGCGCCAGAAACCGCCCCCCCCGGACAGCCGCGGGGGTCCCCGCTCCTCAGCTCGTCATGTCCCGGCTGCTGCCGCTGCTGAGGAGCCGGACTGCGCGCAGCCTGAGGCCGGGCCCGGCCGCCGCCGCGCCCCGCCCGCCGTCCTGGTGCTGCTGCGGGCGGGGGCTGCTGGCGCTCGCGCCCCTCGGCGGCTTCCCGGGCGGTTCCCGGCGGCTGGGCACGCACCCCAAGAAGGAGCCCATGGAGGCGCTGAACACGGCACAGGGCGCGCGCGACTTCATTTATAGCCTGCACTCCACGGAGAGGAGCTGCCTGCTCAAAGAGCTGCACCGCTTCGAGTCCATTGCCATCGCCCAAGGTAAGGGGGGTGGGTGGGGGGGCGAGCCCAGGGGCCCCGGCGCCCTCCTCTTGCCGCCAGCCCACCGGGAGCCCTCCGCGGCCCTCGGCCTTGGATCCCCGCCGCCGCCGCCCCCCATCTGCCCCCCTCGCGCGCCTGGCCCCGCGCCTGGGACGGCTGGGGGCGGGGGGACCTTCCGCAGCCCGAGTTTCCCCCAGGCAGGTGGGACGGGCGCGAGTGGCTCCAGGCAGCTGAGGCCAGCGCCTGGCTAGGTCCTCCCCAGCCTCGGAATCCGGAGCTTCGGCCTAAAATGCCAGGTGACATTGCTGGGATTCTGTTTTGATTTGCCCGGTGCCTCCCCCTCCCCAGCCCTCCTGTCCCGTAGCCTTTGCTGCTTTCTTTCGAGCGAGAGTGCACCCGCGCAGGTGGCACGCTGTGCCTGCTCCGAGAGTGCTACAAACCCGCCTGGCAGGAAGAAACTTTTTGAACGGTTATCAAATGAAGATCTATGGGTGGGTAGCCAAAAAGAAGGGGTGTAACTTCAAAAGTCAGGGATGCTCTCAGCTGCTTGTTTCCACACACGTCTTGTTGCATTAATTAGAGCAGCCAGAGGAAAAGTTTTTGCCAGAAATGGAAAGATAGATTCAAGTGAAACTCCAGTTTTGTTTTTTTTCAGAGATTGAAAGAATGGAATAAATAAGGAAGTATATTTTTTGAAAATCTGTAGCTCTGCAGTAAAAGTCAGACTTCTGCTCAGAAGTAATTTGGAATGATGAAACCAAAATTATTTTTAAGCTAACATGTTAAAATAGGATATTTTTAAAACAAGTCCAAAATGGGGTCGGTCAGAATTTGAGTCTAAGTGAAAAGGCTAAAAGTTCAGAAAATCAAAAGGATGAAAGGAGCAAACGACTAAAAATGGTTGTCTTAAAATATTTCCGCCACTTAAATACAGTTATGTAAACAAAACTCATTGCTTCAGTTTGTATTACATTCTGATGTGTTTGAAAGTTTTAAAGTTTACTCCCCCCTTGTAAACTTGGTAGGTATGTTCACATCTCATAGATTCCTAAGTTTAGAGCACATTGATTCGGATTATGGCATTTGATTTGCCAGAGACACTTGAAAGTGTATCTTTAGCTGATGTGCAGGAATGAGGAAAGAATGATTTACCTCAAGTAAGCGTGACGTTATCTGTACTACTTCAGAAACTTGTTTTAGTTGTGGCTTTTAATCACATTTCCCCACCCCCCCCTCAGTTCAGAGAATTGTGAACCAATTGATAGTGGATGATTGATTCCAGACCTTGTTTACCCACAGTGCTTTTACAGGAAAATGTAACATCCGATCAATTCCGTTATTAAATATGTAATCATGATGTTATATGAAATCATAATCAAACACTAGGACATTTGTAATCTATGTGTGGATTCAGTATGCAGTTTAAAAGTAGTCAATTCTGAAAATGTGCTCTTTAGAAAATAATATAGTCAATCATGTACTAGAACATTAATTTTTGAATCTCCACTGACAAAACTATTAAACACACATTTTACCTTTTCCAAGTAATTTCTTGGAAATTCTGCATTGTCAACAAGTTACAAGATTGTTGGGCCCTATGAATATAGTTTTATGGCAGTTCTTGAAAAGCATGTCTGCAATGTGACTGAATAAATTTTTTCTCGTACATTATTTTTGTACATGCCAGCAGTATTGCAGTAGCAATGCTACATTTCCTAACAAAGATAATATTTTAAATTCAATATGGTTTTAAATGTTTTGAAAAGGACCTAGACACTTTAATCAAGGGAGATCATTAACATCAGTTAAACTTAGTTATGTAACTAATATGAGAGAGAAGTTAGTAATTTAAATTGTCTTCTTTGCCCAGGAGAAACAGTCAAGGATATTTGAAACAATGGTTAGATGCTTATCTCTCCTATTTATAAGCTAGAGAACATCAAAGTTTAAATCAGCGATTTTTGCTGATGTTGATGACAAAATGATTGTCCCATGAATCAAATGACACAGATGCTGCTTTTTTGTTAGTATAGTCTTGGTGTTCACTTACTGCTTTCAGTATCAATATAAATAGTTATTATGGAGATCACTAGAATCATGCTTAGGAAATTACCTGTTCATTACTCATTTAAGGTAAAAGGGATTTTATTATGTTGAGAATGCATACAGCTCATTCCATTGCTGAAATCAACATTTTTTTTTCCAGTCAGATAAATGAAAAACTCCCATGTTTTCTTTTATTGTTGCTTTTTGAATGATGTTTTCAAATACTCAACTAATATATTAAGTGTTGTCTACTAAGTGTACTTTCTAACAAAATTAATTCTATTAAAAGGGCTATTTCTTGCCATAGAAAATGTTAAATGTCTTTAGAAAGGGTGCTTGTATAAACTAACCAAGTGTTTTGGATTTGGAATGGAAACGTTACTGAAAAAAAAATCATCCATGCTTTGATACGGCAGTGGAATCTGCTGTTGAAATTTGGTACATTTGCCCTTTATCTTTCTTATACGTTTATCAGTAGGCATGTGATATAATCTGTGAGAGATAAAGCTTTGGAATGAGTTTGTAATAGATAAGGCAGACCTTGTGGGATGTCTTATCATAGTTAAATAGAATATTGTGATTTTTAAAATTACTGATTTCCTGCCCAATTTTTTAAAAAGTTGATATTGCACCTTCAGTTTACCTGCTCAGCTGATCTCTCTTCTTCCGTAAACAGACCATATTCTGCTGATAGTGCATTGTTCATGTTTTTACAAGTAGTACTGGCAAGCTGACATTATTACAGTTGCCTTTCTATGTTAGCCAACATTTTTAAAACAAATTTTCTTCCCCATTTTTGTAATTAGTATTTCCATTTATAATTATTTTTAAAAGCTTTTAAAATCTAGCAATTTGATATTGAAAGATAGACAGTGCTCATTGTATTAGCTGTCCATTGTGGTATAACAAATTATCCTGAAACACAGTGGCTTAAAACAAGCATTTATTAGCCCATAATTTCTGAGGCTCGGGAATCCTGTAGCATCTTAGTTGAGTATTTCTGGCTCAGGATCTTATGAAGTTGAAATCAAGCTCTCAACTGGGGTGACATCATTTGAGTCTTGACTGGGGCTGGAGGATCCATTTCCAAGAAGTCTCACTCACATGGCTTTTGGCTAGATGTCTCAATTTCCTCTCATGTGGTCCTCCACAGGGCTGCCTGAGTATTCTCACGACATGGCAGTGGGTTTCCTCCAGAGCAAGTGATGAGAGAGAGAGCATTTGTGAGTGTGTGTGTGAGTGCACGCGCGAGCATGTTTGCAAGATGCACCTGTGAGCACCTAAGCTGGAAGCCACAGGCAGACTTTTATAACAGTCTTAGAAGTGACAGTCTGACAGTCCAACTCTTTTGTCCTGACACAATGTGGGAGAGTACTACACAAGGTGTGAATACAAGGAGTGGGAATCATTGGGGGTACCTCTTGGAGGCTGGCTTCCACACTTATTTAAGGTGGTGTAATTAATGCTTATCCGAGAGTTACACAGAGAGACAAGAACTTGCTATTGGAGAGGTACAATGAGAGATATGTTTTGAAAAAAAGGAGCTTCTTCGGGAATATTTTTGTTAAATGTGTACTTAATATATTTAAAAAATGAGATTCTTTTTATACTTAGCAAATAACAGATGTATTGAGGTGAACAGAGCAGTTTTTCTATCAGTGTTAGATCTTAATTAGGTTGCATTTTTTGTTTCCTCTATATGAGTGGTAATTGTGTCCTTTTGACTTTTTTTTTTTAATCCGTTTATCTACGTTTGTATACATTAACCAAATAGTTCTAAACTTTAATCCTGTAGTCCTCCATTTTTTGTGATTGTTTAAGGTAGGGTGAAGAGCTTTGCTTTGAGATCTTGCCATATAGCATAAGAGGACTTTGACAAAAAGAGACTGGAAGATAAAGAGTTTATACTAAATTGAATATCTAGAACACTTAAAAATAAATTAAGATTTGTTATGGAATCCCTGTTCACTAGAGATCTTGAACCTTCAACAAGGTTAGCCTCTTTTTTCAGCCCATTGCTCAGGATTATGTGAGAAAGTAGAAATTCTTTTTTTTTTTAATTTTTTTTGAGAGAGAGTCTCCCTCTGTTGCCCAGGGTGGAGTGCAGTAGTGTGATCTTGGCTCACTGCAACTCTGTCTCCCGGGTTTAAGTGATTCCTGCCTCAGCCTCCTAAGAAGCTGGGATTACAGGCATGCAGCACTGCGCCTGGCTAAGTTTTATATTTTTAGTAGCGCTGGGGTTTCACCATGTTGGCCAGGCTGGTCTCAAACTCCTGACCTCAGGTGATCTGCCCAGCTCAGCCTCCCAAATTGCTGGGATCACAGTCATGAGCCACCATGTCCAGACTGTATTAGTTTTCTATTGCTTCTGTAACACCACAAATACAGTGGCATAAAACAACATATTCTCTTAGAGTTCTCAAAGTCCAGAGTTTAAAATAAGTCTTAAGGGACTAATATCAAAGTGTCAGCAAGGCTCTGTCCTTCTGGAGACTTCAGGGGAGAATACGTTCTTTGCTTCTTTCATCTTTTGGGATTCCTTGGTTCCTGGACACATCACTAAAATCTCTGCTCCCTCATCTTCTCCTTCATTGACCTTTTAGCCTCCTTCTTATAAGAACCCTCATGATTATATTTAGGTTTTACCTGGATAATCCAGGATAATCTCACTTTCTCCAAATCCTTAATTTAATTACATTTGTAAAATTCTTTTTGCCATATAATGTAACATATTTACAGGTTAGGGAATTAGAATTTGGGATATCTTTGGGGGCCATTATTCATGCTACCACAGACTTATTATGACCTAGCTTTGGAAGTTCCAGAATATCATTTCTGCTGCATGTAATTGGTCAAGCAAGCCACTAAAGCCAGTCCAGATTCAAGGGAAGGGAAATTAAAAGGAGAACAGAAGGGTGATTCCTTGTCTATGAGACTCTTCACCTCTATTAAATAGATCCTTTGGGTAACTGTTTTCCTTCATTATGTTGTCTCTTAACTTGTAAGTTCTTGACTAAATTCCAAATATTAGAAACTTGGGAAATAGGCTTCCAGGTAAGTCAAACACTTACATCTATAGTTTAATTTACTAGTAATTAATTTGCTGTTCTTCACCTTAAGAGTAATTTATTGCTAATTTATTACTTCTGATAAGCAAATTTTTATGAACAAATTTGTGGATAGGAAAATTGAAGTAATATAAAGTCAGTAATTTATAGGGTAGTCCAGAGGGTCAGGTGGAACTACAGACAGTAAATGATCTTGAATGTTTGGGATGATGTGATATTGAGCCATTATTAATGGAGATTGTTTTCATTTTTCTAAAAATAATGATGAGTTTGCATAACCACACTCTTGTCTGGTTTCCTTTGGTGTATTTGGGTATAAAATAACTGGAACAAATAGGGACTAAATCCCTGAGTGTAGATTTTATTAGCATCTTGCCCAAGTCATCTGAATTAATTAGTATGTAGCTTTATAGGACTCTAGACTTGTCTTTGACTCACAGGTTTATGTTTGCTTTAAGTAAAGGAAAACACGTAAAAACAAGTAGTTATATATTAAAATTGTCTCAGAGAGACAATAAGAGGTTAGAGTAAATAAGAGGTTCTTGTAGATAAAAGACTGTAGGTGACAAAACCATTTCTCTTAAGCTCTCTAAGACATTTACTTTGATTGCTTTTGATGGTAAAATATTTGAACATATTGCATTTTTCTCTGCCTTAGTAAAAGTATAATGAACATAATTTAGCTTCTACCAGATGTCGGAGTTGTTATATACTATATTTTAATACAATAAGTTTCTTTGGGGTTACTTCTATTTGTAGACATACTAGTCATTATACCAAATGCCTCCAAAACACTGCTGTTTCAGTTGGCATGCTTTTTAGACTCTGTCATAGTGGTAGTGAAATGTGTTGGACTTAGTTTGCCCCTCCCTCCTCCTCAGTGCTCTCAGACTATTCTACTCTGTTCTCATTCATTCCTTGTAGTTATGATAAACTCTTTTCTGCTGTGTAAGGAGGTCTGCTTCTTGGTATTCTGTTTTTGTTTCTAAAGTCTGCTTTTACTTCTGCCAATTGTCACTCTTCCATTGTTTTTGATTTTCTTCTTTTTCTTTTACTTTTTATCTCTTTTACTTCCCCCCCTTTGCTTTTCAGTAGGGTTTAATCTTGATAGACATTTCAAGGATGACTGTTCTCTTTTGTGTTTTCAGCTAACTAGTTGCATCTATTGCATTATTATTGGTTTTTGACTCTTTAGCTCTTATACTTAAGATCCTATTTTTGATAATATCCCCTCATAATAGGTTTTCTGGAATATTCTACTGCAAAGACTATGGTATTTTGTGCAAAAATCCTTTAAATTCTTTTACTAAAGTTGTACTAGATAACAGAATTGCTCTAGATTACCTACTGGCTAAATGGGGAAGAATCTGTGCAGTTGCTGACCCTTTTTGTTGTTACGTGGATGAATATATCAGTTATTACGGAGATTCTGTTGTAGGGGATTAATGAACAGGCTGCTTGGTTGAAAATGCATTAGAATGAAGCAATTAACTGTGGAAATGGCTTAAAATTGTCATGGTTAAAGATACAGTTGACAAGAAAATTTGGTTATTTCTGTGGCCTACAATAATTAATTTAAAATGATCACTATAATTAGGACTGATAACATACCAAGACACATCAGAATGTTAGGAAGCTCATACAATTTTGGAATATATATTAGTATCATATACATAAACTATAACTCCAAGAAGGTTAAACATCATTTCTTATTTGACAATGCTTCCGATGTAATTTAACGTACCAGATAAGCTTCTTTATTATCTCTCTTTTGGATGCTGCGGGGCCCTCTGTGTAACGTCCAAAAGTTAGCTTTAGGTCAAAAGACTTAATTTTGAATTTAAAATTCGATTTTGAAAGTGCATCAAATGTATCAAAGATTTAAAGCACTTAATCAAAATAGGACCAAAGATCACTGTAAAATAATAGTCATACTTTTAGCCAAAGTGGTAATTAAAAGAGTTTTAAAAGCAAAACCCTTTATTCTTTGATAGAGAAGTGACTCTGTTTTCCACACAATCAGAAATCCTAATGTTGGAAATGGCTTTATAACATCGGGAAAATCTGCACCGAGAAAGTGGATCATTCAGCAAGGCTAGTTTACTTTCTGCAGGAAGGGTGCAACTTGCCTGCAGTCTTGCCACGAGAGTACACCTGAACAAAGGAGACAGGGACATTTATAACTTTCATAACCTGACGCAATTGTCATACTGCTGTGTCCAGTTTCCATTGGCCGGAATGGGACCTCACATTCTATGCTTGACCCGACTGGCTAAAAACTTGGACATTTCCTGAATAGATAAAGGGGAAAGAAGGAAGAAGAGGAAGCTAGTTAGGAGAAGGTCAGGAGGGTTTCCAAATAAGAAATGGTATGCACCAGGGTTTGGAGCTTGCCCAGTTCTGTTCAGACATGCTGGAGCGAGTCAAGGTAGCTGATTTAAGGCATAGCTGATTTAGAGAATATATATACATGGGTATATTTTTATGCTAATAGTGGATAATGGCCATAGAGCAAGAGATTATAACTCCTTATAATGTAGTGTAAGATACAAACTTTGAAGAAGATCTTTCCCGTCTCTTATAATTCCTCCTCTTTTTATTTCATAATTCTTCTTCAAACTTTTCTGATAGGTCCTTGCTTCATTGTTTGACTTGGTCTTCTAACAGAAGTAATTTCTCTGGATAGGGTGGAGGAGGAGTTGGAGGTAGGTTAGCGAGGGTAGTATTAATGAGCCTTTGCACAAGTCCTCGAATACAGGGTACAACACAACATCCTACAAGAAGTATACCTAATACCACTACGAGGGAAGTGAGGACTGATGCCAAAGTGCGCTTCCATTTGCTGAATCAGTTCTCTAGCCAGTTTGAAGTGGAGTTATTTATTCCTGAATTTTTGGCTAGTTCATTAGATAGGGCCATAAGTCCCTGTAAGGCTCTCGCGATACTTCCATCTGGAGCCATGTTATTTGGAATGAAAGTACAACATTGGGTCTTAATCATTACACAAATACCACTCTTTTCAGCTAATATCATATCAAGAGCAATCCTGTTTTTCATGCCATTTGGCTGGTTGACCTTAACTGTTCTGTGATTCCCTTAACAGCATACTTGGTGTAGTTAACAAATTGTTGTTGATTATAATAAATATAATTTATCCAGTCAACACTTTTATTTATTGTCACCCACCAGAATAGTATTGATTCAAATACAGTAGCTATCTGATCTCTGGCTTTAAATTCATTTGGAACTCCTCTTGGGACCCCAGTTGCATCTAGGTACACATGAGAATCAAAAGACCTATATGGGGCTCCTCTTGTATGTTGTTGGTGGGTTTCCTCTATCTTTGGTTGATGAAATGTCAGGGTAAAAGGGATAGCTAATTGGACTAGAGCGCAAGTACCACTCCAGTTATTTGGCAGAGTGTCCAGTAAGGGTCCCTACAATACCACTATATGTCCGCTTGAGGATGGCTGATGGAAGACTGATGGGTTAGCTCTCCAAAGTGCCTTACTTCACTACATCCTATGAAATTTCCAAGGAATATTGAGTTCTCCTCCTGCCATGAGAGGCATGAGGCGAACCCTACCTCAGAAGATGGAGGTTGAATGGCCCTCAGGGGCCGACTCCACAGGGTGTTGAACCTCAGGAAATAGCAGAGAAAGAACTTGGCACAATTTGTTATTCCAGGTGTTGGAATCCTGAGAAAGAGCTACTATGTATTCCATGTCTGCTTGATTTGAGAGCCATCCAAGTAGAAAGGGGACAACCTGGGCCTCTGGCCTACTATGCGCACAAGCATAACAGTCACTTTTATTTAGGGTGTGATCAGAATATTTAATCTGTTCTAACCAGGCATTTGCATCCTTGTATCCTGTTTCAATGGCTATGGTTTGCCTTAGGTCCTCTACTTCTACCATTGAGACTTTGGTTTTGTCATTGTGTCTAGGAGGAGTGATTGATAAAGAGGTTGAAGGAGCAATAAAGTGCATTTCAAAAATTTCTTTAGGATCCTGTCCTGAAATGTTGGCTCCTATACCATAAATATGACTTAATGAAGGGGGAAGAGTTTTCAGATGTTGCACTAACAATAGTAAGCTGTATAGGATTACATTGGTTATATTGACAGCTAGAAGGAATAATTCCTTTGGTGAAGTGGATATGTAGTTTTAAGGACTGACAAAGACCTGTGGAAGCAGTGTATCTTAAACCTTTAGTGTTCCATATGACATTAGACTAAGCAGAACATAGAGATTCTGTTTTAGATGGACAAGAGTCTGATTCCTACCAATTAATACAGCTACTATTCCTTGGATTACTAGTTTCCTTAGAGGAACTCATTATGTCTTCCTAATCTGACAAAGTCTAAGAGGGACAAAGACATCTTTCTGAAGCAGCAAGCTGTCCTTGGTTATGCAAATCTCCACAAGGCGTAACTAAACAGACATCAAAAGCAACAACTTGAGGTGAGCCAGATCTAATCACATTAATAACAAGATGAGGAGTAGTTAAAGGAAAGAAAAGAAAAAAGAAAAGATAGATGGATTAAGCTTTTCTTAGCTTTAACTTGGTAGAGTCTGATCCTGGAACAATAGCCCATGATTCTAATGGTAATGGTGCTTTCTTGACTTGGGTGTGATGTGTCCATCTCTTTCCTGCTGTACGGCAGTCTTGGCGGCTAGCAGCACAAGGTAGGGTAGTCTCCAGGCTGGTGCTAGTGTACTGAAAATTCTAGGAGTGGTGCCTGCGCTAAGAAACTCTATAATCTTTGTTAAAGAGCAGGTTAGTGGTTTAAGAAAAACCTGTTGTGCTTTTATTTTAATGTCCACTTTACAGAAAAACTGGATGATACCTCTTTAACTTTAGCTAATATGTTTACACACTGAATTTCCTTGACAATTAACATTTCAAAACTCAAACTTTCAAAGCAAAAATTATACATTTCTTGCATAAATTCCTTTTTATAACATTTTCTACAACTATCATAGACAATCTTAACTTTGTTTGTTTTATATATACTTTCCTTACTAAAGGTGCATTCTTATATCTATAACTTTCTTAATATTTCTCTTCTTCCTAATCTCTCTCCTTTGTCTCTCCTTTTCTCTTTGCCTCTTTCTCTCTCTCTTTCTCTCTGATTCTCTCTCTCTCTGACTCTGTTTTCTCTCTCTCTCTGGCTCTTCATGTCTACCGTTTCTTCCCTTGAAAAGAGAATACTTAGAATGGACATTAACTCGGTCTAAGTTTTCCCTCTGGGGCAATAAAAATGTTGAAATCTTTTTTAGAAACTTCTGCATATCAATAGGCATCCTTAGATGAGACTAATTGAGCAGTCCTCACTTTCAAATGTACTGAATTACCTTTAGTAAAATTTTGCTCTCTTTAAGTGTTTGCTGCTTCCAGGGCTTAATATTTATAAGGTATAGGTAGGTATAGCCAGAAGGTTGAGTACTCAGATCTTCAGAAATTAAGAATCTTATCTTTACACTGAATCTTGGTTTTCACTCTTAGATTACCTTGATCAATTTAACCAATGATTTTTCCCTACCTAAGGGTGAAAGGAAAAGAAACAAATGGGGTAGAACACAAAATTTCCCATGAATTTCCAAAAGCCAAAGCTTGCATCCCTGTAAATTACCCCAAATTTACTGGTAGTAAATTTGCCATTTACTAGCAGTTTCTTTCTGACCCAGTCAGACATCTGAGGCCTCTAACTGGATCCATGCCAGTTAATGATTAGATCCAATTCTGTGCTGGACCCAGTCCAGTTTCTGTCAGAACTTCCAAATTCAGTTCAGATGGAAACATTGCTCAAACTGAGATAGCTAAAACATACATCCATGGAGCTTTGGAATTCTAGAGAGAACTTACCTATAATCCCCATTTGCTGCGAGAGAGCAGTAGACACAGTGGATACTGTGGGTACCTCACTTGATCACTTGTTTCTGGGGGTTGCTGGAAGCTCGTCTTTGGATCTCACTTCTGACACCATCTGTTAAGGGAAAACTTCAGACAAATTAAACTGAACAGTTTATTTGAGCAAAGAATGATTTACAAATTGGGCAGCCCCCGAACCAGAATAGATTCAGAGCCACTCTGGAGTTGCTTCATGGTCAGAGGGGATTTATGGATGGAAAAAGAAAAGTGATGTATGAAAAATGGAAGTGAGGTGCAGAAGCAGGCAGATTGGTTACAGGTTGGCATATGCCTTATTTGAATGTGGTTTGAAGAGTTTGCTACCTGTGAATGCATTGAAGTATGGCTGCTGTGATTGGCTGAGACTCAGCTATTTGTTACAAGAGTAGATTACAGTCTGTTTACATATCCAGTTAGGTTATAGTTCATTACATATGGAGAAACCTTTAGGCTTAAGTATATAAGGAGGCAGCATTAGGCTAAACTTAATTTAACAACACCATCTTCACTACCATTACTTACCAATTATTGAGTACTTGTTGTGTGCCAGACATATTGAGCTGAGTTTTTATGTGATTGTTTTATTTACTTCTCTTGGAGGGAGAAGGAATTATCTCTATTTTATAGATTAATATACTGATGCTAAGATTAGCTTGCCCCAAATCCTTCAACCAGTATGTCAGAGTAGAGTTAATAACAACTTTGGCTAGGTGTAGTGGCTCATGCCTGTAATCCCAGCATTTTGGGAGGCCAAGGCGGGTGGATCACCTGAGGTCAAGAGTTTGAGACTAGCCTGGCTAACATGACAAAACCCCAAATCTACTTAAAATACAAAAGTTAGCTGGTCATGGTGGCAGACATCTGTAATCCCAGCTACTCGGGAGGCTGAGGCAGGAGAATCGCTTGAACCCTGGAGGTGGAGGTTGCAGTGAGCCGAGATCATGCCATTGCACTCCAGCCTAGGCTACAAGAGTGCAACTCCATCTCAAAAACAAAAAACAAAAAACAGCTGTGTGTAAAGTCAGAAAACTAGCATTTAGGATTTGTAACTCATAAATCTGTAATCTTTAATTTTCCTTTAGATTTTTGAAAGATTTTTTATTTGTATTTATTTTAGAAATGAATTTCTAACCCAAATGAATGATTTTTTGAAACAAAAAATCTGACATTTAACCCACAGGAAAGCTTTCCAGACTTTGAGTTCATTTTCAGCTTTCTGGGTATTGGGCACTTGTGAGATAACTGTATAAAGATATCCAGTAGTTAATTGTGTATATCAACTCTGGAGCTCCAGAGTAAGAGTCAAATTTGGGAATTCTACCCTATGGTAGTAACTAGGGCTAGGCAGTATAAATAGAGTGATAGGAGAAGATCCCAGGAGAGAATGCTGAAAAACACCAGTGTTTATTGGAAGAGAAGAGGAAGAAGAACAAGAACTACAAATAGAGTGAGGAGTAATGTCCAGAGTGACAGGAAAAAAGATAATAATGATATCCTAGAAACTAAGAGTAGGATAGGGCATTTCAGGAAAGAGGGAATTAGGCCAGAAATGACGGCTCACACCTGTAATCCCATCACTTTGGGATGCCGAGGTTGGAGGATTGTTTGAGTTCAGGAGTTTGCAACCAGCCTGGATAACATGGTAAAACCCTGTCTCTACTGAAACTACAAAAATTAGCTTGTCATGGTGGTGCACACCTGTGGTTCCAGCTACTTGGGAGGCTGAGTTGAGATTACTGTAGCCTGTGAAGTAGAGGTTGCAGTGAGCCGAGACGCACCACTGCACACCAACCTGGGTGACAGGACAACACCTTCTCTCAATAAGATAAAATAAAATAAATTAAAAAAAAAAAGAAGGAGTGATCTGATGTTTTGGATGGGTCAAGTAAGAGGAATATTGGGCCTGAGGTGTGTGTGGGGTCCATTAGATTTAATAACGTGAAAGAGATTGATGTCTTTGTCAGAGCAGTTTTAATGATAGCTATGTGAGGAGAAGCCAGATTTTATTTGGCTGAGAAGGGAGTATCAATAAGGAAGGATTCAACTTTCTGAAGGGAACTTTGGATATGGAAGGGAGATGTTGGGTAATAGCTTAATTTTATTTGAGATCGTCTCTTTACTCATAAGTCAGAAATTGAATTTATTTTATGTATATGTTACTGGTGTAGAGACAAAGAGAAATCTCCTTTGCCCTCTGAAGATTCACTGACAAAAGGCAGATTAATAGGAGAAATGGCCTACAAATGTATTAGCATGCATGGGGAAAGTCACAGAGTGATTAGCCAGTATCCTAATGGGGCCCACATACTTATTTAAGAAGGGAGGGAAGAGATGGGTTATATAGGTATGTATTAGACCATTC
This sequence comes from Ateles fusciceps, assembly GCA_036589455.1. Lineage (NCBI taxonomy): Eukaryota > Metazoa > Chordata > Mammalia > Primates > Atelidae > Ateles > Ateles fusciceps. The sequence continues at coordinate 10,430,220 of JAZHEH010000113.1, forward strand.
TTGTGCTGTTATAAAGAAATACCTGAGACTGGGTAATTTATAAAGAAAAGAGGTTTAATTGGTTCACTACTCAGCAGGCTATATAGGAAGTATGGCAGCATCAGCTGCTGGGGAGGTTTCGGGGAGCTGTTACTCTGGGCAGAAGGCAAAGCGGGAGCAGGTATTTTACATGGCAGGAACAGGAGGAAGAGAGACAGCGGGGAGGTGCCATACACTTTTAAACAACCAGATCTGGTAAGAACTCACCATCAAGAGAATAGCACTGAGGCGATGGTGCTAAACCATTCATGAGAACTCTGCCCACTTGATCCAATCACCTCCTACCAGGCTCTACCTCTAATACTGGGGTTATAATTTGACATGAGATTTGGTGGGGTTACAGATACAAACCATATGAAGGTTGATATGTTGAGGAACAATAAATGATTACTACAAAAGATGAGTGGATCAGGGAACAGAGATTAATTTGTAACTATAGACAAATGTTATCTTGTGGGTCTGTTCAGGTTTGGTTACATTCTTTGTCTTCATTTCTGCAGTAAATAATGAGATAACAGGAAGGATCAGGAAGAACAATTATTCTGTGTGGTGGGTCTGTCTGGTCTTTGTGCAGATGGGGGAAAATCTCTGGCTCCAGAGTCTGTTACCGCTAAGGGTGCCTCATTTAAAATACTCATTACACCAGGGAGTCATATTTTGGGGCTTCAGTAGTATACTTATTTTTTATAGAAGGTCTTGTGTAGAATTCTAGTTCATTAGTGATATTATTCTCATACTATATGAATTCAAATTTCCAGTCTTCCACTTACGTGGTTTCATTCTGATTCTCAATATATTTATAAATTAGAGAACAGCATTCTTCTTGTTCCATACTTTGAAATATGATTTTACAGCACATTTTTCTATAGCTGGGAATAATAACTATCTTGTAGGCACAGGTCTAAGAGGGAATCTCCTTCCATTTCTGTAATGTCAAAAATCTTGTTATGTATCTCTACATGTCTTGAGGAAACTTAAAATTTACCAGAACATTTCATTATGAAAGCTTCAATATCACAAGTAGGCAAATCATACCTTTTGAAAAGCAACATTGTGTAGAAAATGTGCAGGCCACTTAGCAGGTAAGATCTTTTCATGATAACCTTCTTTGGTGAGAAGCTGATAGATGAAATGGAATTTTTAAAAACTTGTTTTTGAGACAGAGCCTCACTCTGTCTGCCAGGCTGGAGTGCAGTGGCACAATCTTGCCTCACTGCAACCTCCACCTCCCGGGCTCAAGTGATTCGCCTGTCTCAGCCTCTCAAGTAGCTGGGATTACAGGCACGCACCACCATGTCCAGCTAATTTTTGTATTTTTAGTAGAGACGGGGTTTCACCATGTTGCCCAGGCTGGTCTTGAACTCCTAACCTCAGGTGATCCACCCGCCTCAGCCTCCCAAAGTGCTGGGATTACAGGCATGAGTCACCGCGATCGGCCTTGAAATGGAATTTAAATAGAATTTGCCAAAATTTATATTTGCACTGTCTGCCAAATATGCAGATAAATTAGCAAAGTCTATCTTTTGGTTTTTCTTTTCCTACAGTTTCATTAAAATTTTCATGGAAATCAAGAAGATGATATGAAACTTCATTTTTCAAATTAGAGTACCTGAGAGCTAAGGGAACTTTGTTGTTGTCATTGCCATGTTTCAGTGCATCGTTCTTTATATGGTGGGAAGCATGATTGTTGGAACGATCTGATTGAATCAGCTCTGCACTGTAAAGTGCTAACACATTTGTTTTTAAAATTTTCTATTTTGTTTACTCAATGGACATTTTAGTTGCAGTCTCTGAATCAGGAAATGTAACTTCATACAGTTTCATAGAGCAGCCAAGGGAACAATACAATACATAATGCATGTTTGATTGTATGATACGTCCAAGTTAATTCGGTGGCCACTATTTGGGCATGGGTATCTTTATTTTATAATTGAGTTAGAAATACTTACTGTCTAGCCCTGGATTTGTAACATTCAGTTACAGAGTTACAAAAGAGAGTTTTCACATCCTCTTTTCCACATGCTCAATCCCAAATTCTTTTCTGCTTATTGTATAGTATGCTGTACTTGGTTGTTTACCTGCCAAATGTAGTTGCATGCATTCTTCCATTGATCATTAAAATAACAGAGTTGTTTAACTGTGTCAGAGCTAGTCTCATCATGCTGGTGTTTGTGTTATTCTTCTCATTTTTATTATCTAAATTCATAGAAAACATGGTGATAGTATTCATAATGTTAAAAAACAAAGTAGTGTTATTTCAATACACTTCACAACAGTTCACAACCAAAGTCAAAAACAGATTGTTAATGTTCAGGATTACAACACACTTAAGTGGCATTACTAGGAGTGGTGTAACAATGGATAGTTCATAACTGTGAACTGTAAATCATGGTTGCCAGCATTAGTGATCAAGGAAAGAAAGACAGAACAGTGTTAGCAACTAAGGAATGGAGAAAATCTATGCCAGATCCATTTAATACTGAAAACCATACTGATGTTAGTCCCTGTTTTGGGGACCTTTGTATAGATAGGTTTTGTACTTTCCTTCAATCTTCTGCACCCATCACCTAAAAAGAAACATTTTGTATCCCAGGGAAGGGTTTCCTGGGATGTAGGACTTTCAGTGCTGAAACTGAAACAGTGATTTTTTGTTCCCACAGATTAAGGATTGACTCATAGAGATTGGGAGAAGGATCCCATGAGTTTCATGTTCTTCCTATAATACTGCTATTCCCCTCCTTCAGGTTTCTACTGTAGTAGGCATTTTCTTAGGACTTTCTTATCTTTTTTTGTGTGTGTCTGGTGGGATTTCTGGCAACAGAATCTGAAAAGAAGATGTAGATTCCCCCAACTTATGCATACCCTAGTAGCTTCATACTGCCTGAAAATCTCCCACTCTGCCTTTAGCTGTTCACCTGCTGTTTAGCTGTACCCTTCTTATGGTGTCCAGTTGCATCTGTCCTAAGTAAGCAAGTACTAATATTCTATCTGTCCTTGCAGGTGCCTGCCTCTCTAGAGCTGGTTGATTGCTCTGTGACTTCGGTTCTCTTATGGTTTGGAAATAAGCCATCAATTTGAATTGATTTTGACTGTGTTTCATTGTAAGGGTGGGATGAAGCCCCTATGTTATATCACACAGTGAAAACTCTAGAACCCTGCTTCCCAAAGTTTAATTTGCATACATCATCTCGGAATCTTATTGAAATTGTGTTTCATTAGGTTTGAAGTGGGGCCTGAGATTCTGTGTTTCTAACAGATTCCCAGGGATTTCAGTGCTACAGGTCCAGGGACCATATTTTGAGTAGCAAGGTTACAGAAAGTATTTTTGTTTTTAAGATAGGAAAGAGTTGAAGACATGTAGATTATAGATTCAGCTATGCTTGAATTGTGAAAGGAAATAGGCAAACATTTGATAATCATAATATAAGATGTACATTTTGTAAACTGGCTGAATTTTATGTGCATGAAAAAGATATTCTAGTTTAAAAAAAATCCTAGAATTTTTTTTTTCTGCTCAAAGGGACTTCTTAATGACAATTTGAAAAAAGGTGAATTGGTTAACTCTGATTTTGTAGCTATACAACAATCACTTTTGAGAAATACATGGTGTGTAAGAGATGTATTCTTTTTGCTTATTTTCTTTTACTTCCCATTATTACCTGGAATACACTGTCCATTGGTTAGTCTAATTTCTTTATTGAACTGTGACCTTTATCATACTTTTTTCTTTTCTGCTTTTTTTTCATGTTGTTCTCTCGTGTTTTCCCACCTTATTTTTTTATTCCGTTTTACATTTTGAAACAGTCTTAAATTTACAGAAGAGTTTCAAGTATGCACAACAAACTTGTTTTTCTTCTCTCCTAAATCATTAGATAATAACTTTCTGATGTGATGCCCTATCATTCCTTTCACAGATTGAGTTCCTTGGCAAGCAGTTTCTGAGACAAAGATGAACATTCAAGTAGTTGATTGAATAGTGCTGTTGAAATCCTCACCTTGGGAAGGGAAGTGAAGGGAAAGAAGGAGGCTTGGGCAGAGGTAGAAGTAAAATTGTGATATAGTTTCAGTGGAAGCTTCAGCTGACACTGTAAGGAGTTTTGGAGATGGGATGACACTTTTGTGTTGTCTTGAGTTGGGTGAGAGGTTTGGGTGTCTGCCTCTGTGAAAACAAGTTATTAGATATGGAGTGCCCTGGGCAGGGTATAGATCCCTGAGTGAGGCATCATTCTTCAGCTGAGTCAAATCCCTAAGATGACTGATTGTTGAAGGCTGTTTCTTATCAGGACTTCTGGCAGCTAAGGATCAGATTATGTACCACACTGTCCACTGCAACTGGAGTTCTGTGGTATGTGTTTCCTGTAAACAAGAACATTGTCCTGAATAGCCACAATATAACATGGATACCTTACTACCTTCTAGTACTCTGATGTCATTGAAGTTCCACCAATTATCTCAGTAATTCTTTAGAGCAAAAAGATTCAAATTAGAACTATATATTTAGTTCTGATTTAGTTTTTACCTATTTTTAATTTCCATCCATCTGGAACAGTTCCTTAGTCTTCCCCTTGAGTTGCATTGACCTTGACACTTTTGGGGATTATAGACCAGTTTTTTTGTAGCTTGTCTTTGGGTTTTTTGTAGCATGTCTTTGAGAGAAACCAATTTGGGTTTCTCTCTTCTTCATGAATATATTTCAGTTATGCATCTTTAACAGAAATATCACAGAATCAATGTTATAATCTTTTTCATCCTATCATGTGGTCCATGATTTCAATTTGTCCTTGGTGATGTTAATTTTTGGACATTTGACTAACATGGTATCTATCTGACTTATCCATTCAAAAGTTACTATTTTCCTTTTTATAATTGATAAGTCTTTTGCGAAGTGATACTTTGAGTCTATGAAATATCCCATTCCTCATCATTCACTTTAACAATTTTTATCAATATATACTAATGGATCTGTATTCAATGGATTATAATTTGTTACTATCATTTTTGATTTTCCAGCTACCCCATATTTGGGTAGTAGGAACCCCTTCAAGCTGATTTCTGTGTCTTTTTGACCTGTCTCTATTACTCCTTGAATAATTCCTGGCTTGAATAATCCACAAGATGTTCCAGCCTTATCTTCCACTTTTCCTGCCCTACCCCAAGAATAGCCATTTTACAAGGAACTCTGGTTTCTTTCAGTGTGGTTTCTTTCAGAGAAACCAAGATCTAGGCATTAGGTGTGCTCATAACTATTAGGGTGTTGCCCTAAGAGTAGACGGATAAATAAATGAATATATGTATTTATATACATAATCTATATTATTTATAGTTCTGTGTATCTCTATATATTATAAAATAAAGATTCATTATAATTTCTTCAATACCAATTTAATACCACAGGGCGTGTTCTAGTTTTCTCACTTTCTGTATTTATAACTCCATTCTCTGACGGAGAAATTCCTAGCTCCTATAATTTTTAATATATTTATTCATTTTTGACCACTACTTCTGTCACCAAAATCTCATCACTGCTACTGCCAACATATTACTATACAGATGCCCTCCTCACACCAACTTGGGCACTGACATCCTGAGCCATAATCCCTTCCCCTTACCATGTGGAAGCCTTTCTCAAACAACTGGGTTCCTTTTTTTTGAGACAGAGCCTCCCTGTGTTGCCTAGGCTCGAGTGTAATGGTGTCATCTCTGCTTACTGCAACCTCTGCCCCTTGGGTTCAAACAACTCTCCTGCCTCATCCTCCCCAGTAGCTGAGATTACAGGCTTGTGCTACCACATACCATGCCTGGCTAATTTTTATATTTTCGATAGAGACGGGGTTTCGCCACGTTGGCCAGGCTGGTCTCAAACTCCTGACCTCAAGTGATCTGCCTGCCTCAGCCTCCCAAAATGGGCGTGAGCCACTGCACCCAGCCCAACTGGGTTCTGACACCTTGTACCAGACTGACCTCCCTGTGTGGATACACCTCACACTGCTTGAGCTCTAAAACCCTGTTCTAGGCTACTGTGGCTTCCACTGCCTCCTACACAGATGCTGTCTCACTCATTTCTTCCTCATGGCTTTTAGACAGAACTTTATGGGAAAGAGAAGAGAAATCCCACCTCCCCTCACTTACTTAAATCCTGCAATACTTTAAGGCCAAATCCTACATCTTCTTGGAATCTGTCTCCCACTTCTTAGGGAGATAATTTCTCCTTTCTGGAAACTTACACTGTATTTTTTTGTTCTGTAATCATCTCATGTCTGTTTGTATATCCTACTGACTCCATGTCACACTTTGAGATCAGGGGCTATTTTCTGTAATTTTTTTCCCCTTTAGTAGCCTTTAAGAAGTTTTTTTTTTAAGTGACAAATGCAAAGGCAGATACCAAAAAAACCTACTAGTTGATTTATGATGAAGGGGTTTTTTTGTTTTTAAATACAAAATTTGATCATTGAACTCTGCTTTATTATAGATCAACTACTCTTTTATAGTTGAATGATAGTAAAGTCAAGGAATTTAAGTGGAAAAAATTTGACTTCTAAGAAAGAGAATCTTGTTCCTTTGATTTTACATTAATTTGTTTATGCAGAAAAAAATAAATGTATATTAAATTTTAATGCCTTATTATTTTTCTGGATTTATGCAAACTTCATTAAATAATTAATTTTTCATTATTATAGGCAGTCCCTGCTTTACATAATTTCCATATTCATAAATCTCAGTAACAGTGTTTTAGTTAAATAACATCAGCCCCCAACAACTGAGTTCAAATTAATTTAGTACAGTATAATAACTTTGAGTAATTGTATAAAGTACAAACTTTGCTGCTAGCTCCTCAGTCCATAAATCACTCTGTAAAAACATATGTGCATCATGATCATGACCAATCACATCACTTTTTTTATAGTCTGTTGGTGATTGGTATATCTGTCATTCAGTTCACACACAGCAAAGCATGTAGGTGTTTTCTTCCTTGTCTCCCACTGATAACCTATGTGATGTTTTACAAAATGGATATTCAAAAGGAAATTGACCAAACAAGATGAAAGCGCAGCCAAGAAACAAAAAGTGAAAATGCTAAACTGAAATTCCAATCAAGTGTAAATGGAGTATAGACGAAATAGCTGATTTGGAAATGTTGGTACTGCTATTGAACTGCTGCCATTTGAGAGGCTACAGGTATACATCCAGAAGAGGTTAGGGAGGGTGAACTTATCCATATAAATGAAGAAAATGAGGAGGTTGTGGTGAAAAGATGAAGCCGTTTCAGGGGAAGTGACCCTGGCAAAAAGTTCACATTAAAGGAACCCTTGGAGATGTATCATGACATTGGAAACATAAAGAATAAAATGTTAGAAACTAATCCAGACTTAGAAAAGTGTATGACAATTTATCAAGGTATGGAAAGATGCTCACTGCATATTATATGATAAGAAGTTATATGAGAAGACTAGCACTGTTTTTTTCAAAAAAAAAACCAAAACACTGTATCAGTCTTTCTAATGTTTTAAATTAAAGTATACTAAGTAAACATTAGTTTTACTATTTTCTTTTTTGTTCATTTGTTTTTCTGAGACAGAGTCTTGCACTGTTGCCCAGACTGGAGTGGAGTGCAGTGGCATGATCTCAGCTCACTGCAACCTCTGCCTCCTGGGTTCAAGCGATTCTCTTGCCTCAGCCTCCCGAGTAAGTGGGATTACAGGTGCCTACCGCTACATCTGGCTAATTTTTTGTATTTTTAGTAGAGATGGGGTTTTACTGTGTTGGCCAGGTTGGTATCGAACGCCTGACCTCATGATCTGCCTGCCTCGGCCTCCCAAAGTGCTGGGATTACAGGCGTGAGCCACTACGTCTGGCTAGTTTTACTATTTTCAGAATTGTCCTTTATGTTTATACCTGTCATAAGAGAGTTTTTCATGTTTTGACAAAAAAATTGGAAAAGTTACAGAATAATTGCAACTTTTCCCATTGGTTACTAAAACTGCTTTGTACAGTTTAAACTTGCATTATCAATTATATGGCCCCACCTACTGTGTAAAGCAAAGACTGCCTGTATACTAGCATGTGTCACTTCTAAGTTTATATATATGTTTTAAAATTTGTATATATTTTATTTACTTTGTTGTGTGAATATATTTTGATTTTAAAATATTTTTAGCATGCAGATATCCCAAACCTGAGATTGCCATTGTGAAGCGTGCAAAGGAAGTATCCTCAGCAGAGACCCCTGATAGTTTTGGTATAGTACAATCTTACAGCGTTGATTGTTTGCCAGATGTTTGTTTCAAGTAGTAAAGCATCTATTTGATGGAACTTCTTGCTTGTTTGAAATAGAATGCCTAAATTTTTTCTTTTTGCATTAGTGTTTTTGACTGTCTGTATGATGGAACAATAATTGCATGCTTGACTAACTGAAGGATTAAATTCATGACCTTAAGAAAAGGCAAAATCACTTATATTTAATGATATTTAAATAGAATATTTAAAAATTGTTGAAATAACCATAGCAAGTGAAATGTCAGAAGCAACAAAGTCTATGAATTTCTTTAGGACAAATGAGTAGGAAAAAAGGACCTCATGCAGAGAAATCTTCAGAATATTGCAAAGAGAGACTGCATTTAAGTACAGTAACTACAGGAAATGTAGAGTGTTTTTAAAATATGTTTTTGAATAGTTTGACAGCCTTAAATAAGTTCATATTAAGGTCACTCATGAAAGTGTTTTAGATTGAGCCACCATTCAGCTTGATGTCTAACTCAGGTTACATGCTTTGGTGGTGGTAGAAGAGTGTGTGTATGTGTGTGTGTGTGTGTATGTGTGAGAGAGAGAGAGTGAGATAGAGAGTGAGATAGTGAGTAGGGGTATGTTATGAAAGAGGGAGGGGGAGAGAGAGAAAGATTAAAACAAATATCCTTCTGTCCCTGTTTTATTTATTTCTGATTAGTATTTGATTTAGATACTTTGCCTAAGAAGTATAACACAGTGTATGAAAAGGAGTCTGAAATATTTTGTGGACCAGTTGAAATTTTGTAGGGATAAGAGTTAAATAAAACTCAGACTGTATATATGATGTAAGGCAAAAACAGCAAAAACTAAGCTGTAAGAACTTCAGAGAAATATAGGGGTATAGTGTGTTAACATACACACACAGGCACACAGACACACACAATGACATGTTAGTACATTGTCTGCAAAAGTACCCTAGCATACTCTTACTTTGCCAGCTCTAATATTAAAAATTTTAAATCTCAATTTGCATGTAGAAGTTAAACATTTAATGCAAATGTATTTTGAAGAGTAAAATGTTAATTTTGAAATATTCTGAAGCTACTTTAGCTCTCAAATACTTATTTGATACTTACTCAAATTTATTCAAATAAAATTCACATTTTATTCTATTAAGAATAAGATAGTTATTTTATAGATTATGGCAAACAATGTCACTAGGAGATCAGGTGTTGCTGAATGATGACTTAACTGTCAGTGCTCTTACCTTTTGAGACTCAGTGTTTAGTTATATCCCTACTTAGAGTAGTATGCTTCTTTGTGAATGTTTAGATGGTACCTCTCTTGAAAGGATCATGAAAATCTTAACGCATTTTTTGTATCATAAAACTAACACCCAGAGGGCTTGTAACCTGCTGAAAATTTAGTGACTAATTATATATCAGAGTAGGTATTTGTGTTAAGTCTTTTGGGCTTTTAGTTAGTGCTGTTTTTCACTCTAATACATTTCTTCAGTGTTAGCAATGGATTAGCCCTAGGTTATAGGGTATCCAGTTGTTTTGGAACCATGTAATAGTTTCCAGTTGTTCTGAAACCATCCAGCAGAAACCACCTAATACCTCCATTCAAAAAATATTTCATTTGGTAACTATGATGTGCCATTTGATTTTCTCCTCTTTATTTTAACTTGAATGGTTTAAAAAAATATGTATCTGAAGGGGAATTATATTTTATGAGAGAAAAAAAGCAATTTGAAAAGGGTATTAGTATTTTAGCTAAATACTGTTTTATTTCAATTTCAAATACTAATGAATGACCAGTCTTGACAATGTTTTATATATGCATATATGATTGATTCTTGGTTCTTCCATGTTTTTCTATTGAGAATTTATTAATCGAACGAGAAGTAGAATGGGAAAATGAGAATCTGAGTTCTGGACTTAGCTGTGTGTCTTTGAGTAAGTCAATTAACTTCTCTGGGCCTAAGTGACTACTCTTCAAAGTGGAGAATTAAGTCAGTATTTCACAGTGGGTGTGCTTCTGGTATTTGGGTTGGATAATTCTTCATTAGGAAGGACTCTATTGTGCATTGTAGGAAGTTTAGAATCCTTCATGAGAGTGGTAGAATTTCCCAGTCATTGTCATCTCCAAAACAACCCTGCATATGTAAATCTCTTCTAGAGGGAGGGACCACTTCCTGTTGAGAACTACTGGCAAATGGTCTCTAGAATTCTTTCAGCTTCAACATTCTGTGAAAGAATTCTTATTCAGGGAATGATTGAAAGGGAAGAAGGTAACATATCATACACTGAAAAGCCTCTACTGCTTTCTAGATATGAAACAATTTTATTTTAAAATGAGTATCTTTTGCGAATCTGTGTAGACTATTCGCAGATCTACCACTTATGATGTTCCAAGATAAATTATTTTATTCTAGCTTGCCTTAGGCTTTCTCTCTACAGTATCATCCATAGCTATATGATTTTTTAAACTAAAAGTTATATACTACTATCTCTATATCATAAGTAAAAGCACAGGATTTATTATTATTTTTTCTTAAAGATGGGGTTTCACCATGTTGGCCACGCTGGTCTTGAACTCCTGACCTTGTGATCAACCCACCTTGGCCTCCCAAAGTGCTGGGATTACAGACGTGAGCCACCGTGCCCAGCCAAAGCACAAGATTTTTTGTAAAGTTGTACTGTTGTTTTAAATATCTTAGCCTTTAAAAAAAGGAATATCATTGTATATAGTAATTATTTTCTTTATCTTCTATAGGCATAAAAGAAAGGACGGAATATAATTTTAGTAGTGTATATATAATTGTTAAAGTACACAGCTATATGTGTCACAGATCAGTAGTATATCTGATTATCCTTTAAAAAAAAAACGACCATGAAATGCAATTGTACTAAGAGGTACAATTATTGTGGCTCTAGTATTTACTATTTCTTAAGTCAGAGTTAAACAGTTAATGGGGATAGTATATTAATATGGTTGTTCGTAAAGGTGATGATTAATTGAATACTGTAGTTTTCTTCATGATTGCTACTGGCCAACTCCTGTCCTCAGCTGTTATACCACTGGCCTCCAGCAGTCTGGAATTCATTTGTTGCTTCTAGTTAACAGGTTGCAGTGAAGTCCCAGGTCGCATGATAAGTTCCCTGGAAGATTAACCAGGTGACAGTTCTAGTTCTTTTATTTACTTAATTATTTAATTTAAAAAATCAATAGTTTTAGGGGTACAAGTAGTTTTTGGTTACCTGGATGAATTGTATAGTGATGAAGTCTGGGCTTTTGGTGTACCCATCACCTGAATAGTGTAAATTGTACCCAATAGGTAATTTTTTTGTCCTTCACCTTTCTCCTGACCTCTTTCATTTTAAGTCTCCAATTTCCATTACGATATTTGTTTTTATAAAATTTAAGTAGAAATTTCTTTTCTACATAATGTATATGTTGCAGTAATTACTTTTAAATGCTAAATTAAATTACAAGATTACATTCAAATGCCTTTATGGGTTATACGTAAGACATACATATTTAGAAATAATTAAAAAGTCCTTTTACAATTAAAATTTCTATTTAAAAAGACTGGTTAATTAAAATCTACTAAATTAAAAGTTATGCTCTTTGCTATTTCTAAAGAGCTTAACTTTAGAAAGCTTAACATTCATTTTTCAGTTTTGAATGTCAATTTTTGTAGTTATATAACTTGGCCATATGAATTTGTTTCTTTTTAAAAAAAACACTGCTGTGTTGCTTTGTAAACCACTTTTGGTGCATGTTGGATGTTTTGGCATTTGATTTGCTTAAATTATTTTGCTTACAGCATGGTTTGCATTTTAGGTTTGTGTTCTTTAATATGTTGTATATTTGTTGTAAATTTTACCTTCCTCATTTGAACTTTTGGTTCTATTTAAGGACTAAGCAGTTATTCATAATGTTCAGAAATATGGGTAACTGAGACCCTCGGTCCCAAATTATTGCTTAAACTCGCTAGTTTAATATCTATTCTTTTCATAAATCTTCTAATTAGGCCAGACTCTGATTTGTGTTGCCATGTCTACTTCCTGTACTTTTTTGGGAAAGATAATGGGGTGAGTTTGGAATAAATATTAGGTGGTCAAAGGTCAGAAACTGCATAATTAGACACACTGAGTTATTTGTACTAAAGGAATAGTATATGCATTAAACTATTCCTTTTCTGTCATCTCAGAGTGAAGCTGCTTTGGTACTTATCTTTTTCTTTCCTTTTTTTTTTTTTTTTTCCTGAGCTAGAGTCTTGCTCTGTCACCCAGGCTGGAGTGCAATGGCATGATCTCAATTGACTGCAACCTCTGCCTCCCTGGTTCAAGCGATTCTCCCTGCCTCAGCCTCCTGAGTAGCTGAGATTACAGGCACCCGCCACCATGCCTGGCTAATTTTTTTTGTATTTTTAGTAGAGATGGGGTTTCCCATGTTGGTATCGAACTCCTGACCTCAGTTGATCTGCCCATCTCGGCCTCCCAAAGTGTTGGGATTACAGGCATGAGCCACTGTGGCCGATGCTTTGATACTTTTCTTATTAAGCTTATTATAAATAATTTGGAGTTTTCCCCTTCATTTGTGATTTTATATTGCTTTTTACATCCATGATAATAGACTGAAATATCACATTAAGAATCATTATTTCCATGAAAGCATAATAAAAAAATAGACTAGGAAATAAGACTCTCTTGCAGATTTTCTTTTATTTCAAGTATGGATTTACATACCTTGTAAAGTAGTGATATGGTTTGGCTCTGTGTCCCCACCCAAATCTCATCTCAAATTGTAATCCCCACGTGTTGAGGGAGGGACATGGTAGGAAATGATTGGATCATAGGGGCAGTTCTCCCATGCTGTTCTCATGATAGGGAGGAAGAACTCACGAGATCTGATGGTTTTAAAAGTGGCAGTTTTCCCTGTACACTTGCTCTCTCCTGATGCTGTGTAAGATATGCCTTGCTTTCCCTTTGCCTTCTGCCATGATTGTGTTTCCTGAAGCCTTCCCAGCCATGCGAAACTGTGAGTCAATTAAACCTCCTTTCTTTATAAGTTACCCAGTCTCAGGTAGTATCTTTATAGCAGTGTAAAAATGGATTAATACAGTATTGTTAAATTTAATGCAACATTCAGCAATGGAAATGATAAATTAGTTTCTAATAAATAATATAACTCACTCTATATGTCATTGGCCCTGTTTTTGTGTTCCAGCATCACCCTTGTTATAAAAATGTTTAGTGATTTTATAATGGAGACTAAAATGTAGAAACTATAGGTATTGCACATTTCTTTTACCAAAGTCTATTGATTTTCAATTTAGGTTGTATCTTTTAGTAGTGTTAAAAGATAATCTTGAGAAAAATTAAAGTTAGCAGAGTTCATTTGAGCAGAGACAACTCATGAGTTGGGCAGCTCTCTGAACCTTTACTGGTGACAAACCAGCACAGGTTTAGAGAGCTCCTCCCAGCGACACATGGGCAGGCATTATTTATAGACAGATGGAAGTGACATACAGAAACAGCCTTTTGTTTACAAGTTGGTGTTTTCCTTATTTGGAGGTGTCTGAGCAGCTTGCAGCCTGTCATTGGCTGCAAGGTCAGCTCTTATTATTGGCCAAGGGTCAGCTACTTGTTACAAGAATATACTTGAGATAGGTTGCAGTTTCTTTACATACAAAATTAGATTGCCGTTTGCTACATATGGAAGCAGCTCTAGGCCAAATTTAATTTAGCAGTTTCCCCCCTTTTGATCAGTCTCTCAATTTTGAGAGGCTGACCAAAATTTTGGGCATTGACACCACTCTTTTTGTCACCACTCTTTTTGTCACCATCATAAAAGACTTGTTTGCTCTCTATTTAATTCACAATTCTTAATGTCAGGTAAGCTGAATGTTTATGTTCTCTTCACATTTTTATTCTAACCATAGTGAGGCCATTTGACGTATAGTAGATGGCTATACATGAGCATTTAATACTCTTGAGAGAATACAGTACACCAGGGAGACTATTATCATGACTATCAGGAGGGTAATACTAAGAGACTAAAGTATACTTCTTAACGAGCCCTCCTGGCAATTGAACCAATCAAAATCAAATACATAAAAAATGAACCAAAGAAGAATCTACTTGTTTTAACCAAGTAGCTTATTTATTGATTTCTGACAACTGAGTTTCTATCATCCCAGATGTATTTATGCAAGTGCAGCAGGAGGTGTTAGCTATTGCATATAGTCTTCTTTGTTCAGCCAGCAGAGTCCAAAGCAATGATGCTGTCTAAAACAGGTTTAGCAAGAGAATTTGTAGAAGTTTGCTGGGCAACTATAGCCTTTGCAGTAGAGACAGCTGTAGTAGCTAATGTTTGAGACAGATTTCTAATCATAATGTCATTTACATTTATGCCAAGCCAGGGAAGGAGCATTTTACAAAAAAAAAAAAAAAGAAAGCCCATTTAGAGGGATTTGCACCTGCTGGCAAATTTGCATCTGCTGAAAAATTAAAGTTAGCAGTGACAGTGACAGTAATACTGTTAGAATTTCTAAACCACATTGGGTCCTTATTTTCCACTTATAGATACATGGAGTTGCCCACATATATGGTTGATCATTAAATCCTCCACAGATAAAAATATATCTTGGAGGTACACAACAGACAGTTCCTTGTGGAATGCTTTGTACATTAGAGGTCACTATTAGAAAAGCACTAGCAATATTTGTCTAAGGCTCCATTATTGAATCATTGCAAAGTTGGAGGCTACTGACAAGGAATTAGGGTTATACATTTGTCTACAAACTGTCAAATCGTCTTCCTTTGGTTTTCTTACACAATTTTAGGCCTAATCTAACTGCAAAACCCTCACTATGGGTTTTGCCTACTGTTAGTAACATGCCATATCTAACATTCAATTGCAGAAGCTGTTAATTATGAAATCTTAATTATCACATTGTCTTCCCATATATAAACAGAAAAGGAACATAGCCCAAAGAGGAAAAAAGTCACAGGTTTCACGGTGACAGAGAAGTCTTGATCTGTAATCTTGGGAAAGCTGTTCACATCGAGGATGCCATCTGCTTCTGGGTAAAATAAAAAATAGCTTTCCTGGTCAGCCTTACCTTGAGGTCTCTGGTATACAGTCTCAAGAGTCTAGAGGGACCCTCTTGAGTTAAGAGATGTGGATTCAAGATTTGAAGCCCTGAAATTTTACAGCAGAGAACAATTTGGTATTGTTTCTTCCAAAGAATTCAAGAGCAGTCTTTCTATGGTGTCTTTTTCAGAAGACCTAATCTCCAGGTTCTAGGCAGTGAAAGGTCTTATTGTCATCAATTGGTGGGTCATGAAGGGCTTCTTTTACCTGATGAAAATATACTTGAGCATCTTACATTTAAACCTCTCAATATTGCATCATGTCAGAGTTTATAAGAGTGGTAGATACACGAGGTGGTATTATCAGGGACATAGGCCTTCTAGTAAGTATTACATAAGGGATCAATCTGTGTTTTCTAGTGGAGTCGATCTGATTGCCATCAAT
This sequence comes from Ateles fusciceps, assembly GCA_036589455.1. Classification (NCBI taxonomy): domain Eukaryota; kingdom Metazoa; phylum Chordata; class Mammalia; order Primates; family Atelidae; genus Ateles; species Ateles fusciceps. The sequence goes on from JAZHEH010000113.1 coordinate 10,446,033, forward strand.
TGGTAATACCTTTGACCAAGGCCGTCAAGTCAATTCAGTTAGCTTTGTTTAATGCCATTGTGTTTGTAAAACCTTATTTGTTTTATAACTTGTCCATTGAAATGAATACCTCTATCACTGGAGATTTCTCCAGGAATACCCCATAAAGGAAACACATTTTCTGATAACCTTTTAGTTGCTCTATAGCATCAGCCTTATGTACAATCAGAAAGCTTCTATATAATCATAAAACCTATGTTAAATGTGGTAATTGAATGAAATTCATCTTTAAGTGTTCAAATGATTCATTAGGTGCTAGAAATATATTACCTGAGGTTTTTTATTTTCTTACCAGAATTATGGGTTTGCCAAACCAAACGTTAGTTATAAACCACTTTAGCAATCTTAGAACAATCACTCAAACAGTTTTTTTCCTCATAATTTGGATCGTTTTGTCTCTTCTATGATGAGTCATGGAGTGCAGAGGTTTTAATAATGGAAGCTTTCAGGAGTCAGGAATGACCAGGCAAGCTGTCCAGGCTTTCCATGAGCCCATGCTTAACATTGGATTTATATCCTTTTAAGTAACAATTTTATTTCTCTAATTCAGGTGCATAGCACTTGTTTATTTTACATGTTATCATAGGTAATTTGACTTGGATTAATCTCATGGAGTTCATTCAAACCGTAACAATTTCAGTACTGGCTGAGCTGTGAAAATCTGCCAAGGCATTTCCTTAGTATTTAATTAATTCTTGTTCTGCTTGTTGGGTTAGCAGTTTTATGAACCAATGAGTATTTTTCTTAGAGTTCTTGGACTTAGTCCAATGGTATGATCTTAAAGTTACCAGAACTTGTACTTCTCAGAGTCCTGTTTACATGAATCTCCTTGAAGATGTAATGCTTTAGGCTTATAGTTGCTCAGGAAAGTACCAGAGTAAATAATAACCAAATGTAAATGATAAAACTTAAAATAGCCATGACTAAATATTTGATGAGCGTTCATTACAGTGATGATGCAGTTGACAGGGAAATTTGATTATTTCTGTTGCACACAACATTTGAATATGATAGCTACAGTGATGATGGATTGCATTATACCAGAACTATCAGAATGCTGTGAATTTCATACAATTTTTGAAACACATAAAATAACACATCCATACAAATGAAACTCAAAGAAAGTTTAGCATAACTTATTTGGTAATACTTCTCATATAATTTAATATGTTAGATAAGCCCAGTTAGTTTAATATCTGCCTTTTTATATAAGGAGAAGCATTATTCTGAGCCATTTCAAGGGCCTGTTTGTTGAGGTCAAGAGAAACCCTTTATTAAGAATCTAATTTTGGGAAGTATGTCAAAAATATCAAATGCTTTAAAATATATGTGATTAAAATACGGTTACAGGTCACTGTGAACAGTAGTCATTCATTTAACAAAAGTGATAATTACAAGACTTCAAAGGTATATACAGAAAGCTACACAGTTGTGAAGAAACCTTAGCTCTTTTAATAGAGAAGATTTTGTTTTCTTAAGCGGTCAAATGCCTAATAAAAGCAACATGGACCACAAGAAATTACTTTGGTAAAACACAGAATGTTTCCTAGACCAATTACCTAAAAGGTAAAGAAAAACTTTTCACAATTTCCTGTTAAGAGCAGACCAGTAGTCCAAGAAAATCTTACAGTTTAAAACAGGGGACCAAATTTCTAGTTTTGTATTAGTATACTTTTGATATTAATGCTCACTTTTTTAAAGAAAAACTTTATAATTTCCATCTAATCTTAGCTATCTTTGTCACACATAAAATTCTTTTTACAAGATTCATCTTTCACAAACCTACAATTTTCTTCTGCATTTAGATTTTGTTTTATACTTTTCCTGTTCTCATCTTGGAACAACCAGTCACTATACTTTCAAACAAAAATTACATTTTCCCTCAATGAAACAAAACATCCTTGTACTTTATAGCTTTTGCTTACCAAAATCATGTATTACTTTTCTTTTATTCTTTATATAAAATTGTTTCTCTTATTTTTAGTAATTTTAGTATATAAAGTAGAATTCTGAACTCTTAGTGACCTTAATTTCCAAAGGACACTAGGAAGCAAGTAATTGTGAACTATTTGTCACACCAGCAATCTGAAGATTTGCAGATCTACGAAGCATAATATCTGGAAGCATATACTTTCTCATAGCACAGTCTGTCAGTGTGGCACAGAACATGTTTACTAATGGCCCCAAGTATCTTTGTCTCTCTGTAATAAGAATCTGTAGAAGAAGCAAAATGTTATCTCTGTCTTCTTTGGGTTTTTGGCTAGGCCTGAGAATAAAATTGTGCACATTTTTCTCAGCCTCAAATTTCCATTCTTGATGATAAGAATGTTAAAATCTTCCAGTATAGGGAAGACATCTTTCACATGGGACTTTTATCTTACATCTATTTAACTCATTTTTAATAATTATGCTTGGATTGCTTATCAGGATGGGACATCAAACAGCTAGTCATCATCTTAAGTTACTTTTCTTGCTGACGAATTTTGTAATGTAGAGATAACATAAGTTTATTTTACCGGTAAACCTAGGTAGGAAATGTCATGTATCTGTGTTAATTTTAATGTTAACAACTATGAAGATATGTCTGTTTTAATCAAACCAATAATATTCTTTTTTGCCAAAGATTACCCAAGTCATATGAACTTCAATAAGTATTTGGGTCAGTTCCTATTTTTCTGAACAAGTACTTCATTTATATAAGTGCTTATTTTTCTTTAAGTCAATTGAATAGCATTCTTATGCAATTTAATTTGGCAATATCATAAGGAAATAGAAAATATCACACATATATATACATCATAGATGCAGACATACATAAACATATAAACAGAAACAGATATTATACCTTTCATTTAAAACTTTTAGCCGTGTTCCACATACAGTAATACAACACTCACTAATTTATTAAAGAATACCTGGATTGCCAGGTGTGGTGGTTCATACCTGTAATCCCAGCTCTTTGGGAGGCTGAGGCAGGTGGATGATCTGAGGTCAGGAGCCTGGCCAACATGGCAAAACCTCATCTCTACTAAAAATACAAAATTAGCCAGGTGTAGTGGCACACATCTGTAGTCCCAGCTACTCACAGGAGGCTGAGACAGGAGGATTACTTGTACCCAGGAGGTGGAGGTTGCAGTGAGCCAAGATTGTGCCACTGCACTCCAGCCTGGCAACACAGGGAAACTCCGTCTCAAAAAAAAAAAAAAGGGAATACTTGGATCCAAATCCAAATTGGTTTTCTGGCCAGTGGGATAAGATTTCCTGCCCAGTTAGCTGCAGCTTTTGAATGATATTTGTGAAAAAGACTTTTAAGATTTTTTAAATTGCCTTCTGTAAAGAACCTTTTAAAGAGGCAGTCTTTGATTTATCTTTTAAATGCCTCTGTTTGCCAGTTAAAGAATGCATCCCATTGCTTTTGTTGCATTGGGATCCTTTCTTGTCTGATATACCTTACAAGTGAACAGTGTAATCTAGGTTAAAACTTCCCTAGTGTGACCACTGTAATTGTAAGTTATCCTTAGTAAGATTAAGGATAATTTTTTCAAAAATACACAGGTTCTGGGCCTGTAATTTTTCTCTATTAAGTTAGCCAGTGTCCCAGAAGGTGGAGTTCCAGACTCTTTAGGTTTAGGGGAAACCACTTTCAAAAGTTACCTACCTGAATCCTCCAACGGGATCCAATCCAATCCTGAACCCCTTCTAGTAAAACATGTGCAAATAAAGTCAACGAGCTCAAAACTCAAATTCTTGGTGCTCAAATCAGAGGGATCAATGTGCACAGCGGGCTTTGGCCCTTTGCTTGGACACTTGGTGCTCCTGGAGGTATACTTCAGGTCTCACCTTTGATGCCAAACTGCTAAAAGAAAAACTTTAGACAGATTAAATATAACAAAGTTTATTTGAGCAAAGAAATAACTCGTGAATTGGGCAGCACTCTGAACCTTTAAAGGTTCAGAGAGCTTCTTCCAGCAATGTGGGCAGACAGTATTTATAGACAAAACAAGGAAATTATACACAGAAATAGCTTTTTTGCTTACAGCTTGTGTCTGACTTATTTGGATGTGTTTGAGCAGTTTGCAGCCTGTAATTGGCTGAAAGCTCAGCTGCTGTCATTGGCCAAGATTCAGCTACTTGTTGCAGGAATATATTCTTAAGGTGAGTTGCAGTTGATTTGCATACTGTATCGGGTTACAGTTCACTGTGTACTCAGGCAGCTTTAGGCCAAATTTAATTTAACAGTAGCATAACTTGTTTTTTTTTAAAAATATATCAGGCATAGTTTATCCTAAAAAGTATTTTAGATGCTTTTGCTAATATTAGACCAAAGGCTTTTTATAAAAAAGTTATTTTTAAAGGGAGATATAATAAAGAGGAGATGTACAGGTTAAGTCTTATAATGAACATTCAGACTTGTCTGTTTTATGTACCGGAATCTTGTCATCAATTAAAATAAGTTTGAAATTGTTGCTTGACATTTCTTTTAAGGATTTTGTCTTAATGACATTTCACTTGCATTCTGCAAACAGGAAAGTATGAGTGTAACATTAAAAAAATAAAAATGCAGTGAGATGGGGGTAACTTGACATACTTTTTCTGTGATGAACTTTGTAGAAGTAATAATAATTTTAAAAGCCTTAAATATATTCCCTCTCTCTTGCTGTTGCTCTTTCTCTCTCTCTTTGGTTCAGTAATGCTACTTATAGGAATCTATTCTAAGGAATTTTCAGAGGAGTGCAAAATGATTTATGTACAAGTTAATGTTATTTGAAAGAATGAAAAAATAATATAAATATGTAATAATAGGCTATTAATTAAATGACTAAATCATGATGAAATAAATTTTCATGAATAAAATTATTTAAAAAAAAATTTAAAGATGTGATATTTTAAAATGATATTTTAAAAAATATTCATTATTTAACGCTTTGTGGAAAAGGCAGAATACAGTTTTGTGTATACATCTTTATAGAAAAAAGATTGAAGGACAATACATCAAAATGTTTATTTCTTATAAGTTGTGGATGCTTTTAAGGTTCTTTTTGTTTTTCTGAATCTCATTAACTTTTTGTAATTGTATAACCTTTATAATTAAAAATAAACCAAAGAAATTTAGTATTTTAGATGTGTTTTCTAATTTTTACCTCAAAATTCCTCTTAATGAGAAACAAACTCAATATCTTCATCCTTTTAACATATGCAACTATGAATATAATATAATAGATATTTTAACATATGCAACTATGAATGTAATACTTTTATATAAAAATGGCTTGTTTAATGTAAAATATTTGCAGTGAAACCCCTATTATAGCAATCAGTTTTGACTAAAAAGTGGAGTCAAAGGAAAAGACTTTGTTGACTTCTTAAAACTCTACTTCCTTAAGAACAGATTGGAGAAAGAGATAGTCTCATTTCAAACAATTTTTGTTTGACTTACTACAACATAAATCAGCAGTTTATAGCAACTGTCTTGTTTACCCTTTAGCAAAGACTTTAAAATGTAAAACCTAGAGGAAAGAAATTTATATGTAAATATTATCTCATGGATTCTTGTAGATAATTTTTCTATCCTATGTATTTCTACACATGGAATCCTATTAGAACAACTTTTCCTTCATTGGGAAGTGTCTAAGAAAGAGGACATGTAAGGAAGTTTGGATGTTGGTTATTTTTGCCACTATTATGAAAAACTCTTATACTTTAGGAGAGCAGAATATTTTGCTATTAAGGATTTTGTTCTGTGTTCATGAGGAATGGTCATCTGGTTTTCTCTCCTTTGTAGATTTCTTGGTTACGCTTTGTTTTTAATGTTATTCTGTCCTCATTAAATGAGTTGAAAAGTATTTTCTCATCTATTTTTTTGGAAGAACTTTTGAGTTTATAAGATTGGTGTTTTTTCTTTAAATGTTTTAACAAAATTCATCAATGAAACCATCTAGGTTTGGAAGGATGTGTGTGTGTGTGTGTGTGTGTGTGTGTGTGTGTGTGTGTGTGTGTGTTTGCATATAAAGTTGTTTGGTAGCAAATCAGTTTTGTTAGAGCTATTCAGATTTTTGTTTGTTTAATCTTCTGCTAGTTTCAGTAGGTTATATTTTTTAAGGAATTTGTCTATTTCATCTATGTTGTTGAATTTGTGGGCATAACATTTTTCATAATACTCATCTTTTTAATGTCTGTGAGATCTGTAATGATGCACCCTCTTTCATTCCTGATATCAGTAATTCTTATTTTCTTTTTGTCTATCAGTGTAGCTAGGAGCTGGGGTCTTATTAATTTTATTGATCTTTTCAAATAACCAATTTTGACTCTCTATTGTTTGCTTTCTATTTCTTTGCTTCTTCCTACTAGTTTATGCTTACTTTGCTGTTTAGCTTCATAGATTATTTATTTTAGACCTTTCTTCTTTTTAATATATTTCAAACTATAAATTTCTTCCCAAGCATTTATTTAGCTGCATTCTACAAATTTGGTTATATTGCATTTTAATTGTTACTCAGTTTGAAATATTTTCTAATTTCCTTTTTGGTTTCTTCTTTGGTTCATGTATTTAGAAGATGTTTAATTTCCAAATTTGTTTTTTCATGAATCTTATTGTTACTGATCCCATTATAGTCAGAGAACATATTTATGATTTTAATCAAATTTATTAACACGTTTTGTGGATCAGCATATGTTCTATCTTGAGGAATGTGCCATCTGTACTTGAAAATAGTATATATTCTACAGTTGTTGGGTGTCGTTTTGTATAAATATCAATTAGATCAACATAGTTGATAGTGTTTAACTTTATTACTTACTGATATTTTTGCCTAGTTTTCTGTCAATTACTGAGGAAAAGGCTTTTATATCTCCAAGTATAATTATGGAAGTGTTTGTTTTTCCCTTTAATTCTGTTAGATTCAGCATCACACATTATGAAATTCTGTTATTAGGCATAAACATTCAGTTGTTATACCTCCTGATGCATTGACCCTTTTTGTCATTCTGAAATGTCCCTGGCTTATTTATGGTATTATTTTTTTGTCTTTAAGTCTACTTCATCTGCTATTGAGCCATTCCAGCCTTTATAAGCCTACTGTTTGTATAGTATATCTTTTGCCATCCATTTACTTTCAGTGTATTAAACTGTAATCCTTGGGATATCATATAGTTGGGTCTTAATTTTTTTATTCATTTTTACAGTCTCTACATTTTAATTGGAGTGTTTAGTCCATTAAAATTGAATGTAATTATTGATATGGTTGGATGTAAGTTTACTGTTTTACTGTTTTTTTTTTCTGTTTGACCTTCTGTTTTTTTGTTTCTGTTTCCTTTCCTGCATTCTTTATGCTTAATTGAACATTTCTTCAAATTCTCCTTCAAGTCATTTATTAGGTTCTTAACTATGTTCTCTTTGTATTTTGTCTGTATGTGTAGTTACTCTAGGGATTACAGCATGCATTCCTAACTTTTTGGACTCTTTTTCTTTTTTTAAGTATTTTCTTTTTTTTTTTTTTTAGAGATGGGGTTTCTGCATGTTGTTAAGGCTGGTCTCGAACACCCAACCTCAGATGATCCATCTGCCTCCAGCCTCCCAAAGTGCTGGGATTATAGGCGTGAGCCACTGTGCCTGGCCAACTTTTTGGACTCTTATAGCTAATATTGGACCATTTTATTTTCATCATAGAAATGTTGCAACTAAATTATCAAATTGATCTATTTTACTGCCCTGTTCATCCTTAATGCTATGATGTCATATGTATTGCATCTACATTTTTTATAAACACTATAAGGCAGTGTTATAATTTTTGCATTAGACAGTCATGTCTATTTAAATTAAATAACTAGGAAAAAGTATCTTTCATATTTACCCATTTACCATTGCTGATGCTCTTTATTCTTTCCTCAGGAACTTACTTCTCAACTGCTATTTCCCTTCAGACTAAAGAGTTTCTCTTGCATTTTCCATATTGCAGGCTGACTAACACATTCTTATAGTGTCAGTTATCTGAAATGCATTTTGCCTTCATTCTTAAAGGATATGTTTTTTTGGATGTAGAGTACTGGACTAATACCCATTTTCTTTCTGCATACTCAAGTCATTGTTTTTTGTATTTAATATGCCATTTATTTCTGACTACTTTTAAGATTTTTTTGCTTTATGATTATTTTTCTTCATATTTATTCCACTAGAAGTTCACTGAACTTCTAGAATCTTTTGACATTTTTGTCTTCCACCAAATTTGGGAAATTTGTAGCCATTATTTATTCCAAGAGTTTTTGTTCCTACTTTCTCTACTTGTCTTTTAACTACAATTATACATATATTAGCATATATTAGCCCTTTTAATATTTAGCCATTGCTCCCTGAGACTCTGGTTTATTGTTTTTCAATTCTTTTAGTCTCTGTTGTTCAGACTGAATAATTTTTATTGATTTGACATCATTTTCACTAACTCTTCTGTCATCTTCATTCTGCTTGTAAGCCTATCCAGTTAATTTTTTTAATTTTAATTTTTTTTTTGAGACAGAGTCATGCTCTGTTGCCCAGGCTGGAGTGCAGTGGCACAATCTTGACTCACTGCAACCTCCACCTCCTGGTCAAGCAATTCTCCTGCCTCAGCCTCCTGAGTAGCTGGGCTTACAGGTGCCTGCCACCATGCCTGGCTACTTTTTGTATTTTTAGTAGGGACAGGGTTTCACCATGTTGGCCAAGCTGGTCTCAAACTCCTAACCTTGTGATCCGCCTGCCTCAGACTCCCAAAGTGCTGGGATTACAGGTGTGAGCCACTGCCTCTGGCCCCAGTTAACTTTATAACTTCAGATAATGTACCTTTCAGTTCTAGAACTTCTTATTGGTTCTTTTTTCAGTTTTCTGTTTCTCTGATGAGATTTCCTGTCTTATCATTCATTTAAGCATATTTTTATATACATCTTTGACTATACTTTTAATTACTTCTTTAAAGTTTTTGTCTCCTAATTCTAACATTTGAGCGACTTTGGGATTGGTCCCTTTCTGTTGTCTTCTGAAAATGGGTCATATTTTTCCTTGTTTGTGAAGTAATTTTGGATGTATCCTAGTTATTGCTGTAATTACTACATTGTAGAGACTCTGAATTCTATTTTATTCATCTGAAAAGCATTGATTTTTGTTTGTTTTAGCAGGCATTTAATGGTTAGGTTCAAACTGCAAACTCTTCTGGGTTGCCCTCAAATCTACTCATTTTACCTTTTTGAAGTTTTCCCTGCACATGTATGGTTCCACAAGTCAGCTATAGACTTGAACTGAATATATGCACAGAATTTAGGACTCTTCCTTTCTGACTCTATCCTTTCCAGGATTCTTCCCTCACTTTCTAGTTGCTTTGGTTACCTGGTACCTCGTCCTCTGGTTCTTCAGACAAATAGACTGAGGAATTTTCATCAGAGCTTTAGTTGCTCTGCATGTTGTGACTGGGGCCTGCCCACAGGCTGAAAGCTGCAACAAACAGGTAACTAACTCACTTAGTGTCATTTTTTTTTCTGTGTTGATTCCCCCTCTAGAATCAGCCTGGTTTCAATAATTTTCTGGTGCTTTCAGGTAGTTGATTCGTTGTATTTTTGCCTGCAGTTTATAGTTGTTCCTTGCAGGAAAATTCCTCTGATAAGAGGTTACTCAGCCATTGTGGAAAGTAATGTGGCAAATGTGGTATGGTGAAGTACAAGCTTAATCGTGACTTTATTATTTTAAAATATCCAGAAAAGGAAGAGAGTATGATGTATATAATACACACACATACACACACAGACACACACACTCAAAGAACTGTTTTAACTCCATAGTTCACTTAATAAAACATTGGAGCAGAAAACATTTCCAATGTAAGTATAGATAGTTTACCATATGTCAAAAGAAAATTCTTAAAAAAAAATATATATATATATATATATGGAAATAAACCTTCTGGGATTTATTGTGACTATTTTCAGGGATATTAGCAGTAATTACATTTTAAAACCTTTAGGTGACTGAAACCTTGGGCTGATTTGCAAGTTCTATTGTGTATTGTATAGGTAACTTTTTTTTTTTTTAACTTCTGATGTATGTTTTGTTTTGATTCAGTTAACATAAGAAAGAATAATTTCTGATTTAAAAAAATTTGGGCCTGGTGCCGTGGCTCATGCCTGTAATCCTAGCACTTTGGGAGGCTAAGGCATGTGGATCACCTGAGATTAGGAGTTCAAGACCAGCCTGGCCAACATGGTGAAACCTCATCTGTACTAAAAATACAAAATTAACTGGGTGTGGTGGCACATGCCTGTAGTACCAACTACTCGAGAGGCTGAGACAGGAGAATCACTTGAACCTGGGAGGCAGAGGCTGCGGTGAGCTGACATTGCATCACTGCATTCCAGCCTGGGTGAGACAGAGCAAGAGTCTGTCTCAAAAAAAATAAATAAAATAAAATAATTTGATGGATACTTTCCAATAAGATTTTCACTTTCTAGGAAATGTTATTTTCATGATTCCTCTTGTACTCTGTATGTTCTTTGTGAAGAAGGAGGTAGAATCTGTGTTTTGATTTTACTTTCATCTCCGTGCCAGTAGTTTTCCTTCCTGCTCTATCTCCTTTATTTTATATTTCTTTCTCTTAACATCTTTTAATTGCCTCTAGTTTTTTATGTGTAGTAGGAAAGAAAGATTAGGAATATCGATTATATTATTTGATTTTTTTTTCTTTATGCCACTACACATTTTTTTTTTACTTGCCTAGCCCTTTTCTTCTTTGCTATTGTAAAAATTTTTAAATATTTTACTCAATGAGTTGGGAATTTGAAGAAGTAAAAGCAAGGACTCCATATACTCTCATTCTATTGGGAAGGTCCTGCTTGTTGAATTTTTAGGTATTTCAAGATGTTCCGGTCAACTGACAAGGACTTCTCACAGTGTCAGAACTGTAGTGATGAGGGGAGTAAAGCAACTAACAAATAGTTCTGGTATGTAAGTAACCACTTTTGCATGTTTACTTCACCAGAAAATTCTCTGGAGTATAGCAATATCCTGTATTCCCTGTTAGATATTTGGAAAACCACTTGCATGCTTTCAAAGGAGATTTTGAGTTAATTGTGTTAATCAAGAAGAAGAATATATTTTAATCATATGTGAAATTTCTAAAAGAGTAGTATATATCTTCACTTCTTAATTCTTCTAAAAAAGAAAAAGTAAAACTTAAGCTTGATTTCTTAGAACTTTCTAAATAATATGAAAATTAAACTTGAGGTTTTAGTGTATTTCTTACTGTAAAGCCATTATGGAACTTGTAAGATACCAGTAACTAATGTGGACTCTATTTCCTTTTATATATAGATTATCAATGGAGATTTATTTGATTTTTACTTTTTATACTAAATTATTCTTATGTTGTCATAAAATATAAATAAAAAAAATGTTGAGATGTATATTTAGTTTGTAATGTGTTTCTTAGGATAATCTGGTTGTACTAAATCTTTAGAGTGATCCACTATATGGATTCTTCTCTGTATGATAACAGTTCTGTCCAATTGGTTGATTGTAAAGAAGATGGAATTTTCTACCTTTTTATTATAGTTTACTCTTAAACAAATGGTGAGATGGTTATTGTTATGAGACTAGGTGTAGGTTGCTTCTTGTAATTGTTAATTTTTAGATATAATGATGACACTTAAAGATACTCTGGCTTATACTTGGGAAAACTTTGTTACTTGTGATTCTGAATAACACCCTACTTTTAAAAGTTGTTTTACTGTATGGAGTACCCTATTACCCAGTAGTATAGGTTCCAGAAGTTAAAGTGTTCAGTTTTATTATCCACAGAGATTAAGGAACAGAATACAATTCAGTGAAGTCATTGTTTTCATATATTGCTCTTAAAATATTTTCTTCTTTTTAAAGATACCTGGATCTGTTGGAATATTCATTTTTTCCACTATCAATGATTTTTGTTTGTGTATTTCTTAAGTCATCTAGGGTTGCCATCTTAAAGAAGAGTAGGTATATTTCTAAAGTGTCTACTTTAATTAATGCAAACAGTCTCATTATCTAGATGCAAGGACTTTTAAAAAATCTGAAAAACAAAAAACAAATGAATTTACCCAGGTCTAGAGTCCATATTAGGCTTGTAACTAAGCTCAGTTTCATTTGCTGACCTTTTGATTTAATCCATACTGATTAATATTTTCTGTATGGATAAGCTTGGTCCATTAACCTAAAGATAATTTATGAATAAACTCTGATATTCTCCCACTTTGTAAATCTTCTGTATTTTCTTCATTGTAATAAAAAATATCATGCTATAGTAACTGATTCTTGCCCCACACCCTTTTTTTCCCCTTTAGAAAAATTGGAAGCTCCACCACCCACCCCAGGACAGCTGAGATATGGTAATGGTTCTATAATTGTTAAATATATGTTCATCTATCTTTTGGCCTTGAAATAATTGTATCATTCATGGATAGCACAGAAGAGTCAGTAGTTAAATCTTTCCAGATAGAGTAGATTATCCTGTTCATTATATGAAGCACAAAGTTTATAAACTTGGCTGATGACGTAACACAATATTCAAATATCTAATATTGTTAAAAAGATCTAATATTATTAAAATATTACTGCTATTTAGAAATAGAATTATTTCTATGATAGAAGTTTTCTTAATTTCCAGGAAAAATGATGTATTTACTTTAGTTTGAATTTAAGTTAGGTAAATGCAGAACTAGAATTTTTAGGCCCAAGGCTAGACAGAACTGTTCTCTGGTGGAGAAAATGCTTCTGGCTGGCTGGTGGTAAGAATGAAAAAAGTAAAGCTTATTTAAATTACCAAGAAGAAGGACCTTATTACAATGCTGCTTTCTTTCTCTTTTCTCTATTATGATAGGAATAAATATTCAGAATAAATAAATATTCAAGAATATACCAAAATAGCATAAAACAAGTTGAGATGTTATAAAGATAGAAGAAGTGAATGATTTAACAGTATAGTGAATTAGATTAGGTTGTAAATTAAAGTTAAATATGAAATGTGATTTACTAACAACTGCTAAGTTCGAGAATAGTGTTTCTGAGAGTAAATTGAAGAAGCCACAAATTAGTAGGAGATCATTACATATTAGAGAGCAAATATATATAATTAAAAAAAAAATCTAATGGCCAGTTATTTTTTCTCTTACTGGTAGAATGTAATTTATATTAGAAATTAGTAACTTTCCTCAAATACCAAAACAGTTTAGGAATTAAAGACTTCTCTTCCTAAGTAATCTTTCATGATTCTCCCAGCTTAGAGTCATACAATCTATAGTTCATAATACTGTATAATACTATTATTTTTTATAGGTGATATTGAAATTTATTGTTTATATGGCTGTGTTATCATACCTAAACCCCTTTAGGGCTGGCACCAAGTCTTATTTATCTTCGTATCTCAGGTGCCCAGTGGAGTGCCCTGTATATACTTATTTAATGTTTTGAAAAACAATATTTTTTCCTTTGAGTTAACATAAATTTTAATTTTAGGACATATTTATATAGGTATAAACATTAAAAACAAATCTTATAGTTCAAAGTGATTATTGTAACAGAGTGCCTTGGTTTTACTGACCAAGTTTTACTAGGATAGCAATTAGTATAATCTTAATTTAAGATCACCTAATTTTAAGATATTTGTAACTGGCCAATTTTAGAGATGCTACTAAGTGAATCCCAAAATGCTAATTAATTCTAACCAGTTTCATGATTATTTTGCTGTACTTAAGTGGCTTTCTCTTCACTGTGTTTTATTTAGTGAATTTTTAGAATTTCATTATATTCTTAATCTATTAAATTTGTAATGTGTATTGGTTCTGGAAGCTGCTTTTCATAAAATTTTGAGTATTTAGTAAACAACCAGACTTAGCCAATAAGTTAAAAAAACTAAGGCTAGACTCTTTGAAAAGTCCCATTTTATTAATGTTCTACTTGATTTTTACCATCTTTAATAACTTAAATAATATTTTTTATAATTAAAGATATTATCCTTGATCTTGGAGATTCTTACTTAAAAACAAGAAGAAATTTTAAATGACCTATCTTATACTTATTATGTACTGGTTTCTGTAATATTGTATAGCTATAATAATATTGAAATAATAGTATTCTTATACTGTATATAGTATTGTACCTTGGTCTTAGTCATTGATAGTGTTTATGGGTAGAAGTGCTTTTTTTGACTACTTATTAGCTTTCTCTGATAGGTGCAGAGCTCAATATAGTAATATCAAATTTTTATAACTTCTGGATTATATTTTAATTATACTTCCTGTGGCAATAACTGCATTAAAAGAAAAAGACTCTGAAAATCAATAAACACATATAACCAGTTGGTTTTTTTGATGTTTATTTATTTATTTATTTAATGTTTGTTGAAAACAAACTATTTTTTAATGCTTGTTGAAAAAAGTCCTCTACTGAACAGATGTTCACTATACCTTGGCAATTTTATAGATTAATTAGAATAAAGTCTTTTACCTATTCCCAGCTTTTAATCTGTTTCACAGTCTGCCTTCAATTCTCTCAATCTGGAATTCTCTTACTTTCCAGGTTAGTGGTCATCAACTTAATTAAATAATATTTTTTGAGCATCTCCTATACCCTCGGTATTCTGCTGAAGATGTAGATATGAAAGAAATGAAAATAAATATATAAAAAATATGTAGGTGTTGTTAGTTACATTTCTAATATCTCAGATCATTTCGATTATATACCCAGTAGATGAGGTAAGGTGTGTTTTTGGTAGCAAGAGGTGAAGTTACAGTTTGATTTAAATAAAATATTGATTGTTTATAGTTTTCAATAGCATTTAGGAATATTAGTAAATTATGGGGGGTGGGAAAGATTGCACGTAGATGAAATAATCACCTTTGACTAACATTTCTTTAAAAAAACAAGTGAGTAAAAGCAAACAAATAGCTTTTCTTGATTTAGGACATTTTTAAATTATTTCTAATACAAAAATCAATTTTATAGTATCAGACTTTAGGCATAAGAGAAAAAGAAATTGATGTCAGTAGCAATTAATCAGGTAAAACATGGTACTTATGTATGTTTACTAATTTGTTCTACTGTTAATTGTATGTATATTTATGTGTGTGTGCCTGTGTTACCAGTAAGAAAACACAAAAGCCTAACACAATAATTTTACATGTTTTGTATGTTTTCTGTTTTTTTTTTGTTTTTTTCCCCAATATAGCTTCTATTTATAGCAGTAGCAGCATCTATTGGCTATGGAAAATGAGAATCAAATTTTGAAGATTATCAAGTCTGTTTAGGATACTTTGATCATATCATCTGTTTTTGTCATTCTAAAGTTATAGAAATCTTAAAATGTATTTTTCTGTTTTTGATGTTTTTCAGTATTCATCCACAATGCGATACCTTTCATAGGGTTTGGCTTTTTGGATAATGCAATTATGATTGTTGCAGTAAGTTCTTTCTCTCACTGCTTCTATTTTAAGTTAATAAATTAACGTGGTCTACATTTTCCTAATAATTTTTCTGTTGTAGTTATAAAGTTTTAATATTATAATGAACAAGGATGTTTTTTACTATATCTCATATTAATTAGACTGTAGCTCAATTTTAAGGCATCATATTTATTAATCATTAAGATGTTAAGTAAGCCATTTAAACAAATAGACTTTTGGTAGAGCATTTAGACAGAACATTTAGGGCATATATTATCCCATTTAATTTCAACATTCTTAATAAAGAAAAATAGTATGTAAAATGTTCTGATGTTCTTTAATTGTGTTGGCAATTATCATCACATATATAGGTAATTATTTGATTTAGTTCCTTGTTCAATTTTCCGATGTGAAAATGTTTTAAAGCATGTTTTGATACATAGTCTAGCCTTCAGTCTAGCCATTTTTTAAAGTTTCAATTCAATTAAATAAATACGTCTCCCTTTTGCCTTTGTTCCATCATAGTGTTAAAAAATTCCCCTTTGCTGTGGTATTTTAATATAAGGGTGCTCCTTAAAAGTGTTTAATCTCAGAGATGGCTGACTTACCTTTCTTACTACTAAGTAAGGCCTTTTGTTAATGTATGCCAATATTAGGTTCATACTCTAAAGTCAGAAATGGATCCATGATTAAAATGCAAGTCTTTTAAAACTGCCCAGTGCTCTCTCCATTTTCAAGAACATACCAAAGTTTAGCTACAGCTTATTAATTTATCATAATGAGGTTTTTGTTACAATTAGATTTGATTTACAGTAATTGTTTGAATAATCTAGTCAACTCAGATTTCAGTAGTTTCAGAGAAGAGAGCATGGTTCTAAATAGTTGAATAAGTTTCTCACATTCACAGATATATAAATAGGCCAATTTTATTCTTATATACATATTATGAAAATGTCATAATCAGTCAAAAAGCTATTCACTTCTCTTATTTTGTCCAAGTAGATAGATTGATCACAGTCTAGTTAAGATGGCAATTATCAACTTTCAGTTTTTTCTTTCCATATTTCCTCTGAAAATTTATCAACTTTCAATACATATTTTTAGAATACTTTATGTGAAGTCATTCTTTTCAGATATTAGCATTAGATTGAAGGTAATAGATCTTGAATACACTTAGTGGGAGGAGAAAAAGTATAATGTACTTTGAATACCAGTTTATGAGTTCTCAGGTGGGGTCTTTATTTAAACTCAGAGAAAATCAAAGTGTTTCACACTAGAAACTTTTCTCAGTTAGGACTTACAGAGTTTGTTCTCAGCTTCGCTGACTCAAACTTTTAAAAAAATTTTGTAAATGATTGCTAAAGTGTAGGAGACTGCTGAACAACTGGAATGACCTTAGGATTGTTGAATGTGAGGAAAATACATATGAAAGAAGCAGGTTTTCTTTTTGGTGTTTTGGAAATCACATGTACTACAAATGGACATAAATAGATTTGGTTTCAAAATAGGAATTTTAAAAGTAATTTACATTGTATAGATTATAAAGTTTATGTAAACATGGTTCATTCAAGAACGGTTTTGTTTTCTATATAGTCTAGCTTTATCTCCAGATTGATGGGGGTCAGCTATTAAACCAAACACCCACATTCTAGGGTCAAATTATTGTAGTATTGTTCACTATTTGATGTTCCCCAGGTCTGGGCCTCATTGTTAGGATAACTAAGAGTCCATTATTTTTCCAGGCCTGAGATAGTTGACTCCAAATTAGTAATACTTGTTATTCTGTTTATATTGAAATCCAATTTAGGGGCTTAACAACCATTTTATTTATTTTTTCTTATTTTTTTTGCCCCCAGCACATGCAGTACACAGAAAAGCAGTTTTTATTTAAATAATACTGAAATAAATGTTTAAGCCACTGACATCACTACCTGATTAAGAGTAGTAGATGTGGCAAAAATATTATCCTGTGATAGTTGCAAACTAATTTAGAGACAATGAAATTTTCCAGTGAGGCTTTATAATATGGAATGCTGAGACCAAAACATATAAATAATGTAACTGTAGAATCTATGAAAGGGGAAATAAGTGATTATTATCTTAAGAATGTTTTTCATCTTTTATTTAAAAAATACTGATCAACCCCTCTCATTGTGGGACAGCTATGACTGTTTTAAGACAGTAAGTTGAGGAGATAGTTGATTCTTCTCTTTTTGTTTCATAGACATTTGATGTTTTCCTCCTTCCTGTTAGGTATACTTTCCCACCCTAGCTGTAGTCATAACAACAAATTCCTGTGTAACCTCTGTAATAGATTTGGCCCTTATATTGGTTGCTCTTCATACTAAGCCTTTTGTTTCATAGTTTTAAAAATATTTTTATATTATTGGATTGCTTTTTATAACTAAGGTTTGTTTTGGGTTACTTTACTTACAGTTTAATTGGATGGAATTTATTAGAATTCTAGAGTAGATTGATTGTATTAAGGATAATGAACCACGTGTAACTTTAAGACAACTATTAGTATTCAGTTTATTTATAATTTCTACCTCACCTATTAACACGAAGTTTGATGTAACTATGGGACACAGTAAAGCAGTGGATAGTCCATTTCCCTCAAACCATCTTTGACTTTATATGGGGCTTTTCTTGCTGTTAGAAGGACCTTCAGCTGTATTACATTCAACCAAATAATTAAATTATTAAGAGATTCTCCTTGGGCCATTGCCAGCGATTCATTGCTGTTAAGATGCTGTATTTATTATTAGACCGTTATCAGGTGCCTCTCTTCTATATTGGTGCTCTAGTTTTTTTTGCATTCACATATATTGATACACATCTTCATTCTTTTTCTCAGTGCCTTACCTTTTCTTTTCTTTCTCTTTATTTCTTCTTCAGAAATCTGTTTCTTGGGGTATATTTACAACCTTGTAATTTGAACTTTTATGCATTAGGACAAAAGACTTTCGAACTTTTATGCATCAGGCTGTTGGGTCCATATTCAGCAAGAATTATGTCTTAATGTGATGCAACCAAAAGCTCTAGGGGAAATAATCTTGAGGAAAACTCTTTTCTGTTTTATAAATAATTGATGAGGAATGCAGTTTTTCTACATAACAAATAGAACTTTTTTCCCTTCACAAATATCATTGAGATTTGAAACATTTTTTAGAAATGTTCAAGCATCAGTATTCAAGAGAACTTTTGAAAATTAAGTCTTCTAATGGTAGCATTGCTCAGGGATTAGAACTGAATTAGCGCAATAGATCCCAGGATTTATTCTCTATTCTATTAGAACAGTTTAATCGTCCTCACTTCAGTTCCTCATTTTTAAAATGAAAGTGAAAATGTGAGCTTCAGAGGAATGATGATATACAGGTAGAAAGTCTTAAACTCAATTCAGTAGCGATACAATAGGGCTTTGTTTTTCGTGTAGATCTATCGTACTAAATGCTGTTGCTGCTTATAAATGAATGTATAGTTTCACTACTTAATGGTTAAAGAAGAGCTAAGTGTTACAAGGACAATTTTATAAACCCCAATTTCTCTAGAAACTGGTTTAGTCTCTTTTTAATCTTTTGATAGAGTAAATAACAATAGTATAGATGTATAGTTCAGAAATTAAAATCAGTGTGAGTTGGTCTTGTGTTCAAAAGCGTTAAAGCATTTTTCTCTGGTAGAAAAATATAAATTCTAGATTTTTAATGATGAATTGTATTTCTACTTGTGTTGCTAATTTTATTTTTATAAAAGCCTAATTTGAATGAATAAAATGTTATTGATGTTATATCTATATGAATCATATATTGAATAATGTAATGAATTACATTATATGTGCATATTTGACATATATAATTTTGTAGCACTAACATGTTGATTTAACTATTGTATCTGTTTTTATTAATGCTTTGCTATTATTTTATAGTCATTTCAGCTTTAATTTTTAAGATTAATTTTTTATCATATTTCAGGGAACCCATATTGAAATGTCTATTGGAATTATTTTGGGAATTTCAACTATGGCAGGTATTTAACAATAGTTAATGCTGTTATTTCATTGTCTTTACATTTATAAAACATTTCAATAGGTTTAGAAGAGGGCAATTTATTTGAATGAATTTACTTATTGAGATACCTGTTAATTTTCTTCATCCTATTCTTCTAATTCTTAGGTTTGTGTATGTTGCACTTTTTCTGAAAATTTTAGGTACTTTACGTTATTAGTTATTGGATAACGGTACTCTGTTATACTGATTTCGCTAAGACAAGTTTTTCTGGCAATTCAGTGTTACTCCTAAATATTTCTACCCTTTGCCGCTATTATTTATTTATGAGACGGAGTCTCGCTCTGTTGCTCAGGCTGGCCTACAGTAGCGCGAGCTCGGCTCACTCCTGGGCCCCCGCCTCCCGGGCTCAAGTGATTCTTTTGCCTCAGCCTCCCGAGTAGCTGAGACTACAGGCACCCACCACCACGCCCAGCTAATTTTTGTATTATTAGTAGAGATGGAGTTTCACCATGTTGGCCAGGCTGGTCTCAAACGCCTGACCTCATGATCCACCTGCCTCGGCCTCCCAAAGTGCTGGGATTACAGGCGTGAGCCACTGTGCCCGACCTATTACTTATTTTTTTTTAATTTATTTTTGAGTTGGGTAGTTTTTTTTTTTTTTTTTTGAGCTGGTTAGAAAAATCAAAGAAGGAAATACGGATTAAACATCTGTCTCCTCTGTCTATTCTCATGGAGGTAGAATTTGGGAACAGTTCTATGTTGTATTTATTGTAGAAAGCATTAGATAAATGAATTAATGAAAAAAAGTATTTTTTCTCCTTGACTTTCTTGAATTTCATAGCTCTACATGCAACTTTACCAATTCCTTTAAATATTACATATTACTACAAAATATTGTACAATTAATATTGAAATCAAAATGGAAATTGGCTGCCATAACAGAAAAAAAAAACAAAAACCGCTACTTAATGGAGGTAGACTATTATAATTTCAAAACTGTGTTATATTTCAAAACCTTCAGAATAAGAGCTGTCCAATGAGTTACTTTGGATATAGTTGCTGTAGTTTGAGAACTGTGCAGCTCTTCCAAGGTCAGTGCTTTATTGATTACATAGTGATGTATTATAATTATTCTTTTATGTAATGATTTATTTGTTAATTTTTCAAATTTTTAGCTGCTGCTTTGGGAAATCTTGTGTCAGATTTAGCTGGACTTGGGTACGTTCATTCACTTCTTCATTTGTGTCTTCTGTACTTGCTGTCTTTCTACTCCCTACTCTTCTTTAATTGAGAAGCATAAAAAAGGGATATTTAATTTTTCTTTGTGTTCTAGAACTAAAATTTCAAATTTACTTTTTCTAAACTAATAGTACTAAATCTTTGGTGTCCATCAAATGTAGATGCCTGGGTGATATCCCAGTTATACATTATTAGTATCTTTGTAGGGGGTGCCCTAGCATTTGTGTTTGGTAATTTTCATGAGTGGTTCTGATGTATGCAAAAGTTTATTCTAAATCTACTGTAATATAAGCAAAATGGAACTTGTGTTTACTGAAGTATTTATATGTATTTTATAGAGATCTCCAAGGGTAAGACAGGATTAAAAGCAAGAACTTCTCTCATTATTCCACCTCACCCTACTCCCACACACCCAAAGAGAAGGGATATGGCTCAAATTTGAGGATACCGACTAGACTTATTTTCCAAAAAGGGATTTTTCAAAGGAAGTAATGGCCAAAGCATATATGGGCTTGGCTGTTTTTTGCTCTTTTTACTTCATGTGGCAGGACTAATGAAACAAAATGAGGACATGCACTTAGAAAAGGCCAGCTTTCTGTCTTTACATTCTTGTTCCAAGTGGCAGATGGCCTGAGCTGCTTCCTGACCTTGGAGAAGGCTGGGGGAATATAAATTAGACTAAGTGGACATTATTATGATAAATATGCTCTCTCTTGCTCTGTCTTTGACTTTGTTTCTTCTTTCCCTGACTCATCTGAGTGTTAGAATTTTAGAGTTGAATTTTTTTTCTTACTAGAAGTTTACTTAGCCCTATAATCTAGGCAAAGCAGCTTTATAAGTGATCTAACCTTAACCTTTTATATTAGACTTCTGCACTGGAGTTTGAGGCCAAAGCCACAGTTAAAAACAAAGTTTCTTTGCTTTAGGACAATGGCTAGAATTTTATATTCTTGGAATTCCTGGCATAAATATATCATGATGTCACCTCTTAAACATTCTATTTCCCAGTTTTCAACATTAAAGTAAATAATGAGAATTTTATAGTCATTGTATAGCTTTCTGATATATTTAATACAACCAAATGATCTAAGAATTTTAAAGCCATTTAGTTGTATATTGCATCATAAAACAATTATTTTTGTTTAGAGATGAAGATTTTTCTGGGAGTCTTTGTATTTAAAAACTATTTCTCTTCTCTCTTTTTGGGGGTATCATTAAATAACAAATGTCACATTTTATGCGTTCTCAGATGTATATTCTTAACATGTTTGATATCAGGATCCATCTTATTATTGGTAGTATGCATAGTTTAATTGGCAATTTTTTTCTTTCTTTCAGTTCATAAAGTAAGAGTGTATCCAATAAATGATGGCAACTTAGAATTGATAAAATACTTGAGATTGGCCTGAAAGTTCTAGGGTATTTTTATTAGTTTACCAGTCTGAGGAATTTTGGAAACTTTTGCTGTCTGATAAGTTACTAATTTGTATCATATGTTATAGTGCTTTGCTTTGCGTTTGAAATAATTGCAGAAATTCTAATTATCTGTATACAATTGTTATATAACTTGAATTGTTTTTAAAAATAATGCTAGAGAATAATTGCTCTAAGTCAATTAATTTTCCTTTGTATTAAATATGTTAATAAGAAAATATTTTTTAAACAATATATTTACATACAATAAAAATTAAAAGTTGTAAAGACTGTTTATGTCATTTCTAGAGTACCAAGTGCAAATGTAAAATTATCTTGTTTCTCCTTGTAGTAATTAGTTTTTTACTATATGAGGATATTTGCATGTCTTTTTAAAAACCTATATTCTGTCCTCATGTCTTTTTTTTGTTTTTTGTTTTTTTGCTTTTATAAAGGCTTAATTGAAACATAACTCATATACCATATTGTCTTGTTTCTTTGAAGACTTGCAGGCTACGTTGAAGCATTGGCTTCTAGGTTAGGCCTGTCAATTCCTGATCTCACACCAAAGCAAGTTGACATGTGGCAAACACGTCTTAGTACACATTTGGTAAGTAGTTTACATGGTTTATGATAATGAATTGGGTAGCCAGAGCAAGATACGGTATAGTTCAGGCCCTTGTGAAATTTGAGACTAAAATTGGTTTGAATGGAGTTTTTAACAAAAATTTTCCAGGCCTTGGCAGTTTTCAGAAGAACAGTAATTTGTATTATTTCCTTATTTTTTGTAGGTATACTTAATTTTAAAAAAATATTTATGCAATTCACTTAGTATTAAGGAGTATCTCTTAAAGGTTGGGGACTAAAGAACATAAAATGAATAATGAAATGAAAAATTGTGGTTATCCTTGAGGAACTTGTTTAGGTGGAAAATGAAACATGTAAACAAATTATAATTTAGTATGACATGCAGTAATAGAATTATGTGCAAGATATAACAATGATAGAGGCAAGGGAATTAACACTGTGGGGGAGAAACTTCTTTTGGTAGGGAGATTTCTTGGTGAATTAGATCTAAGCTGATTTTTGAATTACTGATGAGACATTTACTAGATGAATAAGAGGAATTCCAAGTATACTGACTAGCAAGTAGAAAAGTATGATAAAAAAGGGTATATTTAGGTAAATACAAGAATGTATTTCAGGAATATAATATGTAGTAGCTGTAGGTACCAGCAGCAGCAAACAACATTGGAGAAGTAAGCATGGATCAGACAGGAAAGGCATTGTTTATGAATGCTAAGGAGCTTGAGCTTCTTACCTAAGTGATGGAGTTTTAAATAAGGGGAGTTTTAAATAAGAGGGAAACTGGATGGATCATGATCCCATCAATAAAATCAAGAAAAAAAGGAGGAGGAATAAGCTTGTAAGGGAAGATAATGAGTTCTATTTTCGACACATTGAATTTGAGATACTAGTAGGACATTTGAGTGGTGACAACTTAGTAGGCATTTGGGTTAAAGTCAAGAGTTTAGATAGGTCTGAGTTAGTGATAATGGATATTGTCACTCATTCATTCAACAGATTCTTCATTGTTTATGTATTCTATGCCAGATAGAGATGTAGGAGTTTTGAATATATTGGTTAACAAAATAAGATCTTATTTCTGGTAGATCTTACATTCAAGCAGTGGGGGAGACAGACAATAAAAAATATGATAAATAAAAATATTTAGCACATTAGAAGTTTGTACCTGTTATGGGAATAAAAAGAGAAAGCAGAGGGAGGTAAAAGAGGCTAGGAGTGCTAGGATGGAAGCAGACTGCAATATTCAATAGGAGAGTCACTGTAGGCCTCACTGAAAAGGGAGGTGATAGTTAAAACCATGGAAGAAGATGAGATTTTATAGGAGAGTGGTTCTCAAAAATATGGTGCCAGCATCAGCAGGATCAGCATTACCTTAACTTCTTAGAAATGCAAACACTCAGTCTTCATCTTAGACCTGTCTATTGTTATGTAAAAAATTATTGTAAATTCAGCAGCTTAAAACAACATATATTTGTTATCTCTCATTTTCTGTGGGTCAGATTAGGAATAACTTAGAAGGGTCCTCTGGAAGGGTGCAATCATGTCCAGTTAGGACCTGGTTCCTGTCTAGAAGCTCAAGTGGTGATGGATCCACTGCCAGGCTCACCCAGGTTTTTGGCAAAGTTAATTCTCTTGTGGCTGTGAAGGACCCACCTTCTGGCTTACTGTTGCACTCTCATCTCCTAGAGACCTCCCTCCATCTAGAGGAAGCGTGTGCAACCCGCTTTTGGTAAACCAAAAGTTTACCACAAATTGGTAAACTGTTTTAAAACATTATGAGATTTTTCTGGGATTTTTTTTTTTTTTTTTAGCTTTTCAGCTATCGTTAGTGTTAATGTATTTTATGTGTGGCCCAAGAAAATTCTTCTTTTCCATTGTGACCCAGGGAAGCCAAAAGATTGGACATTCCAATCTGTTGGTCACCTGCAGTTCCTTGTCATGTGATCCTTTCAGTAGACCCTCTCACAACATGGCAGCCTGCATCTTCAGAGCCAGCAAGGCAGAAAGAGAATGAGTCTGCTGGGAAAATGGCAAGATGGAGCCCTATGTAATGTAATATAATCATAGGAGTAGCATCCCATCACCTTTCCTATTATTCAAAACAAGTTAGAGCATCCTACTCATGCTCAAGGGGAGGAGATTATGCAAAGACTTAAATAACAGAAGGAAGGAAGATATCATGGGGGCCACCTTAAAATCTGTCTGCATGAAAAATTCCGGAGGCAGAACCCAGCAATTTGTGTGTTAATTCTGCTGTACATTAAAGTTTGAGAACTGTTGTTCCAGAGAGAAAGTGCAGAATTAAAGAACCCTAGAAAATACCTAAGGGCTCATGGTCTTATGGGAGCTTTCAAGGAAGAAGTTTTAAGAAGCAATGAATGGTAATCAATTCCTCTTGATGTAAAGAAATCAAGTAAGATTTCTGATAATTTTTATTTGTTTTTGTATTTGGTATGTGGTTGCTCATTGATAATCATTTCTGAGCGATTTCTGTGGACTGATGTAAGAAAAATCAAATGGCAGTGGATTGAAACATTAATGGGAGGTGAAGAAAAATAAAATATAAAATTAATGTATTTAAGTTAGATGGAATTTATTTTAATGAAGATATTAAATGTTTTGGAAGTAAACAGAATTTTTACATGCAAAATATTCATAGTATAAAAACATGCAAATAGGTAATATAGAATTAAATTCATTGCTAATCACTTTAAATCTGCAATAATTACTACCCTTTAAAATATGAATAGTAAAAGGATCACAGCTACACCAGGAAAGTGTTTGGTTTTCAATCAAAATGTAGGAAGAGTGTGGAGAAACAAAATGAGGACCTATTTGCTTGTTGTATTTTACTTTATAAAGGCTGAAAAGTCTCTTAAGAAAGTAGAATGTTAATTTTGGGCTTTTTCTTTTAGTTTACATGTGTCCATATCTTGTAGTTTGTAAGTAAAGTGAGACTAGCCCCTGATACCAGCTGGAGTTTTGAGGGAATAAGGATATTCTAATAGTCTAACAATTTGTCTTAAAATTTTATCGTTAAAGTTGGGAGTAGGAGAAGTTTATTTTCCTGGGGCATAATAATTGTTTTCTTTCTATATTAAAAGTAGGTTCATTTTCTCTTCCCTATGGCAGAAACATCTAAATTAACTAAACTAGTATTAATATATTGAGTATGTGCATGTGTGTTTGTGTGTGTGTGTGTGTGTGTGTGTGTGTGTGTGTGTTAGATAAATCCCTCATCAGTATATGGCAACAGTGATTCTGTTCCTTGGTTATTGACTCTGCTTGTTTTATATTAGAATCAAATCTTTTACCCTGTAACATAACATTTTGATTCTATACAGCCTAAAGTATTTGAAGTTAGTGATCAACCATCTACTCATAACATAAGCTAACTTGGAAATTTACCCATAATAGAATATATACAAGTACACGTGCAGGTTCCAGTTGACATAGGTGTATTTTAAAACCTCACTTGTAATTTGGTTGTTTGAAATTCAAAAGATATTTTCTTATAAAACAGTATTACAGATGGACTCAAGTTCTACGATTAGCCCCAGTGTAGTTAACTATGGGGTCTAGAGTATCATAAGACATAGTTATAATGTTTAAATAACTGTTTTTTACAATGGAAAAATTTGTGTCAGGTCCTGGATCAGGGAGTAAGAAAAGTATATCACTTTTTTCCTTCCTCTCCACCCTATTGATGTTATATCTCTTGAGATAATTGGGTCAGAAATTGCTGATTGGTATTCCTAAAGTGAGGGGTAAGGAAAGCCTTGGTTGCTGTGAGGAATTCTAACACAATGGGTGAGAAATGAAAGTGGGGCCTATTAGCAATGGTTATTTTATATATATGAGAAAGTCAGGAGTCTAAAATAGAATATAATAATTTCTCTCTGCATATATTCAAATGAATAAATATGTTAAAGTCAAAAAACAAGAAGCTGGGATTAATTTTATCAGCATGTGGAATGAAGAAAATTTCCGCTTGTTAAAACTCTGCATGAGTGATACCTTTTAAAGTTTTGGCATAATGAAAATAACAGTTTTGATTATTAATATCAAGCATTGGTTATACTACTGATACCAGTACCACCACCAAAACCATCAAAATAACAGAGTTGAAAAATTTTTATGCAAACTATTGTCAAAACATTAGTCTACTATTAAAATTTGTTAGAAAAACTGTAAGATGTGATAGCTAAATAGACAATGTATAAGAGAAAACATTTCATTCATGGTTAAAGATTATGTAGCAATCATAGTATCTGTAATGTTTTATAGAATTTACTTTGTCTTTCTCTATGTAC
The DNA here is from genome assembly GCA_036589455.1 of Ateles fusciceps. NCBI lineage: Eukaryota > Metazoa > Chordata > Mammalia > Primates > Atelidae > Ateles > Ateles fusciceps. The sequence continues at coordinate 10,473,061 of JAZHEH010000113.1, forward strand.
CTAACTAGAAGTTCCTGGAGGAGAGAGACAGACTGCCTAAGACTAGTCTATCTCTGTGGTACACCCAGTACAGAGTTTGACACATTGTAGCTTCTCAATAAATATTTGTATGAGGAAATGAAACTTAGTTGAAAAGTATTTAAACTTGATAGTCATCATAGGAATGCAACTTTTGAAAACCATTTACAAAAATAAAAATTTTAAATTTTTATAGTGAGCTGGATGTGGTGGCTCCTGCAGCCTGTAATCCCATTTGGGAGGCCAAGGTGGGAGGATCACTTGAAGCCAGGAGTTCAAGATCAGCTTGGACAACATAGTGAGACCCCAGCTCTACCAAAATAAATAAATAAATAAAAGTAAAAAAAAATAGCTAGGCATAGTGGCATGTGTCCGTAGTTCTAGTTACTGGGGAGACTGAGTGAGGAAGATGACTTGAGCCCTAGTTCAAGGCTGCAGTGGGCTATGATCATGCCACTGCACTCTAGCCTAGGTGATAGAGGGAGACCTTGTCTCTAAAAAAAATAAAAATAAAACAAAATTTTTATAATGTAGGAGAGGTTGCAGGAAAATTGGTATTTATGTATACTGAAATTGGTATGTAAGTATGTTCCACTTTGTCAAGGATGGACAGCATGACAATACTTCATGAAGATGCACAAATATTAATTTTATTTGATTTTTACATAAATCATTGGGGAAGAACTATACATGGAAATGCTCACTGTTATTTCTCTTACAATGTTGAAGAAGTAGCAGTGGCTTTTATGGTAGAGTAGAATATAGACCTGTCAATTCAGTGGAATTTAGAAGTCTTTAAGTTTATGCAGCAATTTGGAAAAGAGTTTATAAGAAAATGTGTGGTCTATGCAGGGGTATGGATTGAGGAAGAAAACAAAGCTATGTTTACATAATGATTCTGTCTACATATAATTAGATATATTTACATATATACAGGGATAAATATTGAAAAGGAATATATATGAATGATAGCAAATCCAAATATATTGAGAATAGCTGGTGAGATTTTTTTCCTGCCTTTTTGTTATCAGAGATAAAGTAACTTTTCAAAAATGTTCTCTTTTGTTTCCTTAGGGCAAAGCTGTTGGGGTGACGATTGGCTGCATTCTAGGAATGTTTCCTTTGATTTTCTTTGGAGGAGGTGAAGAAGATGAAAAACTGGAAACGAAAAGTTAATCCTCTTAGAATACCCATAAAAAGATGTAAACTAATGTACCTCAGTTATTAAATATGCTGTCACAACATTTAGGAATTAAGACAGAAACAGTATAGATATGGGATCAAATAATTTAGCATGTATTATGGAAAACACTAACTTATTGTGGCTTGATCTTCTTAGGACATGTTTTTAAAAAAACCATTCAGTATCATTCTGTGTAAATTGTTGAAATGATTTTTCATTCATAGCAGTCAACATTTTATTTTTATTTTTTTATATTCATAATGTTATTTAAGTATCAGTCATTGATGTACTGTATTGACTTGGGGTTTGCTTATTTGTTACTTAACATGTGTACATGCATGAAAGCATTTTTGGTGGTTGTTCCCTGGTAGTTACATTTCAATCTTGAGATTTTTCCAAATTACTTAAGGTGTTTAATATCAGTTAAAGATTTTTTTTACCCTCTTTTTGGCAACATCAATTTTGTACTGTTATGCAGTAAACATTTATAATATAATTTCAGTCATTTTCTTAACTCTCACATCTGTTGAAAATGGATATGGATACAGATTTTAAGTATTTTAAGTATATATCACTTATTTTAATTTTCTGACTTTACTATTTTAAGAGCCAGAGGTTAAGAAGAAAGAGCAATTATGTGGTCTCCCTGCTACATATAAACGTATGTACTAACAAGTGTACTATTTTTAATTGATTTTTTTTTAACCTTTAGTTTCCCAGTTTTGAATAATTACATGGTGGGTTCTGACTTTTGAGGGGGAAGAAAATGATTATTTTAGAGTCTTTGAAATGGGGATTGTGGAATTAGATTGAACTAAGGGATTCAATACGATGCTTGAAAATTAAGAGGCTAAAGCTTTTTTTTTAAAAAAAAAGTTGAAAATAGGAACTGTCAAGAAGGTTTATGGTATAAATGGTGAAGTTGAAATGATGTTTGGAAGGTTAATGAGATATAAATTATATTATTTGGGGAGGTTTCTTTTTTTTCCTCCAAATATGTCATCATCTCATCTGAATGGAATGAATCTGAATATTCCGTACTCATACTTCTAATCTCATTGTATCTTACTTAGTGAATTTTATTTATGAATAATTTCTTTTGAAGTGAAAATTAGATATTTAATATTTTGCTTTTTTGCTAGTCTACTCAAAAATTACATGAAGGGAAATCCTCCCTTTGTTTTTCTTTTTCTTCTTTTGTGGTATTTAAAGAATATTTTAGGTTGAAGTTACTTATTTCTAGTTTTGCATATCTGACTTAAATAACCATGTAAGAATTAGAAATTTTAGTTTTCTGAACCCTTAAACTTTTTAGCATGTGATCTGTTATACATGCTAAAAAATTATTCTTACTTGTAACAGTGTAAATATATCATGGAGGAGAGAATCGTAAAATAATGTTTTGGCTATTTAAGTTATTTGTGTTGCTAAATAGATGCAGAGGATTTACAGCGATTTTATTTTGAGGTTTTACTTATACATAATTACTTTGAACTCTTCAGAGGAGTTTTTTTTTTCGTGAGGCAATTTATCATAAATTTTCTCATGCACTTCAGAATGAATAAGTGCTATCCTTTAATCATAGACTTTGAGGGGGAGAAAGCATAAAAATATAGCATATAATCTAAAAATAAGTATATAACATGCACAAATAATATAACATTCTTATTGAATCAAATCATAATTCTAGAACTTGAGATCTTAAATAGAATTTTGTTTTGTATCTTCCATATAATACCACACACAGATAACCAAACAAAAAATCGTTTGTAAAATTTCAGATTCATAGGATTAGAGTACCTATATTTTGGGCAGTGGACAGGTAAAGTGTAGGTGCTTTCTTTTGTCCCTAACTTGTATATCGATGGCAGTCCATTCTGTTTTCCGAAAATGTATGTGGTGCTTAACTTCTTATTAATTAAATCCCATATCAGAAACCTTGCCTGTGAGTTTAGAAAGGGCTTTTGATTATTGTTTTTTTTTTTTTTTTTTCTCTTGAAAATAATCCAGTCCTAGGGAATTATTGGTTTAATGGAACATCTGCAGAATTACTTAAGGTGTCAAAATATATAGCCTTCACATTGAAAGATGATTTTAATTTATGGGCATAATAAAAATTTGAATCATTCAGGTAATTAAATTTCAGAAAATGGAGACCATTGGTCTTTAACTGAAGGTATATGTTTTGGTTTTTAAAATCATAGTCTACACTAGCATGGTGCTTTACACAGAGTGACTTCTGAAGAATGGTTCTTTTTAAGATAATGACTTCATATGATCATTGCTTCATGTTATTTGCCACAAAGAACTTTAATTCAGGTTGAAACTGGAACTGTTTGTTTCTCTTATTAGCTACTTCTCTATTAGGAGCACAAGAACTATAGTTAAATGCAACATGAGCTACTTTAGTACTGTTTGTTTGAAATTTATGTTGTCCATGTATTATGATTTATTAACTTGTTGATGCATGTAAATTGGGTGCATTTTGTTGCCATGTATGTTAAATGGTGACCAATGTTTTTACAAAGCAATTGAACAAAAAAGTATCTTTTAAGAAATTTGGAATGTGGTTTTGATTTTGAAATTTGTTTTCGTACTAATCTCAGAGGGCCTTGGTATATTCTGTTACTATAGCAAACAGGATAATGAATACAGATTTGTTACAAGGTGGCAGCAATGTCACTGAGACAGTGACAACAATTTACCACCTCCCTGGAATCTGCACTTGAGATACAACATTACAGAGTATAAGTGATGAGTGATCCCATAGAAAAGCTTTAGATAGAGTAGCATAAGTCACACTGATGGGTATTTACAGCAGAGATATCCAAGCTGTTTATGTAATAATGTCTCATTTACTTTATTCTTTTTCTCTAGAACATAAATTTTGAAGGTAATGGAAGTTTATCTTTTATACCAAAAGTTTGTATGAGCCATTTTGAAGTAAATCTTTCTAATTTTAGAATCATATCTTCTCACCATCTTAAGATAGTATATTAAATATAATATCATCTTTTACTTAGTGGCTAAGCATTATCTTTATGTACATTATTATTGTGTGGTAATGAGTACCTTAAGAATCTAGTTTTTATAGTTTTCCATTGTTTTTTTCTGCCCTTGCTTCTGGCAACTGTTTTATCTGTCTAATCTGCTTTTTTTCTCAGTTGTCTGGACTTAGAAACTAGATAGCCTATCTTACCATAAATTATTTGGGAAATACTAAAAAATTGGCTTTGGATCCTGACTGAGATGATGATGATGATGATGATGATGATGATGATGATGACAGTAGTGGTAGTAATAATAATAATAGCTCTCTTTTATTAAACACTTATTTGTTGCTTTATTCACTAGTAATTACATGCATTATTGCATTTAATCGCCTTAATGACAACATTAAGTTGGGGCCATTATCATTATAATCTCTATTTTCTAGTAGCTAAATTGAGGAAGGAAGAGGTCAGTTTGCCAATGATAGCACTATGAATAAGTGGACTGGAATCCTATTTTGTTGAGGTATGAAGCCTGCTTTCTTAAGTGCTAGGCAGTGGGGACATCAGTTGCATGGACTTTGTAATGTCTGTTCTTTGCCTAGGTTCCTTTTTACCTCCAGATTCATGGAGTCATTTTCTTATCTCTAAGAGTATTGTACTTATAATGTCAAGATTTATTTTAGAAATCCTGTGTTCTTTATTGCATACTATGTGCTAGGAACCATTCAAGGCACTGAGTGAACAACCACAACATCCGTACCCTCATGAAGCTTATTCTTTGGTGGGATAGTGATAGGGGAAGAGAACACAGAAAAGCAAATACACATTTTTTTTTTTTTTTTGAGATGGAGTCTTGCTGTCACCCAGCCTGGAGTGTAGTGGCATGATCTTGGCTCACTGCAGCCTCTGCTTCCTGGGTTCAAGTGATTCTCCTGCCTTAACCTCCTGAGTAGATGGGATTATAGGTGCGTGCCGACATGCCCGTCTATTTTTTTGTCTTTTTAGTAGAGACAGGGTTTCACCATGTTGGCCAGGCCGGTCTCAAAACTCCTGACCTCAAGTGATCCACCCACTTCGGCCTCCCAAACTCCTGGGATTACAGGTGTGAGCCGCTGCGCCCGGCCCACAGATACACACTTAAATGTTATTTAAGACAGATGGTAATAAGTTCTATACAGATAAATGAAACAAGATAAAGAGGATAGAAAGTACCAGTGGTCATAAGTGAAGATAGTCAGTGAAGATCTGAAAGAAGTGAAGGCACAAACAGTACAGATATTCTGTGAAGAGAAAGTATTAGCCTAGGTGCTAGAAAGTTGGTGTTAAGAAAATCTCAGATACATGAAATATGTTCCACTTTGAAATGCACTGTAAAATGGTTTCTTTTTGTTTCATATTACTAATGTCTGGATTAAGTCTAAAGAGTAACACTTAAATATTAATACTTACTCCTTGCATGTTTACTGACAGCAGTAGATGGAAATGGCACAGAAGCATGGGGGAAGCAACCTTAGAATTCAATAAAGTCTGTGGATACTCCATCAGCGAGTCATTTATAGTTGAATCTTGAACAATGCAGGAATTAGGGAAACTAACCCCCTGTGCAGTTGAAAATCTGAATACAAATTTGACTCTTCCCCAAACTTTACTGATAGCCTATGGTTGACTGGAAGCCTGTCTGATAACATAAACAGTAGATTAACACATATTTTGTATGTTATATGTATCGTATATTGTATTCTTATACTAAAGCAAGCTAGAAGAAAGAAAATGTTACAAAAATCATCAGGAAGGGGAAATGCATTTACTATTCACTAAGTGGAAATGGATCATCATAAAAATCTTCATTCTCCTTGTCTTCATGTTGAGTAGGCTGAGGTGGAGGAGGAAGAGGAAGACAAAGACAGAACATGGTCGTGCTTATTGGTAGCAGAGGTGGAAGGGGAAGCAGGAAAGGCAGGCACACTAGGTATAACTAGGCAAATGCACTGTAACTTTTGATGTTTTGCTTTTTTTCATTTCTCTAAAAATGTTTCTTTGTGTGTGTGTGTATGTGTATATGTATAATCCTTCTTCCACCATTTGCTTTAGTTTCAGTGCTTGTATGATAGAAGAATCTATGTTGTAAAATCAGTCTTGAATAATCACAACACTTCTACCAGATTTTCTAATATTGATTTGTTTTCTGGCACTGCTTCCAAATGTCTTCCTCCTCATTGTCTGGCACTGATTCGGAGGCACTTATCTCTAAAAGCTAAGCTTTGAATTGCTTAGCTTTAGATTCACTCCAGGATTCACATCTTGAATCTTTTACCCTCCACTTTTTTTTTTTTTTTTTGACATATCTGCAACCTCTTTCTTGATTTTCTTGATTCTGTGAAGTCACACACAATATCTGGATTGTTTTCTTCATCAGGAATTTATTGTTTTGGGCTTGATGGCTTTCATGGCTTCTGCAGCAACAATGGCATCATCAGTGGTGGAATCCTTCCAGACTTTGATGATGTTCTCTTTGTTAAAGTTCTCTTGTGTAGCACTGATGGTTCTTTCCATAGCATACTGTGTGTAATGAGCCATCAAGGTCCTTATGACTCCCTGATCTAGAAGCTAAATTAGAGACATTGTGTTTGGGGGCAAATAGATCACTTCGATGCCTTTAGTGTTGAACTCACGTGGTTCTGGGTCGGTGGCCAGGGGCACTGTCCAGTATCAAAACAACTTTAAAAGGCAGTCTCTTACTGGCAAGGTACTTTCTGACTTCAAAGACAGAACATGGATGAAGCCAATCCAGAAAAAGAGTTCTTGTCCAGGCCTTCTTGTTATACTGCTAGAAGACTGGCAGCTGGTGTTTATCTTTTCCCTTCAAAACTTGGATGTTAACAACTTTATAGATAAGTGCAGTCTTGATCATAAACCCAATAGCATTTGCAAAAAAACCCAGTAGAATTAGCCTGTCCCTTTCTGCCTTAAATCCCGATGCTCACTTCTTTATTAATAAATATTATTTGTGGCTTCCCCCCGACCCCCCAGAATAGGGCACTTTTGTCTGCCTTAAGAATCTGTTCTGGTAGGTAATCCTCTCTCCTCAATGATTTTCTTAATAGCATCTGTGAACTCATCTGCTGCCTTTTGGTAGACTGGAGCTGCTGCTTCTGTTATCTTAACATTTTTAAAGCCAAACTTCTTTCTAATATTATCAAGCCATCCTTTGCTGGCATTAAATTCTCTTGATTTAGATACTTCACCTTCTTTTGCTTTAAGTTGTCATAAAATGACTTCGCCTTTTCTCAAATCATATTACAGCCTCTAGGTACATCTTTCTTATGGCAATATGGCATGCACATAAAAGCTGCATTTTCAGTGTGAGATAAAAAGGTGTATCGCAAAAAGTGCAAGGTTAGCTGCTATAGCTGCAGTAAAGGCTTCATAAATTTTCTTAATTTTTTTTTTTTTAACAATGGTCCTTATGCTGGATTCATTTATCTTGAAGGATGGGCAACTACAACCACAGACCAGTACACATGAAGCAATTAAACTTTTTCTTGTAATGTCATGACTTTGCTTCTTGGGAGCACTTCCAGCATCACTAGTGGGACTTTATATGGGTCCCATGGTATTCTTGCAAGGTTTATGGTTGTACTAAACATGATAAAAAATAACTGAGAACCATGAGAGATCACTTATTGCAATGATACACGATTTACTGGAGAGATGAACTGCTCATGTGGAGATGATAAACATCACATGGCATTTTAAATGTCCGTGTGTACATTTTAAACGGATACTCACAGCACTTGAGCTCACAGCAATAGCAACAGGAGGTAGCTCTGAAATTATGGTAGTAGTACAGTATGTCCTATAGTTTATCTTATGCAGTTGTAATTTAGTAATGCATCTTTACGTCTGTCTCAACTGCAAATGGCTCTAATATATAGTCTGTGTATGTGTAAGTTTTGATAAGTTTAACTTTTTTTTTTTTTTTTATTTGAGACGGAGTCTTGCTGTGTCACCCAAGCTGGAGTGCAGTGGCATAATCTTGGTTCATCTGCCTCATGGGTTCAAGTGATTCTCATGCTTCAGCCTCCCAAGTAGTTGGGATTACAGGAATGCATCACCATGCCCAGCTAATTTTTGTATTTTTAGTAGTGACAGGGTTTCACCATGTTGCCCAGGCTGGTCTTGAACTCCTGACCTCAGGTGATCTGCCTGCCTCGGCCTTCCAAAGTGCTGGGATTACAGGTGTGAGCCACTGTGCCTGGCCAATTTTAAGTTTTTATAATAGATTTGTGTATACTTTATGGTAGTAAATGATAAAATAGACTAGTATCTACATGTGTTTTATGCATTCATGACATACTTTTTTCTTAGTTTATCAATATTTCTAAGCTACATGGTGCATCTGCAATTTTTTTAAATTGTTGCAAATCTCCAAAAAAGTTTTCAATATGTTTATCAAAAAATGGATGTATGCAGTTCAAACCCGTGTTCAAGAATCAATTCTATATGACTTCCATTGTCATTCTGCACCATTTCTGCAGTTTATCACATTTTGCTTCAGGCAGATTTGGTAAATCTTCAATGATGGTTCTCTATCTTTAATAATAGTTTTGTAACATAATCAAATGCTTAGTGGGAAATAGAATATGTATATACATTCCCTGTCTACCAATTATCAAAAAAACAAATACTCCTTAGTTTGACATGACTTAGTAAATAAAATTCTGTTGGGAGCTAATGGTTACTTCACTTTCTGCTGAATCTGTTATTTAACCTTTTGCCCTGAGGATTAATATTAAGTATATTGATCTACGATTTTTAGAATCTGTCTGCCCCCCTCTTCTTAACATGACATTGTTTACCTAACTCTGGGCTTAATACTTTTGCTATTCTTATATTTCATAAACAGAACAGTTTTGTGGTTATATTTCAAATTCTTTCAATATCATAATCATTTTAAACATTTTGGCCTTAGGATTTTAACATTTAAGAACTTAACACTCAAGAACTTAATGCACTGGAAAAATATTGATGTCCCCAGAGGGTGTTTTATTTTTCTTGCTTTTAAAAAAGTTTGTATAAATTTAAGGGGTACAAGTGCAGTTTTGTTACATGAATATATTGCATAGTGGTGAAATCCAGGCTTTTAGTGTAACCATTATTTGATTAGTCTACGTGGTACTCATTAAGTAATTTTTATCCCTTACATGCCTGCCTCCCACCATCCCACCCTTCTGAGTCTCCAGTGTCCATCATTCCACACTCTATGTCCATGTGTACACCTTATTTAGCTCCCACTTACAAGTGAGGACATATGGTTTTTGGCTTTCTGTTTCTGAGATGTTTCACTTAAGATAATGGCCTCTAGCTCCATCCATGTTGCTCCAAAAGGCATGATTTTATTATCTTTCATGGCTGAAAAGTATCTCAAATATATTATATATAAATGATGTCACACACACACACACACACACACACACACACACACACACACACACACATTTTCTTTATCCAGCTTCAGTGGATTGACCCCTAAGTCAATTCCCTATCTTTGCTGTTGTGAATAGTGCTGCAATAGACATGTAAGTATAGGTATCTTTTTGATATAATGATTTCTTTCCCTTTGGGTATATACCCATTAGTGGGATTGCTGGATCAGATAGTAGTTCTGTTTTTTTCTTAAAGAGCTTTTGTTTATGAAGGTTTATATTGACTATATCAGAAATGAAAACTGACAAATTTTAAAAATATATTTACTAATCTATTTTAAAATAAACCAGTTTCATGCTAACAACATTTTATGAGAATTATTTTTCAAAAATAATTTAATGAGAAGAGCAGTATTGTTAATACAAATTTTGCAAATCTTTTCATTATCTGGCTTAATAGAAGACAGCTGGATTCTCATACTTGTTTCTGCATTCAGTCTGTTATGTTGTTTCGTTTGAAGTAAGTGAAGAAATTCATCCTCATGCAGGTATGAAGTTGTAAAAGGGAAGAATATTTTAATAGCCTAGGCTGTGGATTTATTCTTGGACACTGTAACAAAACTGAACAAGGGGTAGTATCTAAAAGGTTATTTGCAATGTAGAATTTGAAGCCATATAAATGAGACTTTGTGTTGAATTTCATTAGAATTCATTGGTCTACCTTGCACTTTGAGTGAAACTTTTTCCCATGAATAATTTTGTAAAATCATGCATTTGGCTCATGGAAACTATTGATTCACTGAGTTATGCAGATCTTCCAAATATTAATAATTTGCCATATAAAATGTTTAAAAATCATGCTTAATATGACCAGCAATCTCATTAAAAAGCCTCTTAAATACTGAGAGGCCATCAAGTTCAGATGGCAGATACACGTTTTCCAAAATAATTTTCACTTGAAAGCTTAAAATTTATCATTGGCAACAAATACTTTAGTTTTTCTTAAAATGACAGTTAATTTTGTTGATGTTTGAGGAAATGTCTGTCAAATACCCACATCTGAATTGCCTCACTTCTCTCACAACTCAAAATAACCTCAGAAGTTCTTTTCCTCAAGACAGCCATCATATTTTGGTATCCCCAGAAGTACTTCGTGTACTCTTCTCGTTTCTTCCTACAGAAACATTAAAAGACTTAAGAGTAAGGCTGGGTGTGGTGGCTCACGCCTGTAATCCTGGCACTTTGGGAGGCCAAGGTCCGTGGATTATGAGGTCAAGAGATCAAGACCATCCTGGCCAACATGGTGAAACCCTGTGTCTACTAAAAATACAGCTGGGTGTGGTGGCACATGCTTGTGGTCCCAGCTGCTTGGGAGGCTGAGGAAGGAGAATTGGTTGAACCCGGGAGGCGGAGGTTGCAGTGACCCTAGATAGCACCACTGCACTCCAACCTGGTCAACAGAGCGAGACTCCGTCTCAAAAAAAAAGAAAGAAAAAAAGACTTAAGAGTAAAGATTTAATTTTTACTGCTTTTAAGGACATTGAATGAAACCACCCCTCCCCCAAACCCCCACCTACAGGCACATGGCAATGAAGAATACAATGATTACTGGTACCTGTTTCAAAGATGCTGGTGCTTTTGCCCACCATTGTTTTTGTGCCATTGGTGAATGTGTCGCCATAGTGAAAATGATACATCATGACTTAATATATTTTGAAAATGTTTTGATTTCACAAACTCCCTAAAGAATTCAGAAGTCTGCAGACCATACCAACACACTTTGAGAACTGCTGTCCTGAACTTTCCTAATAAGTATGAGGCTTAGTTGCAAGTGACAAAACCCCAAAACAACAGCCACTGAGTTAAAATAGAAATGTATCTCCTATGTGAAATTATTGTGGCATGTTGTCCAGGGCTGATACAAGGACTATGCTCTGGAAAGTGTTGGTCAGAGGCCCAGCTTTTCATCCTTCTGCTTCATCATGTACAATTTTCATTCTCAACGTTACTTCATGATCTAAAATGGCTGCTTTGGTCCCGGCCATATTATCTACATTCTACCCAGCGGGGGAGGAAACTAAAAAGAAAGATAAAAAGGGCTTGAGACAACTTTTTTGTTTTGTTTTTGAAACTGAGTTTCACTCTCGTTGCCCAGGCTGAAGTGCAATGGCTCGATCTTGGCTTACCGCAACCCCCACCTCCTGGGTTCAAGCAATTCTCCTGCCTCAGCCTCCTAAGTAGCTGGGATTACAGGCCCACACCACCACACCCAGCTAATTTTGTATTTTTAGTAGAGACAGGGTTTCACCATGTTGGTCAGGGTGGTCTTTAACTCCTGACCTCTGGTGATCTGCCCGCTTCAGCCTCCTAAAGTGCTGGGATTATAGGCGTGAGCCACCCTGCCTGGTGGGTTTTTTTTTTTTAAACTCTGATTTCAGATATTTTTCTGATTTTAGATTTAAAAGATCTTAAATGGCACAAAAACAGTATAAATTCAAGTTGATGAACGTTGAATTCAATGTGAGTTAATTGAATAGAATAGCCATTGGATTCTTATGTCACTCTTATTTATCTCTTTAGAGATATATAGAGGATAACAGTAGACAAAATACAGTTAGAAGCTGAGGATATTGGTCTCCAGTTCAGCTGAGAATTTGGGATGAGACCTACATGCTTGGAAGTCATTTATACACAGCTGTTAGTTGAAGCTATTGTAATATATAGGTCTTCTCATTTATAAAGCACAAGAGAGCAGGGCCAAGAACAGAACTCTTAAGGGCAGGGGAGGAAGGGAAGACCACTGGTGTTTTAAGGACTCCATTCCTCCGTATGATCAACTCAATAGATGCAAAAAATAAATTGACAGAATGTAACAAAATAAACATCCATACATGATAGAAACTTCCAGAAACTAGAACTAGAAGGGAACTTTTACAGCCTAATAAAATGCATCCGTGAAAACTTACAGAAAGCATCATACTTAATGTGAAAGACTGAAATGCTTTCTAAGATCAGGAACAAGGCAAGGATGTATAGTCTTACACTTCTAGCCAGTGTAATAAGGCTAAATAAATGAGTAATATACAGATTAGAAAGGAAGAGATGAAACTGTCTTATTCTGCAGATGACACAATTATCTATGTAGAAAATCCTAATTTACCAAAAAGCTACCAGTACCAATACATGTTTCTCAAGGTGGCAGAATATAAGATCAATTTACCAAAATCAATTGTATTTTTATATGCAGTGAGCAATCAGAAATTGAAATTTTAAAAATAACATCAAAATAAGAAATATTTAAGGATAATCTGCCAAAAGACATGTGAGACTTGTTCACTGAAAACCAGTAAACATTGCTGGGATAAATAAAATCTAAATAAATAGACATATTGTAATTATATATTAAAAGATTCAACATGGTTAAGATTTATTTATTCTCAAATTCAGCTGTATATATTCAATACGATCTCAATCAAAATCCTAGCAGGCTTTTAAAAGAAATTACCAAATTTATATGAAAATGCAAAGAACCTAGAATAGCCAAAACAATGCCGAAAAAAGAGCTAAGTGGAGGATTTACACTATCTGATTTCAAGATCTATTATAAAGCTACAGTAATCACAATATAAAGAAGGATAAACAGATATAGACCAATGAAACAAAATTTGTCCAGAAATAGACCTACAGATGTCCAATCTATTGATTTTCAACAAAGGTGCCAGGGCAAATCGATGGTAAAATGATAATCTTAACAATAAATGGTGCTGGAGCAAATGGATACCCATATAAACAAACAAATATCAACAACAAAAACAAAGAGCAACAACAAAAAACAAAAGAACCTCAATTCCTTATTTCACACCAGTGTTCAAAAGGTACTTCAAGATAAATCATAGTCCTAAATATAAGAGGTAAAGTATAAAACTTCTTGAGAAAAACATAGGAGAAAATCTCAGTGACCTTGGCTTGGCACATGTTTCTTAAACTGTACACAGAAAGCGAGAATTATAAAAGAGATATTTTTAAGAAAAGGAATGCAGAGTTGTTAACATTTTTAACTGCTGCATTTAAAAGATAACAGTTACTCAGAATTCTCTAGTTTGATTAAATTCTTGCAAAGTATCTCTACTGTAATTTGTGGTACAATGTACCGTAAAGTGCATTTTTTTTTTTTTTTACTAGTTGACAATTTATTATGGCACATCAGCACGATTTCTGTTTAGATAATATACCACTACATTCTGTTAATCATTAGGTGTGACTGAATTTCTTTTACTGTTATTAAAAATCTCAAATTCTAAATCTGCAAAGTAAAACTTTTTAAAATTAAAAAAATAATAATAAAAGGGACATCATCAAAATAAAAAATGTTGGTCTTTCCAAAGATACTGTTATGAAAATGAAAATGTAAACTACAAAATGGGAAAAATAGTTGGAAAACATATATCCAAGAAGGGACTTCTGCCTATTATACGTGTATCCCTTCTATTAAATCATAAGTTCCTTGAAGGCAGGAATCAGATCTTATTTCCCTTTGTATTTCCCTTTGCAGTGATCACAGATGTTGTACAATGTAATAAGTGTTGAATTTTTCCTGGATGACAAGTAAAAGGTAAGGGGCAAAAAACAAACCAAAAAAACTCCAGGGCTGAAGATGCATCATTGTAGAGGTAGAGGAGAAAAGACAGATTCCAAAGAATTTAAAATCATGATCTCCAAAGCAGGCGAAAGCAAAGGGTAATTATTGATAAGCCATCAGAGTATCTTTTTATATTTTATTTATTTTATTTCATTTTATTTTATTTTGTTGAGTTTTTTGACAGAGTCTTACTCTGTCTCCCAGGCTGGAGGGCAGTGACGATCTTGGCTCACTGCAACCTCTGCCTCCCAGGTTCAAGCGATTCTCCCGCCTCAGCCTCCCTAGTAGCTGGGTTCACAGGCGCACGCCACCATGCCCACCTAATTTTTGTGTTTTTAGTAGAGATGGGATTTCATCATGTTAGCCAGAGGGGTCTCAAACTCCTGAGCTCAAGTGATCTGCCCGCCTTGGCCTCCCAGAGTGTTGGGATTACAGTCATGAGCCACTGCACTTGGCCCAGAATATCTTAATAATAACATTTTTATAGTCAAATAGGTAAGGGCAACAGATGAGAAGAGTTGAGAAGCTGCTTAAGTAGCTAGAGCTTTATTTAAATACAGCTCTTTTGATTCCAAATTCTAGGCTTTTTCCCTTCAAATTTTGCAGCTCTGGGGTGGTATTATGTTAGGCAATTGGAGAGAGGGGTGGATAATTTAGGCATTTTTATATTCACAGACTAAACATTCTGGTGGTTGATACCATGCTTTTAGTATTTATATTTCCCAGTGTATGAAATAAAGGATTTTAGAAGGACAATGCTGAAGATGCCTAAAATAAACTTCCCTTATTTATTTTCAGGCCTTTCTAAGCAGTTAGATTCCAAGAGATAACGTATGTTGTAGAGCTGTTCTGTTTAGTCTTTCCTCCCGAAATTACAGCCCGTGTTTTGCCTATCTGCTATTAACACATTACCCTTTGCATGCCATCTGATATTTGGCATATTTTATAAACAGGCTGAAAGCTCTAAGCTGAATCCTTGCTACCTCCAGGTTTTGTAATTATATCTTCCTGCAATATTCTTCCCACTCAGACAGCTAATAAATAGTTTAACTGACTGAGATTCAGCTTTTCTCTTTGTCTCTGCAAAATTTAGAAGTTCAAAATGCAATTCAGAACAAATATTTTCTGTATTTGGTGTCCAACAATGAACCAAATTATGAGGTAGGTGGGTCAACAGAATCATGAGATCCAGTTTCTTCTCTTGAGGCTCTTATGATATTAAAGAGATTTGCAGTCTTTTTTTTTGACAGGGTCTTGCTCTTGTTGCCCAGGCTGGAGTGCAGTGGCGCCATCACTGCAACCTCTGCCTCCCGGGTTCAAGCGATTCTCCTGCCTCAGCCTCCCCAGTAGGAGGATTACAGGTGCCCACCACCATGCCCATTAATTTTTTGTATTTTTAGTAGAGATGGGATTTCACCACGTTGACTAGGCTGGTCTCAACTTCTCACCTCAAGTGATCCGCTTGCCTCAGCCGCCCCAAGTGCTGGGATTATAGGCATGAGCCACTGCACCTGGCCAGCTTTGCAGTCTTGGGTACTCTGCAGGCTCCAGGATTCTGAGTGACTCACATAGTTGACAGTGTTGCTGCTAAGTCTAGTAATGCATTATGTTATACTTTTTTATTTTTAAATAATTCAATATATTGGGCAATAAGTCATTTTGATACTATTCATATTAGTTAATTTTTACTCTGCAGTAAGACAATGTAAATGCAACCTTTTCAAATGAAAAACATGGAATTATTCCAGTTCAGGAAAAGTACAAGTTGAAACGTAGCAATCTTAGAGGGCAAGACATCAGTTCGGTTTAAATTAATGAATTAAATTCTCCATGATTTCATGGCTCCCTGTGAATACCATGAACACTTGGTTTTACCTCATTTGTGCCATGCCTCCACATTGAGCTCCTGAAATGCAAAAGGCTATTTCTAATTCGTTTGTTGTGTCTTTGGTATTTATCATAATACCACACTATAGATTATTTCTATTTCTATGTGGTTTTAAAAATTAGGATCAATATCAATTTTGAACTTCTGAAGTCTTGATTGGAGAGTTGTAAGCTCATTAAAGATAAATGAGTAGATTTAAACTATTCTCCCCCGTCTTCAGGGTTCTTTTTGTGCCTTCAGGCTCTAAGTGGAATGGTTGCTGCTGATAAGCCTGGTCGCCAGTCACATAGGAAGATATTAATATACAGCAATTTCACAGCTGAAGGCTTTTGCTTTTCCGTAGCTATGTTAATAGTATTTGTCATTTGGAATCAAACAAGTCTAGGTTAATCAATTCCTGGGGGTGGAAACTTACACAAGAGAATTAACTTCTCTGAGCTCTTCAAGTGCCCCTGTTTGTAAAATGAGGGCAATAAAACTTATAAAATGGTGACCTGTATTATAGCATCTTAAGGATTGCAATTCTATGTGTTTAGTGCCTGGTAAAATCCTTGGTATGTAGAAGGTGCTCAGTAAATTGTTGTAGTAACGATGTAAGTTTTTTTGGGCCAGGCACAGTGGCTCATGCCTGTAATCCCAGCACTTTGGGAGGCCGAGGCGGGTGGATCACTTGAGGTCAGGAGTTCAAGAGCAGCCTGGCCAATGTGGTGAAACACCGTCTCTACTAAAAATACAAAAATTAGCCAGGTGTGGTGGTACGTGCCTGTAATCCTAGCTACTCCGGAGGCGGAGGCAGGAGAATCGCTTGAACCCAGGAGGCGGAAGTTGCAGTGAGCTGAAATCATGCCACTGCAGTCTAGCCTGGGTCACAGAGTAAGAGTCCACTCAAAACAAACAAACAAAAACTCCTAAAGTGCTCAGATTACAGGTGTGAGCCACTGCGCCCAGCCCTAAGAACACAAGTTTTTAAGGGTCTTTCTCCTCCCTTCAGTCTGGTTGTAAGATAGTGAGGAAAAAAACTGGAGCCTGTAGCATGTTTTGACCTGAAAAATAGTGGGAAAGTGAAAACATCGCACTTTATCTTTCAGAATTTATTGTGTCACTTAATTATTTTAAGCATTTAATTTTCAGTCTGTCAGACACATTTCTGATGGAAGTTAAGTGTGATCAGGGCTCATTGCAACCTCAAATTCCTGGGCTCAAGTGATCGTCCTACCTTAGCCTCTCTAGTAGCTGGGACTACGGGGATGTACCACTGTGGCTAGCTTTTTTTTTTGTAGTGATGAAGTCTCACTATGTTGCCCAGCCTGGCCTCACTTGATCCTCCTACCTCAACCTCCCAAAGTGTTGGGATTACAGGTGTTAGCCACCATGCCCAGCCGAAACACAAATTTTGAATTTGTTTGTGCCACTGCTACTCCTAAAATAAATATACTAAAATGCAATGATTTGGATCTTCCCAATATTTTCTTGTGTTATGAAAAGCTGCTAAAGTCTTATGAAACTCCTGTGGTATTACTGAAATAATATTAAATCTAGTCTTAGGTCTTCTCTTACTAGCTGTATGATCCTAGGCAAGTCAGTTAGCTCATATGAAAAATGAGCACTACACATTATTATGATCTTAGATTTACTTTAAGACTGAATGAAACTTCGCATTCGAAGTGGCTTTGTCACTGGGACAACTGTTATCTTAAAATCCAATAACACTAAGCAGGCTGGGTGCGGTGGCTCACACCTGTAATTCCAGCACTTTGGGAGGTTGAGGCAGGCGAATCACTTAAGTCCAGTTGTTCGAGACCAGTCTGGCCAACATGGCAAAAGCCAGTCTCTACTGAAAGTATAAAAAAGTAGTCAGGTACACATCTGTGGTCCCTGCTACTTGGAAGGCTGAATCAGGAGAATCGCTTGAACCCAGGAGGCGGAGGTTGCAGTGAGCTGAGATTGTGCCACTGCACTCTAGCCTGGGTGACAGCGAAACTCTACCTCAAAATAAATAAATAAATACATTACAATAACACTAAACATCCATAGGGGTAAAAATGGGGGCTTTCATTTCATGGAAAACTTCAGACACAGCTCCTTTCTCATGTGAAACTGGACTGACTAAAGTCCGTTGGCTTCCTCAGAATTAGTTAAGAGGAGACACTTGATATCCTGGTGCCATTTCTTGATAGGTTGTCCACTGTAACCTTAGCCTTTCTCAGTCCCAGGCCTCACTCCTCCCCCCCCCTGGGTTGTCTATATCTACCATATTTTATTTATGATGGTTGGGTTGGGGAGTGAGGTGGGAAACTTGGCACTTGCTAGGTCCCCTTTGCAATCAGCCTCCCTACAGATAAATTGACCATTAATAATTGTATTAGGAAACATTTAGTCCTTGGAGAGGGAGAGCTATGCTTTACAAAAGATTTCTGTGATTTGATAGCTTGGCCTAGTTCTGGGGTGCAAAATTAGAAAGCCTGTTGTTGCAGCGTACCTCAGCCATATTTCCACCCCTACCTATATCAGCGGTAAGGCTATTATTTTTGTCTTCACCTACCTGGCGTATTTATTTTCTCAAAAAGTTCAGAACTCAAGTGGGAAAAAGTAGCATTTTTATTACTCCACTGAAATGTAAGGGCTAACTTACCCAAGTCTAGTTCCTCACAGGCTGGCCCCTAAAAAACTCCACAGAAACCAGCTACCACTGCGAGTTTAAGATAATCAACCCAACGTAGGGTAGAATTCTGAAGTGGTGGTCTAGCTGGATTGATGCTCACCCAACCTAAAATACTGAGTTAGTAAATCATAGACGTGGGCTGCATATGGAGGTTCTGCTTTATTATGCAGCTGTAGTCCCCCACAGACTTTTGATTTTGCCAACTGCTAAGTACTGAGGTGTTTCCACAAAAATGGAGGCTACAAGGTCCTGCCATATCATATTTCTGGGACCACAGGTTTGGACCCCAGCCCTTGATTACACCATGGGAGCAGCTTGTACTCTCTCAATCATGCAACCTTTTTTTTTTTTTAAAGCCTTACAGCCAAAAGACTGAGGTTTGTCTTCCATACCTGAAGTGTGGCCCTGCTGGGTTCTTCTGTGCTGTTTGAATGCAACAGGCAACAGGGCTCACATACCTGCGAAGGGTCTTGTCTTTGAATTTCCCCCCTACCTGTTGATGTTCCAGAAAGGCCTGCTGTGTGTGCGCCCTGCTTGACCCTTTGCCTTTGGTGCTGTCACCCCTTAACCCTCGGCATCTGTACAGAAACAGCGATCCTAATTTATCCAGAGGTCTCTGATTGACAAATTTCATACAGATTATCCCATTTGACCATCACGACAACCTTGAAGATACCAGTATCTTTCCCATTTTCAAGGCAAGGAACTTGAATTCTAAGAACCTCAAGATCACAATGAATGACAAAGATGGTTCTTTAATACCCAGGTCTTTGGTTTCTAAATTTTGTGTTCTTTGCTTTATAATCAATTTTTAGGAGTTGGTACTTCCACAAACATCTGTTGGGTCATACAGAAATGCCTGATTCCCTTGTTGCTATGGGAATAGTTAAATGCCTTGTCTTCTGAAAGTCTTTTTACTAACCCCAGACAGCAGTTCCAGTGATAGAGTTCACTGTAAATAAGAATAGCCCATTTCTCTCTGCCCTCTAGAGTTCATTTTTTTCAGTAGATTTTTCAAAATTATACTGAAGCTGAAGAAAAAGAATATATATCAAAACTGGTAGCACCCAGATGCTGGTGAGGTGGCATTGCAGGTGAAAGATGAAAGAATACCAGGTTGAGATGAATCTGGAAAAGGGGACTCTTGTAGTCGAAGCTCCAAGGAAACACTGGATAATAAAAAAGGAAAGATGGAAAAGTCAGAAGGAAGGTGATGTTATAAGAAAGAAAAGTAGGCTGGGTGTGGTGGCTCACGCCTGTAATCCTAGCACTTTGGGAGGCCGAGGTGGGCGGATCACGAGGTCAAAAGATTGAGACCATCCTGGCTAACATAGTGAAACCCTGTCTCTGCTAAAAATACAAAAATTAGCTGGGTGTGGTGGCATATGCCTGTAATCCCAGCTACTTGGGAGGCTGAGGCAGGAGAATTGCTTGAACCGGGAGGCGGAGGTTGCAGTGAGCCAAGATAGTGCCACTGCACTCCAGCCTGGGGACAGAGCGAGACTTAGTCAAAAGAAAGAAAAAGAAAGGGAAGGAAAGAAGGAAGGAAGGAACGGAGGGAGGAACGGAAGGAAGGAAAGGAAGGAAGGAAGAAGGAAGACATCATACCATATCACACCACACAGAGAGAGAGAGAGAGAGAAAGAGAGAGAGAGAGAACTTTCAAAATTTTGGCTCTGTCCACTAGTAAATTACTCTGTTATAAGCTGGCAATGAAATTTGAACGGTAGTTTCCATTGCTTAATCCCATGGGAAGTTCTGAGAGTGTAGAGCAGTCAGGCCACTTTCAGTACTCCTTGGACCTACGCGGACCAGGAGGGACTGTGATCCTGATGCTGCCCAGCGTGTATCTTAGTTCACAAAGCATCTTCACACAAAGGATCTCATTTTAGTTTCACAACCCACCCACTGAAGTAGCTGAGTGGAAACTGCCCCCTTCTACAGATAAGGGTAGAAAACAATGATATCTAGGTCCAGGAGTAAAGATAGTCACCCCTTTCAAAAGTAATATATGAATGATTTAAAATCGTTTTGTTGGGGGATGCAGATGGATACAGAATGTGTGGAGACTTAAACATTTTAGTATTTAATTTTATATTTTATTATTATGATTGTTTTTGAGATGGAGTCTTGCTCAATCACACAGGCTGGAGAGCAGTGGCATGATCTCAGCTCACTGCAGCCTCCACCTTCCAGGTAAGAGTGATTTTCCTGCCTCAGCCTCCAGAGTAGCTGGGATTTCAGGCACCCACCACCACACCAGGCTAATTTTTGTATTTTTAGTAGAGACGGGGTTTCACCACATTGCCCAGTTTGGTCTCAAACTCCTGGCCTCAGGTGATCCACCTGACTCAGTCTCCCAGACTGCTGGGATTACAGGCGTGGGCCACCGCACTCAGCCCATTTTAGGATTTTAATAACCACACGTGCACAACCTTCCAGGGCAAGCTCTGAGTTCAAGGGCTCCCTTGTGTAGTGCCTTCTCCTTGAATCTGTGCAGAGGATGGTTTTCTTTAGATTGTGGCAGAAGTGGTGCTATGCTCATTGCAGGCCTCAGTCTTAAAAAGGCCTAATGACCTCTTCTTTTGTATTCTTGGGACCCTTAAGCTGCCATGTAAGAAGTTTGGTTGCCATTGAAGGGACCACATGGCAAATCCACACGAGGAGAGGCCCTGAGATTACGTGGAAAGTGAGAGAGAAGGAGAGAGAGAGAGAGAGGTGAGTAGAGGAGGAGGGAGAGGTCAAATTGGCTGAGAACAATACTTGACTCTAGGCCCAGCTTTTCCATAGCTAAATGCAAGAGTGACTACTGTAAAGACCAGTAGAAGAACTGCTCAGTTGAGCCCCAAACCAGATTCCAGAACTGTGAGAAAATGGAATGATTGTCATTTTAAGCCACTAAATTTGGGGGACAGTTTGTTATGCAGCAATAGCTAACCAAATAGAAGTTAGCACTTGGATGTGGGTTTCTTCTGTAATAAGAACACGAAACTGCACTTTGGGAGGCTGAGGCGGGCGGATCACGAGGTCGAGAGATGGAGACCATCCTGGCCAACATGGTGAAACCCCATCTCTAATAAAAAATACAAAAGTTAGCTGGGTGTGGTGGCGTGAGCCTATAGCCCCCGCTACTTGGGAGGCTGAGGCAGGAGAATTGCTTGAACCCAGGAGGCAGAGATTGCAGTGAGCTGAGATTGTGCCACTGCACTCCAGCCTGGTGCCTGGAGACAGAGTGAAACTCTGTCTCAAAAAAAAAAAAAAAAAAAAGAACACAAAGCTGGTGGCCATGGCTTCTGGCCTGGGTGGTGAGTAGAAGCTGGAGGAGGCTCCAGGAGACTGTTAGTGAAGGCTGGACGGGGCAGTGAGCACTAGTTAGAGTCTGGGGGAAAAGAGCATCTGTGTCATGTAGTGGTTGAAATTTTGGCAACATGTTGACTATGAAAGATAGCAAATGTGTCTAAAGAACTTGGGGGATCTGACTAAGACTATTTCCAGATAGAACGTTGACATTGCTAACTGTCTTCTTTTAGCTGTGCATAATAAGGCACAAATATAGAGAGAGGATTAAAAAAATACAAGTGTCAACACAGGAAAACTTTCCAACTCAGGACTTACTGTGTTGGAAAATAAAACTCTCTCTCATTAGGCCAGCCGTGGTGGCTCATGCCTGTAATCCAAACACTTTGGAGGCCAAGGCGGGCGGATCACCTGAGGTCGGAGTTCCTGACCAGCCTGACCAACATGGTGAAACCCTGTCTTAAAAAAAAAGATAAATAAAAATAAATAAATAAATAAATAAATAAATAAAACTCTCTCTCACTGCAGCTTTTCCAGTCTGCAAAAGGTTCCCAAATGACTTTGGGGGAAATATCAAATTTAAGGTGCAACCAGTAAAATGGAACATGTGGATCAAGATCAAGTCACAAGTGTGGCCAGAAGACCCTTTCTTAAGACCCCAGAAAGATTTGCAGTAGAACCTTCTAGAATCTCAGTGCTAGAGTAATCCCCACATAGTTTTGAAGATAACTATGCTAGCAGAAACACAAAGAGTTGTACTAAGAGTTGTACTAAAAAGAAATAGCCTTTAAAAACCACACATACAGGACCTTCCAGGGCATAAAAAAGAATGCAGCCATAAAAAAGAATGAGTTCATTGTCCTTTGCAGGGCATGGATGAAGCTGGAAGCCATCATTCTCAGCAAACTAACATAAGAACGGAAAACCAAACACCCCATGTTCTCACTCATAAGTGGGAGTTGAACAATGAGACCACATGAACACAGGAAGGGGAACGTCACATACCAGGGCCTATGGCGGGGAGGTGGGCAAGGAGAGGGAGAGTATTAGGACAAATAGCTAATGCATGTGGGGCTTAAAACCTAGATGATTGGGTGATAGGTGCAGCAAACCACCATGGAACATGTATACCTGTGTAACAAACCTGCACGTTCTGCACATGTATCCTGGAATTTAAAGTAAAAAAAAAAAAGAAACAGCTCAACTTGAAAAGAGGCCTCTGGACTCTCTCTTATAAAGGCAGGAAACAGTGTGAGAAAGCTATTCAGCTACAGATACTGGCCATTCCTTATAGAAAAAGAAGGAAGAGTCAGAAAGCAGAGTAAGGAACCGTGAAGAAACACTCCCTAGGAACATAACTGTCCCTGGAGCAGGGGGAGTTGGTGATATATGTCTGGTTGGACTTCAGAATTGCTGTGGACTGGCAAGTCCTACATTCCTCCCATTCTCCTTCATTTAGATGAGAGTCCGTTGTGATTACTTTATGCTGGGCTCACTGGTATATAGGACGAAACGATTTGTCTTCAGATTCAAAAGAAATATGCCCGAGGAGTCTCATCCACACCTGTACTTGGTTTAGATGACAAGATCTTGAACCTTGACCCTGAGACTCTGCTGTAATAGGGTGAGACTGTGCTGTAATAGGCTAAGACTCTTAGGGTCTTGGGAGAGAGTTGAGAGTATTTTGCATGTAGGAGGGCTGTGAGCCATTAGAAACCAGGGAGCAAAGTGTTGCAGTATGTTTTATTGGTGGCCCCAATAAACAATGCCTCTTGGTATTCATATCCTTGTGTAATCCGCTTCCCATGAATCTGGTCTGGGATTATGACTTGCTTTAATGTATCGAATGCAGCAGAAGTGACACTGTCCTAGTTCTGAGCCTTAAGAAGTACTGGCAGCTTCTGCTTTGGTGCTCCTGGATGCTCTGAGGTGCCATATAAAAAGTCTACCTATTGCCCGGGTATGGTGGCTCACGCCTGTAATCCCAGCACTTTGGGAGGCCTAGGTGGGCAGATCACCTGAGGTCAGGAGTTCAACAGCAGCCTGATCACCTGAAGAAACCCCGTCTCTACTAAAAATGCAATATTAACAGGGCATGGTGGTGCACGTCTGTAACCCCAGCTACTTGGGAGGCTGAGGCAGGTGAATCGCTTGAACCTGGGAGGTGGAGGTTGCAGTGAGCCAAGATCATGCCATTGCACTCCAGCCTGGGCAACAAGAGCGAAACTCCATCTCAAAAAAAAAAAAAAAAAAAAAAAAAAGTCTAACTACCTTGCTAGAGGGGCTGTATAAAGAGGCCTTAGAAAACTCTGCCATCCCAGCAACTCAGCTGAGCCCAGCCCCCAGCCAACCCACACTGAATTCAGCCAATTAGTGACCACTATCAAGATCAGCAGAAACCTTATCCAGCTAAGCCCAGTCTGGATATCAGAGAGTGAGCAAATACAAAGGTGATTGTTTTAAGCCATTAAATTTTGGGACAGTTTGTTACATAGCAATAGATAAGTGAAATGGACCCAATTAAAGTAGTTGATCCATAAGCATATAACTAGAATCATTATAACAATACATCATAAGCATAAGAAGGAACATCTTTATGGAAAATAAACCTTTGGTTTCACTGAAGTTAATTGACTAAATTAACTCGACCACAATCTGAGCATAAATCACAAATGAAAAGACTGACTCGGCAGAGTAGATGGAACAGGCTCAAGGAGCAGACTATATTTAGCATCTACTTGGGTTTGGTGTGGGAAGCAAGTGAGTTTTAAAATCAGGAAAAGGAAAAAATCATCAAGTCGGAGTAAAGCCTAGAGATTTGTTTATACTTTTTAATGCCAGAAACTTGAGATTGCTTTCCTTCTTAGAGGAAGAAAAGTATAATTTGTGATTTTGCACAGCTGAGAAGAAATGTTTCTGCTATCCTCCAAACCTCACTCCCTGCTTTCCAGCCACATAAAGAACCATTGCAGCTCCTCAAATGGGCCTCTCTGCTTTGTTCGTGTTATTCTTCCTGCTTGTGTTCCATTTCCCCCATCCATCCATTAACTGCTAAACTTCACCTTCTTGACCCACTTGGAAAATCAGGTGAAGCTTCCACCTGGGGAAGATCTTTCCGACAACCAGCCCTCTGTGTCCTCAAGCAGGCTGATCACCCCTGCCTTGGGATACCACTGTACTTTGTTTTCATCTGTATTCTTTGGATGTACAATTACTAGGATGGTTTGTTTGCTTGTCCTTTACTCCTCCTTGACCATAAATTTCTACTAGAGACAGGGAGAAATAGATGATACATATATGTAGCATTTATTGTAGGCTTATAATGTGGCCTAACATCAGTGGTTTTCAAAGTTTTGGTTGTATCAAGGGTGGTTATTAAAAATGCATATTTTCAGCCGGGCGTGGTGGATCACGCCTGTAATCCCAACACTTCGGGAGGCCGAGGTGGGAGGATCACCAGAGGTCAGGAGTGTGAGATCAGCCTGGCCAACATGGTGAGACCTCGTCTCTACTAAAAATACAAAAATTAGCCAGGCATAGTGGTGGACGCCTCTAATCCCAGCTACTCAGGAGGCTGAGGCAGGAGAATAGCTTGAACCTGGGAGGTGAAGGTTGCAGTGAGCGGAGATCACACCATTGCATTCCAGCCTGGGCAACAGAGCCAGGTTCCATCTCAAAAAAACACACAAAAAACAACAACAACAAAAACATATTTCAACCCCCAGGGCCAAATAGCCTCATTCATTTGGGGCTGGGGATCTACATTTTAACAGGCACATAGATTACTGTAATACCATTGGTCAGGCGACTGTATCTTACAAAACATGAGCCTCAGGATCTCCTGTCTTCTCCTGCTTCCCTCTGGCTGCCTAACCTGGACTACTTCCCTACAGTAAAGGGAAAACCAGGGAGGATAACTGGGTGAAACTCAAATCAGCTAAACACACTTTTTAAGTTCTGACCTGGAAGTTAAAGGTGAAGATTAAAATAATAATTATTCATTGATGGTATTTATTCCCATTTTTCTGGACTTCCTTTTCCACCGCTAGTCAAGAAATGGCCATATTTAAAGTTATGCTGGTGGATTTTTTCTCAAGGCACCTTTTGAATAGCCCTTCAAAGCTAGAAAAATTTATGTATTTGGAAATTAAATTGTGATGAGCTTATCTGTCAGCTGCATGATGTTTCCCCAGTCATTCTGTTCTGGGTGATAAATCCATAATCACTGAAGTCAAGACCTGTTCATTACATATATTCATATAGCCTGGTCTGAAGGCCCAGACTATCTAAATTGGCAGTAACGACAGCAGCTACTATTTATTTACCCCTTGCTTTGTGCCACGGCTGGGATCAGTGTTTTACATCTGTTTTGTTCTTTAATCCTTATCAGCACTATTGAGATAGGTTTTATAAGTAAGAAAGGTGGGGCTCAGAGAAATTTAAAATATCTTGTTCAAAGGACAAGATGAGGTGGGATGAGAGCATCGTAGAGCTAGGGTAAAGATGTGTCTGTTTCCCCCAGCACATGGAATTTCATACTACACCGTGGGCCAGCTCCTTAGAGCCTGCCTGGGCCCATGGCTAGGTGGTATCAGGGCAGAACTTAAGACTTCACAATTCCTGACCCCCAGCATAATTTTCTTTTTATGACCTCAAACGTAGGGAAAAAGGAAAGCTGAAAACATTAATGATTAATTCCAGTAAAAAGAGAGGGTGGTGATATGGTTTGGCTGTGTCTTCTCCCAGATCTCATCTTGAATTGTAGTTCCCATAATCCCCACGTGTCCTGGGAGGGACCAGGTGGAGATAATTGAATCATGGGCGGTTTCCTCCATTTTGCCATCCTGTTCTCGTGATAGCGAGTGGGTCCTCACAAGATCTGATGGTTTTATAAGGGATATCCCCCGCCCAGTGCCCCTGCCTCACCACCTTTGCTCTACACTTTTTCTTCCTGACACCGTGTGAAGAAGGACATGTTTGCTTCCCCTTCTGCCATGACTGTAAGTTTCCTGAGGCTTTTGAAGCCATGCGGAACTGTGAATCAATTAAGCGTCTTTCCTTTATAAATGACCTAGTCTTAGGCAGTTCTTTATAGCAATGTGAGACAGACTAATACAGGTGGGTTGGAGAGAGGCCTCTGATTTTCCTTAACTTGTTTGGATCATTGGGAAATTCTTGATTACCAAAAGGCTAAATTATGATGTCATGCGTGGCCTTGAAACAGATTACCTGGGCCCTACCCTGTTTTTACTAACTGCTATTTCTCTAACTTTGTGGAAAATGCTGAGACAGTTGCAAATTCTTCTTGGTCCATTTTGAGTATTTGCAAAACCTTTAAAAGCCTTATGAGACCCATTCAACCACTGCGGAGCTTTTTAATAGAGAATAGGCAAAGGATCATAACTAGGCCATGGGGGGTATTTTAGTCTGAAAGCAGGCTGGTTTTATGAAAGTCCAGGCTCCCAGCAGCTTTTGTGAATATTAACGTATAAACCAGGGCAGAAAGTGGCGTCAGCAATGCCCTGAGCAGCTAAGACTGGGCTTAATGTAGCAGAGGCACATCCAGGTCAGCAGCAGGGACCTGAATTCCAGGACTGTCAACTCCACCTGGAACTTGTGAGATCTTAGGTCAAGCTCTCATTCCATGTGGGCGTGTTTTTTTGTTTTAAATTCTAATGCTACCTATCCTGTTGGTGAAGGAGGGAAATGGATAAGAATGTCTGTGAAAGAACTTATCATATGTAAGCTGTTCTGAGTGGAGATCCATCTGCCGTCTCTACTGGCTGTTTGTGGTTTGCCAACAAAACATCACAGCTGATGTAGTTAAGCAGCCTCGTGTTCACAGCAGGAGTGCAACCGGCATTTGGTGGAATTGTACCCCTGAATATTTGTAACTGAAGAGTCCACCTCACGGATGTCACCCTTATTGCTTGTGCTCCAACTATTTAAGAGCTAACCCGTTGTGCTAGTTTGAAACGACTTCTGTTTAAAGTGTGGGGTGCATTTCACTGTGATAAGCAGGATGCTTTGAGATGTCATGTAGACGAACATTTTTATGTATAATTAGGTATTTATTTCACTGTGCATTTAAACAAGGTTCATTTGGAAAAGTAAGTAAAAATCGACTCAACTAAAATGTATGAAGCAAGTATTAATACAGGTGTTGTAAGGATGTGACAAAGTCGTGCAGGTGGTACATGAATGAGCACAGCTTAGGATATACTCCTAGAATGTAAGCCCATAACTTGTTAGGAAAACTCATGGGGCCAGATGAGTTTCATAATTCAGAATATCTCATGCAGTATTTGACAGCAATGGGAATGTTATGTTATGTACCTCATCAGTACGTATTGCTATAGTAAGCCACTTCTTCCTTTTTAAGGAGCTCATCACGCGAGGATAAACAGGTTAACAATGTGAAATTTCTAAAGAAATATTATTTTTGTGTCCCTGTGCATTTTTGGTCACACTGAACAATTTAGTGAAGGTGATGTTATGTACTTGGTTGAGTTACATATGGTAGCAGAATCTAGTGTGATGACTTTGGAATTGGAGTCAAGTCGG